>VZRH01007183.1:794440-806604 GCA_013397555.1 Urocynchramus pylzowi | reverse complement strand
TTGTTGTTGTTGTTGTTGGTTTGGTTTGGTTTTTTTTGGAAAGAAGGAATAGATCCTCAGGATCTCCTAAATGCCTCCATGGTAGTGACTACTTTTTTATCTTCAATTTTACAAAATGGTAAAGTGGTCCTAAATATCCTGTCTTTCTGGGATCCCTGGGAATCCTACAGCAGGGAGGTTGATGGGACAGGGATTGCCACCTCTAGGGCACTGTGTCTACAGTGAGGATGCTCTTGGAGGTACAAGACTGAGGAAGCCTGGTGTCCTCACAACTCCCTGATAGTAACCCAAAACCCTCAGCAATTCCCTCAGCCCTGAAGGGTTGTCTGCAGTAGATTATCCCAGAACCTATGCTGGGTATCAGAAGAAGGATATCAGTTTGAAATTCCATCTGTAAAATGGCCTTGTGTCAATAGAATGAGACTTTGTGATTATAAAAGCATTTCTTATATTCTTTGATTTCCAGTCACAGAATTGTGAGATTCAGTGGTCCAGAGTTAAATGGATTATCCAGTCTCACAAGCAATTGGAAGGAGACAACCCAGAGTCAAAAGTCCCAGCCCTTGCTTTTAGGACACCCAAATTACCTTTTTACCCAGTTCCTTTCTGAGAAACCTCTTGAGTTTGTAGACTGCCTGGTTGGGTGCTTTTTTTTTTCCCCCTTTTCTTTTTTTTTTTTTTTTTTCTTTTTTTTTTTTTTTTAAACACAATCTCTTGAATTCTTATCATAATTCCTTATCTATGGCAAAGAGCAGTGTAAATACCTCAAGTAAAATCTCAGCTGTGCTGGGAACAGCTAGTCCTTGTTAGCTGATGGTGGTTTATGTTGCAGATAGCAGTTATCTGAGGAGGCTTTGCACAGCAGTGTAAAGCCATTCCTTTGTCAGCTGAGGTCCATCAAAGTCCTGTGGAGGATTTGGCCACTGGAGCATCCTGGTAGGGCACTGCTGTGCCATTGCAAGGTGCCTTGGCAGGAAATGAGGCAGCCATTCCCTTGAAGTCTGAACTCTGTGATGCTGTGAATTAGAGGGGAGTGTTGCCTCCAGCGCCAGCTGCCAAGGGATCATGCTGCCAGCTTACTCCTTTCCTCATTTTATTTCCCAGTGGAAATAGAAATGGAAATATTTCCCAGCTGGATCCCAGCCCTTCAGAAAAGGGAGGAGAGTGGAGGCTGTGATTTGTTAGAAATCATTCATATGGGGAAAATGGGAGTGGATAAAAAGAGTTGGAAGAAGTTCTTCAGGTAGCTTGTAAATCCACATTGCTGTCTGGAAATGCTGCTGAGCATCCCATAAACCTATCCTTTTCCTTGTGCTGTTCCCTCTGCTCCTAGCACTGAACACTGAAACCATGTCATATAGGTCACTTCACACTGGCCTTTTATTTTTTTTTTAAAGCACACAGGGAGTTCCTAGGGTTTAAAATCATGCAGTGGAACTGCGTGTGACAAAGCTGTCAGTATTCAGGAGGAACTGCCAGCACTGCGTTAATCCCAGCGCTCGCACGGATCTCCTTGGGTGAGATCTGCTCCCCTTCCAACACGTTCCTTCCAGTTTTCTTTCTAAACCACAATCAAAACTCCCCTGTATTTTGTTTGAGATTTGAAACAGCCAGTGGTTCATTGATTTCACATAAAGGGCTTCTGTGCAGGGGATTGTGCAGTCATTAAACTCCTTAGAGCTGGTCACCCTTCCTCATCCACAGCCCTGGGAGGAGCTGGTGGGGTTTCCATTGCAGCCACCCTACAGGGGGAGGGGAGCAATGCTGGTGCTGCTGACTCTGCTGGGGCTTTGGGGTCTCACTGGGGAGCTGGGTGAGGCTGCTCAGACAGGGAGAGCCAGCCAGACTGGGGAAAAACTCTTTATGGCTGGGCAGGGACCTGGACTCCAGACAGATGCCTGTGGAAGTGTCCACCTCCTGCCTGTGGCTCCTCAGCCTGTGACATGTCTGTTGTGTTCTGGGCTCGGTATCTGGTGCCCAAAGTGAACCCAGGGACTCCAGTCCTGTCTTACATCAGTTGTCTCTGTTAAAGTATCTTGTATTTTGCAGCCCCCACTTTAAGAGGGGATTAAAATAGTCCAGCACAGCTTCCTAGCTTGCCTGGAAACTGGGCTTGGTGAGGTCCCTGTGCCTTCATCTCCCTGCTCCTCCTCTTTTCTGTCTCCCAGGGCAGCTCTTGTTCCCCATTTGGACCCATGTGACTTTGAGGTAGCACAGCCTTGCTGGTCTGGGGTCAGAAGCATCCTCTCTTCTCCACCACCTCCAAGGAGCTGTAAGAAACTTGTTTTAGAGCTTGGCAGTGCCTTGAGTAGGAGGCCAAGCTCTGTGTCTGAAGAAATCAGTACAGGATCCTGATAAATTGGTCTGTCTGATGGTGCTTCTGTATTTGGGTTCTGTTCCTTGTGGTTGCACAGAAAGGTTTAAAAACATGCACTGGAGAGACCAGCAAAACAAAAATCTATCTCATTTCAAATTTGAAATTGGTAAGGCAATCTCATCCCTCAGCAGCCAAGCAAGGATTTTTGAATGTGTCATTCTGGCAAAAATTAATACCTTATATAGCTTCAGGGATAAGTTTGCACCAGCTTACCCTGAGTGACTGACTTAACATGCAGGTCTGCAGAAAATATTTGGGTTTTCAAAAATAATTAAAACCACTGTGCAGACATCATAGTTTTATTTAAGTGGTGGGGGGGGTGTTTCATGACAGGCTTTCTACCCCAGCCACCTTTATTGCTCTAGCAGTAGGGTGTGTTGGTTTCAGTATGACTTGCAGATTTTTTTTTTCTCTTTTTGAACTGCATTCATGAACAAGTTTAGGTGGATGGAAATGATGCATGGAAATCTCTCATTCTAAGCAGTGTTAGAAATTACCAAATTATAGATTTTAAACCATATATGCACCTTGGATTTAATGGAAATTGGAAGACAGTTGAGAAATCAGGCCTTAAGTTCTCACTCTGGCAAGAATGTTGAAGTCTCAGGTGGGCAGGAGCATCCAATGAAGGTAGCCAGGATCAGTCCCAAGTTCAAGATTCCTGTCACTTCCACAGGAATCACCAGGTGGCTTCTGCTGAGTCAAGTTATATCCAGCCTGGAGCCTGTTTTATCCCACTCACTTGGGGACATTTTCCCTGCAATATTTAGCCTGGTTCTCATTAGGCTGGAGAATGAGGTTTAGCCTCCCAGGCCTTTGGTTCTCCTGGTGCAAGAAGGGACCTCCCATCCAAAAATGCCTTTTGAGTGTAGGTGCAGGAAATCGTTGGTGATTTGCCTCTGGATTTCTGTGCTCACACAGAGCCTGGCACAGAAAGGATCTCATGGGAGCAGAGAAAACTGGGTCCTGCCACTGACAGCAGCAGTAATGATAACATGGGGACTGACAAGTCACCATTTCCTCTTCTCCTGAACTATTTCTGGCTCTTCTGACTAGGAAAAAGTCATTAATGCGTGTCTATTCTGTACAGTTTTGGATCCATCACTTCTCTTTGCCCAAACGCACATTTTATTTCAAGCCAAACCTTGACATGTGTTCCTACTGAATCTGCTCAAACATTTCCCTAATATTCTGCAAGGTGCCTGTCTATGAGGACTTTAGAGCAGCTAAGCTTCCCAGAAAATGTTGTAGTCGATGAGTTTTACATCACAGGCTCCCTCTTGCTCTCTTTTCCTGTTTTGAAGTGGAAACTGTACTCATTTTCCTTCCTTTTGAAGTGGAAACTGTCTTCATTTTCCAAGTAGACATGTGCAGTCACCAAGGATGAAAATGAAGGTAATTGTCAGAAATCCTGCCAGAAAGGATTTCTCCACTTTAATTCCTGCTTACATTATTAAGACAAGTAAATTATATTTTCATGGAATGTTTCCTTTTTTCTGGAAACACTACTGATAAATGATGTAATATTCAAGGCCCTTCTCCACAGCTGTTGGAAGCCCAAAATTTCTATCCCCTTCACCACAAGAGGTGCAGATGCCAAGTAAAACCTTAACCTGGCTTTCATGATGAAATGTGATGGTATCACAGAGGGAAATGAGGAATCTACAAATATTATTCTGAAAGTAATGGATTGATTGAGCTCCTGTATTTTTTGCTGGGTATTTTTAGGAGCCTGCTCTTGTTGCTACAGGGATTAGGAAGAAGCCAGGCAGAGTTCTGAAATGGTTGCTGAGAGGGGCTTTCTCTGGCTATGACCTGAAATACTATTTTAAAACCACCTTGACAGGAACAAGCTATAGCTGCTATGTCAAAGCAGAAAGCTGCTATTTTTATCCCTGAATTTTTATCCAGTTCTCAGGAAGGGCTTGCTTTCTATGCTGCTTTCAGATTGTCTCTTCCAAAATCGAGAGGACTTCTGTGGTATCATTTAGGAAGATGGAGTAGCTCAAGCAGAAAAACCTCATCGACTGACAGGATAGTGTAGTGCCTTTTTGTGAAAAGGAATCTCTTTTCTTCTGGTTTTTATCCTCCCCTAAGCTGTCCACCGAAACTTGAATAGCAGAGGCCACTTTTGCTCCATATCTAAAATAAATTAGGTCAGTTGTTGACATTTTAGCACAAGTAGCTTATCTTAGGCATAAGAGCTGCTTAACCCATTGCAAGGGGGAATGCATACTTTTCCCCCCACCCCAACATAAACAGTGCCTGGACTTTCCAAACTGTGTTTGGGAAGGTCTCTTGACATCTGACACCGTGCAATTTACTACTCTTGTCAGGTGAGTAGGTTTGTCTCTGTTGACCAATACTGGTCCCTGGTGCACTGGTGATGGGTGTTCTAATACCCCTGTCCAGCACCCACTGCTGCTCCTTTCCTCACTCTGTGGACAGAAGTTCCAGCTGCCCATGAGCCAGCTCTCATCTGCTCGAGGGTCTCATCCTCCTGCTTCAAAGATTAGGAGAAAAATTACACTATTTAATCATGTAATTGTTTTGAACCTCCTTGTTGTGCTCTTTTATGTCTAAATGAGCAGCCTTTAAGGGGAAAGTTGCGTTGTAAACTTGTGGCATTTTGAGTTCAGGAGGTTATGGACACAGAGGAATTGATAGGTTCCTATCAGATCAGATCACCTAAAAATTCTCATATACTGACATGAGGAGTCAGCCCACATCTGGCTGTTGTTTTTCATGCTGAATATGCCAACTTCAGCCTCCCATCACTGCGTACACAGCTGTGGATTGTCAATGGGGATCTGGCAGGACAGGGAATTTTAGATGAAGATTCAATTGCATAAGTGGTGTGAATTTTGGATAAGGACCCAAGTGTCCTGTACCTGGTACTTGGCTAATTTTTACTGTTGCTACTCTTTGACTCTGTTCCTCTGAGCAGTGCTTATTTTAAGTGTGGATATTAAACTTGAGAGAAATACAGAAGGAGTACGTGAATTTTAAGGGTTCAGGGCTAGATAAAATTTATCAGGTTAACTAACAAGAAGAAATGGAAGAAAACCCACTCTTTTTCTCTGGTATATGCACAAAAGATTTGCAAGTTCCCAAATGCCCTGGTGAGATGTGCAAATGAGAAACTTTGACAGCACCAAAGTAT
Source organism: Urocynchramus pylzowi (assembly GCA_013397555.1). Taxonomy (NCBI): domain Eukaryota; kingdom Metazoa; phylum Chordata; class Aves; order Passeriformes; family Fringillidae; genus Urocynchramus; species Urocynchramus pylzowi. The sequence goes on along the minus strand of VZRH01007183.1, from coordinate 801,064 downwards.
CTTTTAGAAGTACTCATTTATTCAAGTGCTATTTTTCAGTAAGAAAACATCATTTATATGGGTTCAAGGAAGAGAGCACAGGTAGTTATTGTGATGGGCCTCTCTGAAAATATCCAAATCCTACTTGTAGCCCACTGAAAAAAAACCCCCAGTGCTGTCTGAGTTCAAAAGCAAGTACCTGACTTGCCAAGACACTGCAGAACCACTTCTGACCGGTGACACCCCTGAGTTCCAGTGCTTTGGGAAGCAGTGATGTCCGAAGTGCACGGTCCTGTGGCAGATGTCCTCGGGAGAAGCTGAATGCTGGGTTCTGCAGGGCAAAGCCAGAGAAGCTGAACACGAGTGGTTCCCTGCAGTGAGGGAGCCTGGCCTCAGCCTGGCTTTGGAGGCGGCGGCGTGGCTGCCTGGCGCGACCGCGCTTCCCAAGAAATCCTGACGTATTCTAGGTGGAGGTGCTGATTGCAGCACATGAAATCAAGCCATGTTTAGCAACAGCCTTTGATGAGAGCACCATCCCTTCTGTCGGGTCCTGAAGACATTACCTAACTATCTGCTTTCCAAATTCCTGGGAACTGCCCAGCTCGGGGCTAATGGAACCAACCAGACACATGCACGCACCAAAAAAGAGTTTTGCTCAACACCTGGGGCCAAGCCCTCAGCTGATACAAATGGGCAGCAGTGACACTGAGCTATTTTATGGCAGCCCTAGATTTGGCCCAGGAATACTATTATTTTTCTATTTAGAGAAGTGCTAGCAGTTTGCAGGAGCTTGTTATTAGGAATGAGCCGACTATTTCAGAGGAAATTATGGAGTAATAACAACCACAGAACCTAAATTAGTTGTTTTTAAGTTATGAGAGCATAAAATAATAATATCTGACACCACTAACCACTATTCTTTTTTGCACTCTTTAAAACTTCAGCTGCGCTTTGCCAAACCAATTGTTTCCAGATTCTGTCAAAAATATTGTCCTTGGGCAGAAAGCTTGGATGCTAAATTTCAGCCCAGAATGATTTTTATGGCGAAGTGACAGAAACCTTGAAAAGGGGATTTATAATGAATACAACCTTAACTACTGTGGTGTGAACGGTGCTGCAATTCTCATTAGCTGACTTTTTTTTTCCTTTTTTTCTTAGAATTTCAGAGGGTGGGGCTGGCCACAGGAAGTAGTTGACTTGTGTGTACACTTCTGTCATGGCAGGAAAGGAACTCAGCAGCTTCATTTCCCCTTTCATCCCTGAACATCTGTCAGGGTTCAAAGATTCTGAAGCAATAGGATTTCAGGATGGTTTTTCATGCTGTGGCTGTGAGCGTGGGCAGCTGGTGTGACTGTGGTGTGTGAGCCGAGGGGTTTCAGCGTCAGGAGTTGACTCTTCTCCTCCTCTTTAATGAGGTTTATTCACTGGGGCACCGTGGAAAGGCTTTGAACCTGAAAAGAAGCCTCAGCAAATAATGAGGAGGGAAAGGGACCAGCAGCTAGAGGATGTGCCAGGTTTGTGTCCTGCTCAGCTTTACTGCTCAAGTCCAGACTTTGGGCTGTGGGAGAAGGTGAGAGACTCCTCTGTGTATGTTAAACACCAGGTGTGCAGGGTTAGGAAAGGGGAGTGGAGAGCTGGCTGGAGGATTTTTCTGTATGTTGGGACTTCTGTTTCCCATGGGCAGAGAGTTCCAATCACCAAGCTCTTGCAAAAGTGGGGTAGGTGCACCTTCACTTTAAGGTATTTCTTCAGCACAGCGCAACGTTCAAAGCAAAAAAACAAACCAAAAAAAACCTTTTAAAACCAGTTTGTTATAGAAACAAAGAATTTCTGACTGCAAGTAGCCCTGAAGCAGCATTGTGACCCTTCTTTGAAATTTCAGTGTAAACACCATCTTAAGTGTCCAGCTTCCATCAGGGCGGGATCTCGGCTGTGATGGTGGTGGAAGCCACAGGGGAACCAAAAGCCCTAAAATAAGAAGTGATTTCTGTAGCCCACTGGGTCTCCCCAGGATGGTCTCCTGGGGCTGGAAGATGATACATGTGGTGAGTAATGTCATCATCATCCCAGAGCAGAAAACAAACCCAAGTTAAAGGTGTTAGAAGTCTTTCATCTCCACTTTCCCAAGCCACAAATGGTGAAATCTCCACACGGCTTGCTCAGATTCCTTTTGAAAGATGAGAACTTCTGTCCTCCATGGGAGAGGCAGAATGGGAATGAAGTTGCTCTCTTAATGAAGAAACCATTAATAATAATTGACCCTGCTAGAAGCTGTTCTTGTGGTGCCTTCTCTTGGTGTCTTCGATAGGGAGGGGGAAGATTTTGATGAACCTACAAGATCTCTCCTGTCTGTCTTTGAAGCTGTTGAAATTCACTTAAGATAAGGAGGAAAGAGGGTTCTTCCAAACTGAATATCCCAGTTGGCAGCTTCATTGGGCATGTGCTTTGCAGCAGATGGTGTGAAATGGTTTATGTGGCTGCTGGCACAGTGGCTTTTAGGAACCATCTTTTTTTCTGAACTGCTGTTTTTGAAAAAAATTGAATTGATTAAGTATGTATGCACACTCCCATATATGTATATGGATGGATGTGGAGTGGGCTGTGTTTGGAGATGGTGAGTTGAGAGTCATCACACAGCCTTGGGTACCTGAATTCCTTGGGACCATGCGGGAGACCGAGGCTGGAGTGAACTCGGGCAGCCCACTGGAGGTTGTGCATACTCTGCTGCCATCTGGCTAACGTGGAATCCTCCCTCCCTGCCCTGGCAATCCAACCAGGAAGCATTCCTTGTCTGTCTTTTGTGGGTGGCTGGGATATCACTTCATGCAATTATCTGAAAATGCTTGCAAACATCACCTCTCTGCTCTAGTGAAGCATCTCCCAGTACAACACTGATGTGCTTAGTTCAGGAACTGAGATTTTTGGTTTGGTTTGGTTTTTTAGGTTTTTTTTCAAGCTGAAAATAATAATTTAACAGTTTTCAGCAATTTTCTGTCTTCAGGGCCTGACCTGCCGTGTGGGGGTTTTTATGTCTGCTTGACTCTTCATAAGGGCAGATGAAGAGAAAACACCTGCCAGCCCAAAGGTGCATGCACTTTGTCTGGCCTCTTCTTTGGGATCTCCTTTTCCATCTGCTCCATGTTTGTGTAATCCAAAACAAAGGCTGCACCAAGCCAATGCAGGGCAAGGGGAAGGGAATAAACAGTCATGTTTGTTTTCCATCCTCTTGCTGTCAGATACAAAGGACAACTTCAAAGCAATACATAACGAAGCTGGGTGATACACCAACCATAATTAAAACGCCCCTGCAGGAAGTCATGTCACTGAAACAACAACTGCTTCAGAAAGCAATAACAGTTCTGTGCCAAAGGCATGTGAATCTAAATCTACTGTGTCTGGGCCAGGACTCCAAAAAAAAAAAAAAAAACCCAAAAAAACAAAACAACATTGCCTCTTGCTTTAATCCATCTCTATCCAGGACAATTGAATTGAATTCTGGACTACACTGGTTACAGTGAGGCCAAATTAAAGCACAGACTGGCACAGTGTCCATGAGCCCTCTCTGAGCACAGGGGCTTGTGTTAGGGAGCAGAGATTTTGAATGTGATCTCTGTGGGAGAGCTGTGCCTGGGCAGAGTTCAGCCCCTCCAGCTCCCTCACGCTCTGGTTTATCAAATCTTGTGTTGCTCATTGCCTGCATCCAAGTCCTGCCATGAGGGAATCAAACCAGGGCATGGCACTACTGGATGCTGTGCCCAGCTCCGGGGTATCCAGCACAGGAAGGACAGGGTCCTGTTGGAGCCATGCCCAAAGGAGGGACAGCAAGTTGGGTGTGGGATAGAGCACCCCTGCTATGAGGGAAGGCTGAGAGAATTGGGATTGTTCAGCCTGGAAAGAGAAGGCTTTGGATGACCTATTCATGGCCTTGCAGTACCTGAAGCAGCCAACAAGAGAGATGGAGGGAGACCTTTGACAAGGGCCTGGAGTGACAGGACAAGATGAGGAACAGCTTCAAACTGGAAGAGAGTATGTTTAGATTAGATATTAGGAAATCATTGTGGTAATGTGTTGAGGCCCTGGCAGATTGCCCAGAGAAGCTGTGGCTGCCCCATCCCTGGAAGTGTTCAAGGCCAGGCTGGATGGAGCTCTGAGCAACCTGGGATAGGGGACAGTGTCACTGCCCATGGCAGGGGTTGGAACCAGGTGGTCTCTAAAGTCCAAACTATTCTATGATTCTGTGACATGCAGGAAGAACTTGGGGTCAGCAGAACGGTGGTGTGACCCTGCCAGAGAGAAGATGGGTGAGGTACCCTTATGGTGTTATAATTCAGTGACATCCAGGTGGAAATGGTGAAAAAATGGTGCCCACACTAAGTGCTGTATTGCTAAAAAAAAAAAAGAGAATTCACAGGATATTGGTGATGACTTGTGCAGAGGCAAAGGCATCTTTATCTGTACCAACACTGGTCACTTCAGCACTGTACTGATTTATTTGTGTCTTTATTACAAACAAGGCCCAGAATCCACTAAAGCCAACAAAAAGACCCTACTTGGCTCTGGGTCGTGCTTTTGTGCCTTTCTCATGACTAGAAGAAATGCTCCTTCTGTAGTTGTTGTGTGGGGGTTTGTTAATATTAATTAACGTTGTTGTGGAGTTTTTAATATTAAATAATATCTGTGGTGCTGCTTTATGGTCTGTGTAGCAGCTGTCCTCTGTGATGCTGTAAATTTCAGTGCTTTCCTCAGTGCTTTCTGCTTTTTTTCCTTTTCCTTTATGGTCAGGGTTGGAAAGGATTAATGCTACTGAATGATTATGAAGTTGACTTTGGAAGACTTTATTTTAAAAGTCAAGTTACACTCCTTTATTTAGAGAGTAGTAATTCTAAAGTGGAAGCAAATTGTTGAATAGATTTACCTGTAGGAAAAGGGGAAAAGCAGCTGCTGCTTTCCATTTTATAGAAGTAGCTTAAAACATAGACGGTTTAAAAAACCCTAAAACCCAAACCAAAAACCCCCAAAAACTCTCAGTGCAGGTCACTTTGAAGAGAGAAGTTATTCAGAGCTTGAGCAGTAAGCCCCAAAATGAATTTAAGTTACAGACAAACCCCATGTTTTATCAATCAACTGCTACTTTCAAGTTTGACAACTTCTGTAAGCAGGAAAATGTCAATTACAGAAGATATTTGAACCTGTGGAAATAACCCATGGAAACACAAAATGTCTGTTCACACATCAAAATGATCCAGACTCGAAGGAAGTTAAAAACCAGAATGCACTAAGGAATTATCTGATGGAAAAATGGAAACTTTGTTATGAATTTTCAAGAAATATTGGCTAATTAATTTCTTTGGTGAGTTTATAAGGTTATTTAGGATTGGAGAAAATGAGCTAACTTCCGTATTTTTCCTGATGTGTAACAGCTATGGAAACACTTTGAAATGAGTGTCCCATCATTATGAATTCATTTGGTTATCCTTTTAATAACAATGATGGTACTCAGGCATTTTATATGGATCTTACATCCCATCTCCTTCAGGTGCTGCTTGGTCATTTCACTGAGCACTTGTCAGCTGGGTCTTATTAAATTCCCATTAAGGAAGGAAGAGCTAAATACCCAGTAAAGAAGCTGAAAGGGGAAAAAATCTAAAAAACACATAGGCTCAGGCCTGGAAAATTAGTTTGTGCAGAGCAGAAAATGTTCTATTTAAGCAAACAAAAAAACCACTGAAATTGACTGTTTTACATCCATTGCCACGATAAAAAAAAATTGTCAGGAGCCTGGTTCTACAGAGCAGAATTGAACCAACGCTCACTTTCTGCAGCAAGATGTGCTCTTTGGTGATGTGTTTTGTCAAATGCAGCTGGAAAAAACAGACACAAACTTTCAGGCTTATGAGCTCCTCGGGTCTGAGGTGTGTGATTTAATGGAATGAGTTTTAGAGAGCCTCTTAAAGCAAACCTCAGCATTTCCTAGGGCCAAGTGAGACCGTCCACATGGAAGTCTGATAACAAGTAGCAAGTTTGCTTGGATTTGAGTTCAAATGTCCCTTCACATTGCCTGTAATTTACAAGTTCAGCTGAACAAATTAGGATGATTTTATATCTGCACAAATGCCTGTATTGAGTTTTGATGCTGTTTTACTGGTCTGATGAAACTAAGCAATCTCCCATTAAAACTCCAGGCATATGAATGCTAAATTAGAGCCCAAAATTATATGGTCAGGGGAGCGTGTTTCCAACAGTGAGGAGCACAGCTTGCTTCATAGGTACATTAATAAGCAAACTTCTTTTTTTTTTTTCTCATGGAATATTTAACATGGTCATTAAAGACTAAACATTTTTATTGTAACCTGGAATACTTTCGGTGTGGGGTTAAAATGGGAAAGTTTTCAGTCAAAACCTTTTGTGCTGTAAAAATGTCCTTTTTGCATTTTCTGTGAAAGGTTTCATTTAGTTAAACCTGACATTTTCTGTCTAAACCCAGAAATATTTGATAGCCTAATTAGGATTATTCCATTTATGGAGGTAATAAGCTAGATGGGCTAAGGAACCTCACGTTGCATGGGGGCCAAGCATCACTGTTCACCCAAATCCAGCATTCTTGACCTTTTTTTTTTTTTTTTTTCCTCAAAATCCCCCCCTTCC
>VZRH01007183.1:769683-794435 GCA_013397555.1 Urocynchramus pylzowi | reverse complement strand
TTTTTTTTTTTTTGCCTCAAATTCCCCTCCTGCCAAGGGAGCAGTATTACATAGCCAAAATCCTTGGAAAGCCCCGACAACCCAATGCTGCGTGAGTAAGTGAGCATTAAACAATTAAAATACCACGTTGTTAACACCAAATACCATTTCTCAATGAAATTAAGACATTTCTGGAGTCCAACCCTGTCTGCCCAGGACATTCTTTCCTTTGTGCAGAGCTGGGTGTTGCCTGGGGCACGTGGGGCCAGTGTGCCAGGGGTGTAACACAGTGGGCATCACTGCTGTGCCCACCTGTTTCTCGGGCTGCTGGAGATGGGGAGCTCCCCAAGGCTCCATATGGGAGATTCCTGCACTCCCTGGAGAGGAGCAGCAGCCCAGCCCTGTGCTTTGTGTCAGCCTTGCTGGAAGGGTGGGCACGGGGCCACCCTCAGCCTCTGGCTGATGTGGGAGGTAACTCACAAATTATCCAGGGAGCCTTGGGACAGCTGATGCCAGGGCAGCAGTGCCACTCTGGGATCTCTTCTGTTACCCAGAGCCCATGTGCTCTGCTCCAGGGGTCTGCAGCATGTCCCTCCCTGGGAGTTCAATGGGAAGGGACCACCCAGGGCCACTGCTGGGACACTCAGTCACCTCAGCAGGGCCCTCCTGTGGAGCAGACCGAGAGCTGGGCAGGGGACCTGGTTAGGAGGGTTTGCAGAACTGATCACTTCATGAAATGTTCCCTGTCCTTCCTGCTGTCCATGGTGGCATTAAGCACACCACTGAGGTGGATTCACTGGGAGGCTGTAGCTCCCCAGGGAAGAGTCTTTTTATGGTCCCAAAGCACCAGCTCGAATTGCTGTCTTAAAATGAATTCCAAGCAAGTGCCTGACATCACTGGATAGGATTACGGACACCTGTTTAGTAAACAGCAAAATTACATCACATCTTTTCAGCACCAGGTTGTTAAAAGAGAGCTGGAGAGCAGATGTAACCTCCAGAATGAATGGGAGAATTCATTAGGCTTCAAGGCCTTTAAACTCATCAGGGTTAAACAGTGGTTTACCTCACACCATAACTGTTAGCAAGTGATTTAGTGACAAGGGATTGACAAGGTACATTTCCCTGGAGGGCACAGTAAATAATTTTTTCATCCCAATCTGTTTTTGCAGAGATGTTTATGTACTTCAGTATTCAAAGTTAATTAATTTCCAGTAGTTTGACAGAAGGCACTTTTTTTTTCTCAATGACCAACAAAATCTTGTGTGAGTTCATCTCTTTTTGCAGTAGTATTTGCTGAACTTTCCCTGTATGATCTAATCTCACAGTGGAAAACCAAATAAGAAGGTGTTGGTAAGCCAGGATTGAGTTCACCAGCCTGCTCAGCTGGTGTTATGGGTGAAGACAATGCTTGCACATCCTGGAAACAGTGCTTTTCCTTGGACTGGGAAACCACAGTGCTCATATGGACAAACCTGTGCCATGGGTGTCCTTAGGCAGACCATCAATATGATCTTAGCTGACTTTCAGACCCACAGTTTCTATTGTAAATGGAAAAAAGACACCTTCAGCTGTTCTGGTTGTCTCACAGTATCTTTCCATTAGCGTTTGAAGTTGTTCATTGCCACCTCTTCGAGTTCTCTGGGGTTTTTTTCAGCTTGTTTCAGTGAGGATTTGTTCAGGTAGGAGTGATAAGGAGAAGCAAGCATCAGACAAGAGGCATGTTCCTCCAGACATCCTTTAAACAGCTCATGGCAGTAGGATTTTGGTGTTCTGGGTAGTGCAAGCAAAGAGGCCAGCTCATAAAAAAAGAGAAAAAAGAAATCAAGGTTTTAGTGATCAAAACTTAGCTTTGCTTCAGGCAGCATGTCATTAGAGATGAACATGCTGATGTGGGGTTTTTCCATTACTACTGAGCTGATTCAGAATGAAATATTTTGCTTTAAGGTGTTTTTCCATGATTTTTAGAGTTAACAAAGCGGAAATTTTCATGGAGAAATTTTTGGAGCTTTCTTCACTCCAAAATTTCTCCCAGTGGAGCATTTCCAGCAAGCTCCAGCTATTAATATACATTAAAGCTAATGGCAGATTGAAGGGTGTTTTAAACAGTCATGTCAAGTTTTCAATGCTTAATTAAACAGCCCTTTACTTGTGTGCCCATTAAATTCAAATAGTGCCACTCCAGCACTGATCTGAGGCTTTTAAATAGCAAAGGGTTTGGTCTGCAGCTTGATTTGTGGTTTTTAGTGGCTTTCCATGCCACTTTCCCCTTCATAGCTGTTTCGAACTTCAGAATTCAAACATTTTGGGTTTGCCTTTTCCATTTTTCTACTTGCCCATGCCCCTAGCTAATATGTTAAGTCCTTTAGGAAAAGGACACAAATTCTCCTTCATTTCTATTACTTATGGCACTGATTGGAGTTTATCTTTTCTGCCAGGGTGATTTTTTATGCTGATTTTTGCTAGGATGTTGGCATAGCAGCTCTTCCCATTCCTGGTGAAGGATTTCTGTGGTTAATTTCTCTGAGTTACCATAGCAAGGAATTGGAAGATGGTAGGGGCTCAGGAAAGGGTCTTTTGCACGTGGCTGAAGTTTTAATTATGGCAAAAGCCTTTCTGAAGATAGTTGCCTTAAAAACATTGTATGGATTCCATATTAGAACAACAGTCTCCCAGGGCAGATCTAAAGCTGTTGACTGGCTTAAACAAAATGCAAGGAAAGTCTGATCTTGTTTAACCAATTTTAAAGTATCTCGTTCTCTCTAGGACTGGTTGTTGAATCAATAATTTTCTTGTGTTATGTGAATGTCCTATTTTTTTCTGAGTTGTGTGTGCAAGTTCAGCGTTGGGAGTGGTGATTTTTTTGGTATCTTCATGGGCAAAGAATTTGTGTGTTGATTGTTTTGTACACATGCAGTAAATTACCCATCCTGACTGACCACTCCATCCCATTATCCCAATCTCACTGGGGATCTCCACATTTCCTACCTTTGTAATTGTTATCAGGCTCAGCTGCTGCTGTTCCAGCCCTCTCTGCCCAGGAGTGGAGGTGTAGGGGTTGTGCTGACATGGATTTCAGAGGAGCTTTAGCACTCCTGCAATGTCTGTGCAGCAGGAATTTCCCTCTGTGAAATTCATCACCAATGACTCGTTTCCACGGAAAGTTGCACTTCCAAGGGCCAGCCCCTGAATGTACCGAGATACCGAAATCACTTTGTGGTGACTAAGCTCCTTTGAAAGCAGGATTTAGACTTTCTAAGCCCTGTAAGTGTTTCTGCAAATCACATGTTGGTTCATGAAGTAACGGGTGCTGATGCTTTCCTTGGCAGTCACGCTGATGGTCGCGTTCCGAAAGCTTCAGCCGGGTGTTTTCCAGTGCTCACTAATATTTCGGGTCAGCAGTCGTGTCTGTCAAGCCTATCCTGTAGCATTGCAAGCCTGAGATACTTTGTACAATGTTAATGAGGATGGGAGAGGACTTTTCCTGTCCTGGCAACAGGCTTAGCATAATAGTTTTCTTGTGTCTGTGTAAGATTTGTTCTGTGCACGGGGTGGAGAGGAAAAGGCCTCTGTAAAAATAGTGGTTTGATTTTGCTGCTCTCTCCACACACATCCCAGTGGCAAATGACTTCTCTCCAAATGGAAGCTCCTGGTGAATGAAGAAAGCAAGAGAAGCACCGAGGTAATTTAGAGATGGTGAGGGAGGCATTCCTCCTTCCATGAGGAGTTCCTCCCCCTGCCAGCCTGTCCAAATCCCTGCTGAAATATGGTGTATCATGTTTTAATCCCCAAAGGCTTCCTGCACTGTGTTATTTGTGTGAGCTGCATTTTTTTCCCCACCCACAAGAAGGAGGCAAGAAAACACAGGCTCCAGCTCTTACAGAGTTTGGTTTTTCCCAAGAGTTTGGAGATTTTGATGGGACAAACTTCCCACTCAGTTGACAGCCCCTTATCTGCAGGACAAGCACTTGGGTGGCAGGAAAAGGAGCTGGCAAGTGACTGCAAATCCCAGCACTGCCCAGAGTGGATGCTCCTGAAATAATCCTTCTGTGGATTATTTAATGGCTTGTTTCCCAAGGGGATAAAGGCACTATAGTGTCCACTCAGGCAGGTACTGGGAAGTACCTGTCCCATGATAACTGGCCTGATTGGTTTTCCAAGGTACACAAGCCCCAGAGTGAGGACTTTTGAAAGCCTCTGAGGGATTTAGCAACATGAGCTGATTTTCAGCAAGATTTGTGGTCCTCTAAAGAGCACCTGTAAAGATAACCAGAGATGACAAAGTGAGTGAGTACAAATATTCTTTCCAGTCCTGGACAGCTGTTCCAGTTGTGCATCTGTGCCTTTGTTCATGCATGTCCATGGAATTACCACCCAAACCCCATGCCTGTGGTACTGTGAGGCTGCTTCCTGTGTTGGCCAGCCAAGAATTAGTAACTAATAATGAATAGCCAAAGTGAGCAGTTCACTAACAGCCCATAAGGTGTAATAGTTCAAATAGCTGATAAACTTGTGAATTAAATAGGATTTATTTTCTTACTTTTTCTAAGGTGCGTCAAAGAAATAAGAAGATAAATGAAACCCCTAAAAGACTTCACTCTTCGCTTTACTCTGCTTGCATTTTTTGTCAAATATTTGAACCATATATAGATTTTACCTGGTATTTTGAATATTCCCTTAAATGAGTGGGGAAAAATGATGTCTGTTTTAAGCAAGTTGTTTCCTTTAATTGCTTGTTTTTAAAAAGTGCACAAATTTATATCTTGAGAAAGGGCAGAAAAAGGTGGAAAAGGGCAGAATTGACCTGATTTTAAAGGAAAAAAATAACCAACTCTCTTAAATATAGAATTGGTATTATGTGTTTAGGAAATTATGTTTAGATGTATTTTTGCCTTAAAGATGCTAATTTTATTTCTTACTCTTTCATAATAATGTAGTTACAATATATTTGCAGTTATGTAGGGTGGCAACCAGTTCATATCCCTGGAAATTAAAATCCTTTAAAATCCAAATAATATTAGGTTTGCTCTTCATAGACATCATTTTGGAAACCTGGGCCATAACTGCAGTGTAGCCAAGCTGTCACCTCCCTGTGCAGGACTTGGTGGCCCTGGCTTAGTCCATACCCACAGTTTTTCTGTACCCACACAGGCACAGTCTGGTGCCTGGGTGATTTTAATATAGCTGGGGTCATTGTCATTACAGGGTTTAATGGGTTTTCACCTCACATGCAATTTCCAGTTCAGCTGCAGGCAGCAGTAGCAGGATTGAACAAATGCCAAATAGGCCTGCAGGTCACACAAGCTAAAGGGTGCTGGGTTTGAGATACAGTTATGCCTGGAAATGAGAAAAAAAAAGTCAAGCATAGATTATCTTTATTAGACAGAAACACCGAGCATGGATTATTTACTGTTCCCGGAGCAGTATGGCAGTGGAGCACCATAAATACCTGGAGTTTTTACCACACTGTCTGCATCCTTCAGAACTGGGCCTGTGTGTTTGACTCTGCATCTGCTCTGCCCTCCCTTCAGTGGTCAGTCCATGACAGAACCTGGTTTAATATAGCAGGGTTTGATTGTGCTTATTTTTATAGAGCAAAAATTCAGCCATAAACAGGGTTTCAATCCTTGCTGGTTCCAGCCACAATCGAGCATTTGCTCAGCAGTTGGCTGTGCTGCCTCTCAGCTCATTTTATCCAGCACTGGTGAGGTTCAGCACTCGCCTGGGTTATACCAGGTCAGCTTTTCATTTCTTTCTTTTTCTTTCTTTCTCTCTTTCCCTCCCTCTCTCTTTTTTTTTTTCTTTTTTCTTTTTTTTTTTTTTAATCAAAAAGATTTTTATTGGTGCTCTGGAAAAATAAACACGACACACTGCTGTGAGTTTTGTAAGTGAACCAATAAAAAATGAAATTCACTGATGGATTCTTTAATAGCAGCAAGTGAGCCCAGGTTCCAAATGGATTTTATATTGTGCCATTATGTATAAACAACGTGCAATGTGATAGCCCTGGGCTGGGGGGGCCGTGCCGAGGGGGGAGCACCCTGAGGACAGGATGCCCTTCTAGGCCTCTTGTTCCCTGTCCCAAGGGCTTCAGGTGTGTTTTGGGGTTAAATCCACTGAGGAAGGGGAGCTGCTGGGCCCAGGTGCCCTAAGCCTGCCTCGAGGCTTAGCAGCTGTGCTCAGTCCCACTTGGTGTCGCCTTCAGCCGTTGCTTTCCAGTCGCCCTGCTTGTGTCTGCTCCAGGTATTGCTTTCAGAGCCTCAGCAATTTTTTTTAAAAGCAGTTTTGAACACTTTCATTTAATGAAACAGTCCCAGAGAAAACATTCAGAGCAAGGTTTTCAGTTCCACTTAGGAACCTCTAGGCAGGCAAAGGTGCCAGCTTGGACTCCAGAAAGCATCGTAGTTCTTTCTGTTCCCCATAATTTCTTTGAGGCCATTCCCAGAGCCCGGTGAGGATGAGGGACAGGCTCAGTCTGACTTCAGGGGGAAAATCCTTGGGACCAATGCAGAGCAGCACTATCACTTTGTACGGGGCCTTGTGTTTGGCCAGAGGGAGCTCACAGGGAGCTGGTGTGCCCCAGGGGCCCTCCTGCTTTCCCTGTGCTGGAAAAGGCCCTTCTGCCTCCTACCAGGCACCAGGACGTGGAGCACAACAGTAAGTTCCTGAACATGTGTTGTCTGGCTCCAAAACAGAGAGATTTTTGTAGCCTTTAAAAGCCAGTGTAAGCTCTTGCTCCAGTGAGTGCAGTGGAAGCTGCAGAAGGTGCTGGCTGGCTGCTGCCAGGGCTGCTTTGTAGGAAAAGAACGGGGTAAGTGCAGCTGGGAGTCTGTCTGTCATCCTGTGATCGAGGCTTGGCAGCACGGCCCTGAAGGGCACTGTCAGGCCTTGTGTCTGTTCCCTGTCTTGGGTTTTCTTCCCCCTCCTGTCTGGTGCTGAGAGGTGCTGACAGGGAGCTGAGGGGGCCTGGGGAAGGGCTGCCCATCCTCTCCAGCACACCTGGGCAGCAGGTGGGAAGGGCAGAGGGATGGGCAAAGGGCAGCATGCTGACAGTGGCTGTGTCAGGGGGAGGAAAAGGGCTGTGAGAGAGGAGAGGCTCATCTTCCCCAGAGCACACTGCCAGCAGGAGCAGAGGGCCCTTGATTCCACAGCCCAGATCTGCCCTAAGTTTTGTTGTTATCTGCACCACATTTTGCTCAGGCTTGGTCTGAAAAAATCCACAGAACAGCTGTGGGGCTGTGAAAATTATTTTCATCTGTTTGGCTTTTAAAAATGAATTTGCATCAATCTTTCCGTGGCTCCCTCCCACCCACACCCTCTCCTCTTGTCTCAGCTGTTCTTTCAGAGAGGTGAAGCAAAGTTGGTCCAGGGAACATCCCCATCCTGCTCTTTTTCTGTCTCCTGTGTCACACCCCAAAAATGCCAGATGCTTTCCTGAGGTTATTGAAGTGAGAGCTGTGCACAGGCTCTAACGGAGTGGAGACTCTCCTTCCTGCTGGGATGTCTCAGCTGGTTTGGGTCCTTTTCAGTTTCCCCTCTGCAGAGAGGAAAGCAGGGAATTTATTGAAGACTTGCTGATGCTGCAAGCGAGAAGAGGTGGGGGAAGATGGTGCTGCATCTTCCATCTCCCTTGTCTGCAAAGGGATCTAAACAATGCCCAGAGGAATTTGTCAGGTCTGCTCCTCACCAGATGTTTTTGGGATCCATTCTGCCCTGATGGGGTGACATGTGAGCTCTGGTGTGTTTCACTCCTTCCTCTGCAGCACCCTGGGGCTGTCCAGTATCTTTCTAAAGGAAAGTTCCTGTGGCTTTGAGTTATTTCACAGCAGCTATTTATCTTTTATTTTTAACAGCATATTTTTCTTTGCGTCCTTAACCCAGTGAGAGCAGAAGTCTTCTCCCAGGCTCCTGTTAAAGCTGGCTGTGTGTGCATGTGTGTTTACATGTGTGTTGCACATAAATAACCCCAGCCTGGAGAGGTTCTGCTGGCTTCAGGCAAAGCCATGTCTCTGCTCATGGCATTATTGAAATTCATCTCCTGTGGACTGTAATTCCTAGGGAGGGAAAAGAAAAATAGTATCAGGTGTTCTTTTTTTTTTCCTTGTTAGAAGACTATTTAATCTTTGTTGTAGGGTGAGAAGGTGAAGCACCAGACCTCAAAGTAGGCTGCAATAGGATCCTGGCAACCTTCCCACTTTATAAACTCTGTCAATAGGCAACACTCGTTTTGTGCCAAGTTTGCTTAGCTAAAAATGACTGGGCCTGAGTTTCAAAAGTGGGTATTTGGCAACAACTAGCACTGTATTATTTTTGTCATAGCAAGGAAAGAATCAGATTGTGAATGACAAGGGAAAAAGTGTTGGGACAGCTCCTTCTGGGCAAATGGAGGCAACTACATTTTGGTGGTACTGACCTCCCTTGTAAAGAGGTTTTCTGTGCCCAGATGAGATGTGTAAGGTGACAGCCTGGTATTGCTATCACAGGGCAGTCAGAGTAGCAAGCTCTCATTCTTTATGCCACGCTCATCACCCTGCTCTCTTGGATCAGTTGAAGTCCGTGGAATTGTGCCAATTTTCCTTGGCTTATCTGTCTTCCTATCTTGTTTCTCAATTAGAGGAAGTAAATGATCCTTTTGTTTTCATCTCCCCTTTCTTTGGGAAATGTTAAAGAAGGGTTCGGATTGCAGTGCAGCTGCATCATCGTGGGGAACCAGATGGTGGATGGGGGACCTGGAGGCAATTCAGGGGCTGGGAGCTGATGCTTGGCTGGGTGTGCACTGGGCTTCATAAAATCGGGATTTCTTGCCTGCCCATTTCACTGCAGGGCTCCAGCTTTGCAGGCTTCCCCTGAGCCAGAGCTCCGGGAGTAGAGGAGTCAGGTTCAACTCCCTTGCTCTCCCCACAACAGCACCTGTCTGTGATGTTCAGTAGGCTCCAAGAAGTGTGATCTAATTAATTACATGTTATCACTAGGCTGCCTTCACAAGTGTTTTTATTTATTTATTAAAATAAATCAACAAGAGGAATAAGTAGTCAGTGCTGGCCCTCACCCCACATCACCCTCGGGTTATGCCATCTTCTAAAGCATTCAGTGCCAGCCTCTGTCAGAGAACCTTTTGCCAGGCTTCCCTGGAGTGATGGGTGAGCTCAGGGAAGGAAAGGAGAAGCAGGATAAACTAGCTCCAAGTTTCCACGGCCAGACTGTTCCCAGTAGCAGGACCAGGCAGTCTGAAAGGAGCTGATGTGCCCTGTCACTGCTCACATTGCTGAACAAGGCACTTCCAGTTGTGGTTTCCCCATATTTCTAATCATAAGTGACGTTCCCAGTGTGCCAGCACATTTTGGTGGATGCTGGGAGCTTTCCCACTGCCTTGAGTGGGAGCTTTCTCTCAATGTATGGAAAGGGATATGAAGGCCAAGACTTTCCATGCCTGGAAATGTGGGGTACTCTAAGGCACCAAAAATCCAGTTCTTTAAAGAGGCACGACCTGGGGGAGGGAAGGCAGTTGTTCAAGTTTTGTTAAAACCTCATCCTGCTGTAGGGTCTCAAGTCTGGCATTCAAAATCATTAGCACTCTTTAAATTTGGCCTAAAAATCCCTATGAAAAGTTACAGCACGTGCTGAGTAACTACTTTTCACAATGTAATAACTTGGCCCTTTCAAAGAGTAGGTTTTAGAAGCACATATTACTGACTAAAGGCTTGCCAAATTTCTTTTTTCCTTTCCAAACTCCACGTAATGATTCATGGAGACCCATCGATTTTGTTTCTAATAAGGTGCTGTTCTCCAGTACGTGAAACTGAGGGGAAACAGAGCGACGTTTTGAAGAAATATGTTTTGTCTAGGAGCTGAGGCATCCAAAGAAACACAAGACAAGCATTTTGAGATTAAAAAACCCCATGTGGTGTTATGTTAAAAATGGAATTTTAATGTGAATTTAGCATTTGCAGAAGTTTAGGGCTGATTGCACTGAGGTCTAACATGCTCTGAATGAAAGTAGATGAACCAACTATTTGCTAACGTGTGTGTGTGTACACAGCACACTCATCTGACACTTAAATAGGGCCAGGCCCACTGATGGGACTCAGGGAGTTCTCAGCCAGTGAGTTCATTCATGGTTTATTCATTAGTAAGAGGTTGTTCATTAATATAATCACTGCACCTTCTGATGGAGCTGGTAGATCCTCAGAATGGGGATGGCAGCACTGCTTCTTGGTGCCAGTTCTGGCAGCACCTACCTGGTGGGATGTTTCTTGGAAGCATCAAGTGTTGGAGCAATGCATCCATATGGACCAGATTTGTCTGCTCACCCGAGCTGGGTTTGGTGCTCAAAAAGAGAGTGCAGAAACACAGCAGGGCCAAAACTCGGGGAAAGGCAAAGCTCAAAAATCCCTTCTAGCTTCTGTGTAAACCAGCCATGGCTGTGGCAAAGAAAAGCTTTCCTCTGTCCCAGAGCCTTTTCTGATCCTCTGAAAGTGATGACTTGATGCAACAGCTCAGCTCATTATCTCTTCCTCATTCCTTGCAAGGTTCTGGTAACAAAACCTGGCCCCAAGCTGGGCAGCTCCCTCCTCTCCGCAGTCTGCAAGAGGCCAAGGCTACCTCTCTAACCCTATTTTTTGTGAAGTCTGTGACCAGCCAGGCAGTTTACTTCAGGGTATGATCAGATTCCAAGCCACAGTGTGAAAATGTCAAAGGTCCCTGGAAAATATGTAATTACATTTTGGATTTGGAGGAAACAATTAATGAAATGGAATTTCTTGGCCCTTTGCTCAGTCGGATGATATGTAGTGGCTTGCCTGTGAGCAGAAGTCTGAGTACACTTATGGCACAGAAGAGTTTTTATCATTTTAAAACTTAATTATATAGGCTGTAATTAAGCTATATACAAAATGTCTGGGTCTTTGAAGTATATTAATTTTGGGGAAGTTCTCAAGCACCCAGTAGCTGTAGAACAATCATGAAAGAAGAGAAGGCTTGAATAATGATGACAGTTGCAAGCCACAAATAATAGGAACAACCTTTCCAAAACAAAGGGTTTCATATTTTCCAAAAGTATGAGCTTTATTATTTGTGTGTATTTGCAATTTGTACATGCCTTGGAGGGACTAACCTCAACTATAGTGCTCAAAATAATTGTGGGATGACATAAATGGGCACTTCTCTATTGAGGCAATAGCTTTTCTTGCAGCATGCCAGTTTTTGTTTACTTTTTAAACAAAAAATATTCTGTCTAAATCTGCAATAATCAGGATGTGATATGGGGCATAAATTAATTTGGGGTGGTTTTTTTTGTAAAGGGGGTTGGTTTTCGGAAGATGTTTCATGCATGTATGGATGGTTGAGGGGCTGAGGAGGGGCTGCCTGTTGCTGTTTTTCTATACAGTGCCTAGCAAGACTGATGTTCCTGTAAGTGAAACAAATATCTCCAGTGAATTTAGCAGTGGAAACAAAAATACCTGCTCAGCTGTTTCAGCCTTTACTGTGTGGTCTGTATTTTAATAATGAGTTCCCCCACCACACTTTCATGCTTAGGTCTATCTGCAGTTGGAGATGAAGGTTTTTATTTCTTCATTTAAAGGGCTGCTGTGAGCTTTAAAATAAACACAACTGTCCCTGGGAATTTTAACTATTTCATGTTCTCTGGGCTTGTGGCTGTGGCACATCCGGTGGGTCACCACGCCTGGCCCAGAGACAGCATTTCAGGGTCTCAGTTTCCTCTGTCGCCTGCTGCCCTTGGGTGCCCAGCACCCACCCAAGCACCTCTTCCTTCTTCCAGACTGGCTGACACCTGAGCTTTGCAGTCCCACAAATCTGCTCACAGAATAAATGAGATGCGTTTTTCCTTTGCTGCTTCAGGCAAAATCCTCAAGCTTAACTTGTGTGGCAGACAAAGACAGTTTGCAGACTCCTGAATGTCTCCCCCTGTATGAGGAGCCTTTCCAAGTACACCCAGGATCCTTCCAGGGATTCAGTTCCTGTCATCAACCCTCGTTGTGGAGCCTCCTCTTTACCTACTTCTCTCCAGAAAGGTTGACTCAAAACAACTTGTTCTTATTTGACTTCCTGAGAAACTACAGGAGAAGTTTGGTTTAGCTGTGGCTTTAGAAATAGTTCCCGCTGTAAAAGATGTTTAGTCCAGTGGGAGTCTCCTTAAAACTGGAGCAAGGTGTGGAGTGGGGAATCATTCCCCTTCCCTTCTGTCTGTGGAAACCATCACTCTCCTGCTCGCTTACAGCAACAGGACTGGCTTTCTCAGCCACATTTCCTAAAGGCAAGTTATAGCCTGGGAAATTGGCTGTCAAGCCAATAAAATCATGTGGTTGCATTTCACCTTTTTGCATTTACCAGGGTTAGAAGCAGAGATAAACCTGGAGAAGTGGAATACTCTGTGTTTTAGAAACAGCCATTTATGTCTCATTATTTTTCTTTCTTCCCTTCCTTTCTAAGGGAATTTTCTGAGGCCTTCCTTGATGTAGGAAAGATAAAATCCTACCCAAGACTTTGACTTTAAACTAGAAGGGAGAGATGTTGGGAATGCTTATGGTATCTCAGGGCATTGCCTTAATCAGCACACTTCCAAAGTGGAGGAATATTTTCAAAGCAGCAACTTGAATGATCTCTTCATCCAGAGCTGCCCTTTAGACACAGTTCCATGTATTTCAAACCTTTGCATGTTACCTTTAATGCAAGGAAGTCTGCAGGACCACGCTGGAGGTTTATTGTACACGGAGTCACATCAGGGCAGCTGTCTGCATGTGCTCCAAGTAGGAATGCACTTTGTTTCTAATTACAGACAATGAGCAGTTAATGCCCTCAAATGGAATGAAAAGGAGGGGCTATTTGCAAAACCCCTGCTTTTTTCTCTCCCTATAACCCATAAATCACTTTTTAAAAAATTGAAGGACAATTCAGAAATTGCCCAGAAGCTGGAGGAGATTAATAATAATGGTGTGTGTGCATTGTTTTCATGGCAGCAAGCAGGAATTCTCCAAGCCGGGTCTATGTCCACCAGCGGCGTCCTGCCGTGTGGCACTGGGGCTGCAGCAACTAATCCAGTCTTTTAGAGGAGTGTATAAAAATCTAAACCTTTTTAGTTCCCTTCCTAATTGGATTTATATAATTTTAGTTTCAGTGGGGGAGGTTTTGAGAGGAACAAATAGAAGCCAAGCACTNTTTTTTTTTTAATATTTTTAATTGCCTCCAGTATGTTGTTACTTCCAGAGGTAAAACCCAAGCTTAAAGTCTCGCTGTGCCAGGAATGTTGAAAAGCACAGTTAAAGCAGTGGTGCTGCAGGAGCCTGGACTGTCTGTGGACATAAGGCAGACAAGGCTCTCAGGTACAGGTAATCTTCTTTGTTAGGTACAGCTGGAACAGTTTTGGGCACACAGACCCACACAGAAAAGGTTTGTGTGCCTGAAAAGTATCAGGTGTTCTCCAGCCATTTCTTCCATTACATTACAGCTCATGTAATTAAGGTTTGTGGGCAGAGTTACCTTCTTGCTCTGGCAAACAGAAAGAAGGAGCAAATAATACATTTTTAAAACTAGGAAGTACTTAGCTGGACAATCCATATTTCTGGCCTACAGAATTTTGTTGGGTGTTGTTTGACTATGGAGCCCCATCCAGAAATCACCTCCGTGGTCTTGCTTCCAGATGGGAATTTATCAGCCTGTGGCAGGGAATCTGGGGCCATTGGCTGTTTGTTCTCCTCACTAAGTATCCCCATCTCCATCTCACAGTGTCTGGTCTCCACTGCAAACGTTGCCTCTCCCCCATCCCACTGACAGGGATTAGTTCAATGCCATATTCAGCTGGGGAAATGAGCCTATGAAAACTTACCACAAAATGCGTGTGCTGCTTTTTTGGGGGAGGAAATAGGTTTCTGGAATCTTAGCTGCTTTCTTAATTTTCTTGGATGTTTCTTGTCATTTTTATTGAATGGCATAAACTTTGTGTGCCTTCACAAACAGCGGATCTGAACTCAGAGCTGATGTTGATTAAGAACAGTATCAGTGCTTAGGAAGAAGGAGCTATTTCTAATGGCTCTACAGCAGCTTAATTCAGGATTTTTGCAAAGACTTGAAGGACAGGTTGTCGACTCCACCAAGTAGGAGACATGGAAGTGGTTTTTCTGTGAGATGGCAGCTTGTGTGTGGGACAAAGGGATGCTTGGCATATGGAAACCTAGTATTGGATCCATCCCTAGTGATCTCAGAGTTGGAAAGGATCAAGCAGAATGTACAAGTTCACAGGGACTGTCCAAGCTGAGTGAGTTTTTTTCAAAGTGTGTTGTCATTGGAAAATGCTGATGTGTCAAATCTGAAGTATCTTACAAGAAAAAGATCAGTTTCAGTCAATTCTTCATCTGAAGAAAAGCAAGGTAGCAAAGCTCATAATTATCGAACAATATTTTCTTGCATTTTTATATAAATATTATGGCTTTTCTGTCCAAAAACAACGTGGTGTATAAAGCATCAATTCTCACTGTAATTAAAGTATTAGGAAATGGTTGTGTGTTCAAATCTGAAGGAAACATTACAGAAATGAAACGTTTCAATTATTCTCAATTATTTCTTAAACCTCCACAACACACAAAATTGCCAAGGTGGAGGTGGAGCTGTCACTCACAGCAGCCAGTTGTCCTCCAAATTGGTGAGTGGGATTGAGGCAGGCTGGACCTTCAGAGGCAATTCCTTCTGCTGTACCTGGTGGGGTGGGTGAGTCTTGTTCCCAGCAGGGACTGCCTGAAGGTGCATAAAACTCAGCTTTGGGGGGAGGCTCTTTGCAGGCTCCTTTTCTCCATGTCTAGATCACCAGGAAAGGGGTGTTTGTGTTCCACTGATAACCTGGTAAATCGACAGCTCTTGATCTGAGCCTCAAAAAGTAAAGGTTAAATAAAAGCATTGGAGGGGGAGAGTGTGTTTGGGATGTTTGCTTGCTTTTTTAATGCCAAATTTAGTTAGGACAGACACTTAGTGCTTGTCTTAAGGGAAAATGGTCTGTTAAAATACCTCAGGAACATTGTTTTGCTGTCATCAGTTACACAAATTTAATAGCCAGAAGTTGTTTCAATATTAAATTTTTTATATAAATAATAAAGCCATATGGGAGTGGGATAGCATCACAAGGAGATAATTCGGTGCAGGGAACTGTTACTTTGTTTTGGAATGAGATTAAGCCATAAATAAACACTACTTTGTCTTTAAGTTAGAAAATGGTTCCCATCCAAACAGCCTCCACAGACATTTTCCACCTGTTAGAGGACGTGTAGTATTGGGAGTCTTTCATAACAGTGGAAACTGGCTCAAACTTTCAACGGGTTTGTAAAAAATAAACCAGCCTTGATTTATGAGTTGAACTATGACAGGGAACATGTAAGCAAATAAAAACAATGAACTGAGAAAAAAGCAAATATACTGTTGATTTGGCACCACATGAATCATGCAGGCAAATCTGAGAGGAATAGGAGGAACGAGCTTCAGAGTGATGGATTGGGAAAGGGGATCTGATCCCTGGGTAATGAAATGTGAGGGGGTCTTGCCTTATGCTGTTGACCCAGAGGTAGCCTGGAGGAAAGTGATTCCTTCTGACTATACAGTGTTAGTTAAAACAATCCCCTGGGCTCAAATATCAGCTATTAAAATAAATTCAGGAGACAGAGGAAGCGATGTTTATAAGTTGGAAGTTTGAGCTGCTTTTTAAACAATTGTGGATCTACAGATTCTGAACTGGAAACGTGATATGGCGGGAAGAGGGCAAGAGGAAATGACAAGAGGGTAAACTGGGGGTGAGCTGGTAAAGAGCATGGAATTGGGAGGGAAAGCAGCTTTTTGGGGCTGGAGGGAAGAGGAATTCCCACAGGGCCAAGCAGAGAAACCCTCTACACATATCCTTGCTTCACCTCCTCTGTTTGAGGTGTCTTGGCTGTATGTGAAGATGCCAGAGAAGCTCAGACATCCCAAAGAAAACAGGGGTTTATGGTACCTCTGGGTGTGTTTGGATTTTTAACCATAATCATAAGAGTTGGTCACTATTTTTCAGCAGAACATTTTTCCTCCAGGAATGATTTGCATTGAAACTGAGGTCTTCCATGGAAAAATTGATGTGGCTTAGTTCTGGGGACGAAAAAGAAAGTTTAACTATTTATTTAATCAGTAATAAGACCAAGGATGTTAATCATCATAATAGAACCGTTTCAGTTTAGTTCCAGCAGCAGCGTTACCACCACCAGAAGAAATCTAACAACAAAAGAAATTTTTTTAGTTGACCACTGACCAATTTTGGGTTTGGAACAAGAGCATTTTTTCTAATAGTGACATTTCCTTTAAGTAATCACTTGAGTTTCTGCATTACTCCAGAGCATTATTGGAAAACTGAAACTCTAATTTGGGTAGCAGCATGACCCAAACATGATGGCAAAGCACTTGAAATGGCTTTGCCTCTGCTTTCTGGCATTACTCTCTGTGATCCTAAAACAAGATGTTTTTCCTGCTGTACCTATTTCTTTAGCCTGGAATTTGGTTAAAACAGAAGATTGCTTTTCTGCTGAATGAATGTTGTACAGAACTGGTCTTGTTTTGGTCTCTAACTACCACGGTTATTTGTAAATTTGTTGCATAAGTTATAAAAATGTAACTAGGAAATGGTATTGGTGGATCTCTAGCAGGTGCATTTGGTTGTGACTCATAATAATACAGTGAGCATCCATGCCACAGCTTTCTTTTTCTTCTCGTGCTGCTGGAGGTGTCCTGTGGCTTTTCCAAGTGACCTTTCACCATTTAACTTCTTGCTCGTGTCTGATAATGACACACAAGCAAATCCCCATCTGTTCCCATGCACATCCCTATTGGATCTTTTCTTGTACTTAATATTTCCACAGAGCTGCTCCAGTAGGAGAGTCTCATGCTGAGACTGTCCCTCTGCAATTTATGAGCAGGATTGGTGCCTGGAATTTCCCGAAGTGCCGGGTGAAAGACAGGCTCAGAGACCCCTTGTATACAATTCTGAAAAAAAAAATGTGAAAGGCAATGAAATCTGAGCTCGGGCTTTCAGAGACAACTTGACAAGTCAATTGCCCTGTTAGGAGCTGACAACAGTGACCCTGATAGTAGAAATGATCCATTTCCTCTGGTTTAATTTATCACCAGCAGGATTCTGAGTAGCTGCTCAGTAGCACAATTTTCAGATACTGATATAGCATCAATCCCAAATGGGACATTTTGTGAAGGGAGAGTCTACTTACAGTCCAAAAAAAAAAACCAAACCAAAAAAAAAAAACAACAAAAAAAAAAAAAAAAAAAAAAAAAAAACAAACCAACAAAACAAAACCAATCCCCAGGAAAAAAAGTGCCCCAGGAATGTTCAGCATGTTTATTGTTAAGAGCTGAACCTGATACACGTGAAGCCTCACGTTTTAAAATTCCTTACCCAGTATTGGATGCTGGTCCATGGTGTTGCTCTCTTTCCTTAAGCATTTCAGTGTTCACAAATAATTTCATTCTAGAGATGTAGGGAGCAGTGGTCTCACTCATTCTGAACTAAAGCTGAACAACTTTGCAACTTATGTCTGGGGGAAGAACAAGAATAGAAGAATTTGAATTTACTTCAGTAGCATACACAGCCTACTTTTTTTCATTTCAAAAACACTGATAGGAAAGATGTTTGGTTTGGGGGGCCTATTCATGAAGCTCCAAAGTTTTGTGACAGTATCTTCACCAATGTCATCAGAAGTACATCTGCAGTGATGCTGTGTTTCTCAAGATCCCAGGGATAACCGTTGGAAGAGAAAAAAGAAAAGGAACAGGGAGAAGCAAATTTATAAAACTGTACTTGAAATATTTTCATTTTATAACTTTTTTTTAAATATCTGAAATTTGATAAATCGCAGACAGCAATGAAAAATTTTAAATCCAGACTTTGCCTGGTGCATCTCTCTCATCTGTCCTGAGCTCAAGCTCAATTTGGGTACAACTTTCTTCCTGTCACTAATCCAGAATATATTTCTTGGGTGAGAAACTGAGTCCCAAGGATGTCAGGAGGGCAGAGGTGATTTACTGGAGCCTGTGCTCCCTGTCCTGCTGTGGAGTGCTGCTCTCCTGGAAGTGCTCTGGATCCCCCCAGCCCATCTCAGTGCTCTGGCTCTAATGGAAGCCTGAGCTCTTTAATAGAGCCATTGAAATTTGATGTTTTGAGTTAGGTGGGTGAGTTCCCCCCCGGAGCAGCGTGTCCAGATTTATACAGGAAGTCTGTGGCAGAGGCAAGAATTGAACCCAGCTTTTCTGTGACTATCTTTTGATTCCCAAGCTTCCAGTTAAACTGTAATCCATCTTGAACCACTTACTGGAAATAGTTCCCTAAAAATAAATTGAAAGTCTAAGTGATCAGGAAGTTTACCTAAACTTCAGAGGCAGGTTAATATGAGAGTACTTTGGACTGACTTTTTGGAATGGCTCTTCTTGGAGAGGGCAGAGCATTATGGGTGCTCTCCACTCCTCCATGGAATGGCCTCCTTAGTCTGCTCCTGGGGATCAGTCATTCCTACCAGATACCTCCTCCCACATCTCATGAAAAAACAGGTATTAGTGAGATTTGGGCAATTGACTAAAAAGTGAAAATAGAGGGTCTCAGATAGGAGATGGACACTTTGCATAAAGTACTGAAAAGCATCTTATCCCAACATAAATTTGGATTTAGTTGTCCAGGAGCTATAAGAAGGGACATTCCCAACTCCCTACAGCCAGCAGGAGGGTGATGTTTCTCACCAAGCCCTAAAGACCAGGAGGGAGGCTTGCAGCCTGTTCTGGTCTTCCTCTGGCAGGGCTAAGTGGGGCCCAGTTTCCAAGGCAGTGTTTTATGCCAGTGGCATTATCCAGAAGTGGCTTTGGAGCAGGTTTGCTGGGAGAAATCAGCCCGTGTCAGAAGCCTGACAAACTTGAGAAGTCATTTGGCCTCTTATATTTGAGCTGAATTACTCCTGAGTACAACATGTGTGCTGCTAACAAAGATGAGACTTAAATAAGGTGACAGGACAAAAGTTAGCTGATATAATTAAACTGCTACAATTTTAGCAGTTTAGGGTTTTAAAAAAAAAAACACCTCAGCTTGCAACAGTCTAGGAGGAGATGCAGGGAGGAGGTGGGAGCAGCAGAACAACCTGCTCTGATAGGGAAGGGCCTGGCATTGCAAACATGCTGCTTAGGTGATAATATTATTATAATGCTTTTTTTATGTATTTATTACACACATATATTACATATATACTTTTGTGCACATGTGGGTACAATATATTAAGATTATTGACTGTGGAAATACACGGAAGAGTTTGAACTCCAGTAGGGTCACTAATTTCATTGCATTTTGTGGTTTCTGTCTGAAGTAGCACATTTCAGCTGTGGAATGGGGCAAAGGAGCACTTGTGATTCATCCAGAGGCAGAGCTGTCCTTTTGAAAACAAAGATCCTTAAAGCAACTGCATCCGGTCTGAGTAAAGTCAGACATTGCCTAGAAGTGGTCAGAAAACAACCAAAGGGGTGTTTTCAGCCTAATGTATGTAAAATCTCCATGGGAATGTTTATGTTAGACAAGTGCCTGCCAGCTCGGTGTGGACAGCTAAATCCCACTTGGATACCCCTGTGCCTCTCAGCTGAGGTGGGTTCTCACCAGAGCATGCTGCAGAGCCTGTTCTTAAGGATGGGGACCAAAGTGCTTTTGTTTTCAGGGGTGCTCCATCTTGGCATCCCAGGGAAATCTCAGGCTAGGAAGGTGGGTGGTTTTGCAGTGTAAACATTACACAACAAACCCCATCCCGACAAAACACAAACCCTGCTACTGAAGGTAGCATGAAACCTGCCTAAGCTGGAAACCTCTAAACCTGGCCCAAAAAAATGCCTTTCCCTCTGTTTCCTCCCCAGAGGCAGCATCCTTTTTCTCATCCTAGGCTGCCTTTGGAGATCCAGATACTTGTGTGTCTGTATGCACAGGTAGATGCACAAAAAAGCTTCTTTATAAGAAAAAGCACCCCCAGCACTTCCTAACCCCTGTGCTGAGGGCAGCTCTCCTGTAGGGTTTAAACTGCCCATGATAAATGTACTGTTATTCTGGCTGCAGGTTTTTATTTCTGGGGATATCAATTGGATTCTTATTATGAAAGCAGAAAATTGGAGTTACATCTGGTGGCTGACGCATGTGACAGTATCACTGCGAGGAATTCCAGTTTCCTGAAGCTTTTCAATTAACTTGGAGCACTTTTCCTCAGGTGCCGCGCGCTCGGGTTTTCAGCGTGCGCCTGCTTCCAAGTTGTAAATCAAGGAGTGGGTTATTGTACTTTCCTAGGAGCTCTTGTGCCAGTAAAATGAAACAGCAAATAATAAACCCCAAGGAGATTTATATAGCCCGAGTTGATGAAACAATTACTTTCTCATTCCTAGGCTCACTCAGAAAGGTGGGTTAAAAATAACTGAAAATTTACAAGAGCCTAAAACCGAATCTGAAAAGTACAACCTCAGCAACTTATTGGGCTCAGCCTAGCGAGCGCCAGATTTACTGTTTGCAATTTCTTCAACTTGTTCGGTCATTTTTATTATTTTTATTTTTTTTCCAACTGCCCCCTCCCCAGGCTGATGACAAGCCTTGGCAAAAACATCTGTGCAAATAAAGCAGGGGAAAGAGTGGAGTGACCTGGCCAAGAGCTCCCTGTGTCTGCTATGGCAAAAATGTTTGATAAAAGCATCCTTTCCCCTAAAGCCTCTGGGCTGGCATCTCATGTGGCAGATGAAGATCCTGGTTAGGTCTTGGGTGCCAAGAGCCTCAGCTGGACTCCTCAGGCTCCTCAGAACAGGGCTGGGAAATCTCCACTGTGCCCTTGGAGGTGAGTGAGGAGCCTAAACCTGAGCAGGGTGGTAACATCCCCCTGAGGTTCCAGTCTCTGTGCCCAGCACTGTTCATGGTGACTTTTTTCCCCCTCAGTGGCTGTGCAGTGGTGGGAGCAGAGACCAGACCTGGTTTTGCAGAGCTGTCACCAGCTGAGCCTGACCTGTGGAACATTTCTGCCGACAAGGACCCTGTGTGGAGGGTGTGGGTGAGGGTTTAGGAGGCAGGAGCCTGCAGCAGTGAGCCCAGCAGATGCCACAGCACCTACAAAACACAGTCAGTGTGTCTGGAGCAGGGCAGGGCAGAGAGAGGCCAGCAGGGAATTGGGAGCGATGGGAGGACTTAACTGCAGTGCTGCAAAGCACAGGCACTGTTTTTATCCCAGC
The DNA here is from genome assembly GCA_013397555.1 of Urocynchramus pylzowi. Classification (NCBI taxonomy): domain Eukaryota; kingdom Metazoa; phylum Chordata; class Aves; order Passeriformes; family Fringillidae; genus Urocynchramus; species Urocynchramus pylzowi. The sequence goes on along the minus strand of VZRH01007183.1, from coordinate 773,198 downwards.
CTGATCCATCAGCTTGATAAGTGCTCTGCTGACAGCGTTGGGATTAAGGTGACAGCACTTTGCTGTCAAGACAGTCAAGACACATGGGGAGGTCCCACATTCAGCTGGAGCATTTGGGGTAAGAAAGGAGCAGGTCAGTGGCCATTTCCCTCTATCCCTGGTGATGGCAAACCCTTGAAATAGTGCACTGCCACTGCTCTCTGCCCTGCTGATGCTGGTGAATACACCCAGGAGCATCTCCTCTTGCACAGCCAAGATGCCATCATGTCCTGGCTGTCCTCTTCCTCTCTTTGAGCTTCCCCAAGTCTGTCCTCTTTGTGAGTCATTCCTGACTCACAGTCACATCGAGGGCACGCCAGGTCCCCACACGCCTGGGGACAAATACCGGAGCTCTGTGTTTGTCTCTGTGTGACCCCCAGCCTTGGCCACAGGGGTGCAGATCCTTTGGAAACCACCCCACTCTCTGCTTCCTACTGCCACCTCCTAAGGAAATGGTGATGTGCTCCAAAGCCCTGCTTCAGGGAACAGCTTGGGGGTTTCAGCCTTTAAATAACATTTTTGTCCTACTCTTCCTGTTCTCCTGCAATATGGGCAGGTGAATAACATGTTCCAGACTGGAGCAGTGAGTCCTGCCTCTTCAGCTCTGCATGACACCATGTCCCCTCTGCTACCTCTATCCCAGCAGGACCATGGTGGCCAGCAGGAACACTGGCACCTCTTTATCAAAGGCTACTGCTGAAAAAAGCTTTACGTTTTCCAGTACAGTTTTTGTAGAGTTCATTCCAAAGGCAAGGTGGAATGAAGACATTCATTTGGTTTCCAGAGATGTTTTTGTCATAAATCAGGAAGAGCACAGGAATGTAGAAATGGGCTGTTAGATGAGTGTAGGAGATTTTGTTTTCCTTTTGATGGAAAGTTCTTTCCCTCTACCAATATGTTTGGGTTTTTAAAAATACATTTTTTTAAACTAAGAAAATCATCAACACATTGCTTTCAACTGCCTTGTGACATCCTTGTGAATGTCCCCAGTGAAATTTGGCTCTCCCCAGCCACCATCAGGCCATATCTATCAGTGCCACAAATCCTCTAATTAAAAATGGTGGCTGAAACAATGATACGCATTTTAATGGACCAGTTTCCCCTCTGAAAGTTGGCATGTGATTCTTATTTTCTACATTATATAAATCTAAGGATGGGATTTTTCAAAACCACTTGGTTCTACCCTAATTCTTCTCCTGTTGAAGTCAGTGGGACTCTCTTAACCCTGGACTGTAATCAGAGCAGTTAAGCCAGCACTGAGAGCTTATGAAAACCACATCCTAACTATGCTCCCAGACCTCACCCAGTTTTCTGCTTTCATGGCATGAAATTTGTTTTCATCCTATTAGATGTGCTGGAATGCTGATGCCCAAGGGAAGCTCCCAGGGACTGAGTTGAATATTAATTCTGGCCAGGCTTGGCTTTGTGGGTTACGGCTGAAGCATTTTCATGAGCATGGCAGGGCCACTCCTCACACAAACAGCATCAGCAGGGTCAGGAAAAGTCAGAGCTGGGCATACCCTGCTCATCCCAGGGCCTCAGAGTTCAGGGAAGGCACAGGAAGCACCTTGGCCCCTAGGCAGACACCTGGTGGGCCAGAGGGCTCCACCAGCCATCCCAGTACCTGTGTCCTCAGTGCTGGAGACAAGGCTGCTGGGAGTGGGCTTGGGGCAATGTGCCTAAAACAGTGCTTCCTGCCACTCTCATGGAAATCAGTGTCCCACATCTGCTTTCTTGAGTGGAGGATCTTGGCCCTAGGTCCCTGGAGCTCTGTCAGCTCAGGGCACATCCAGCCTTTTGAGAACAATGATGGGAAACAGCTTCTGCAAGGATTTTTCAAGTAGTTGCACTTTCCACACAAAACCATTTGGGTAGAAGTTATCTGCTCATTCTTCAGAGAGAAGTGCCAGATTGCTGCTCCCTGGGAGCTGGTCAGTTCTTCCTGTTTCGGTACTTTTTGGTTTTTTCCTTTTTAAAATCTTTTTTGTTGTTGTTATTTATTTAATGTGTCATTTGCAGTTGCTCTAAAAGTTCTGCTTTGCTTCTCAGATTCTTGGTAGAAAGTTGACCTCTATTCTTTTATGAAAATAAACTGAAAACCAAACCAATCAAAAAAGAACAAAACCGTTCCCTAATTCTACCTCTTAATGTCACTGTACCATGTTGCCTGTCAGGCATGCTGGCAAAATCCTGTCTTTTGTGCTTGAATTAATTTGGAAGTGACCACAGGGAGGGAAAGGTGGCTGTGCCAGGTGATTCACTCATGTGCAACAGCAGCTAGGATGTGATGGATCCCATCCCAGTGACCTCTGCCATCTCGGGACTTTGCTGGGAACCTGGTGGAGTGTAAAATGACTCCACCAGTGAAAATTCATCATGGGGAAAAGCTTCCACCCCATTTTCCATATCCCAGAGGTGAAACCAACTGGAAAAAGCTCCAATCCTTTTCTCTGTAGACAAGAAAGTTATTTTGTGTTCCCTGCACATGCTGGACTGAACTCGGCCCACAGCTGATTGCTGCTGTCGATCCAAATCTCCCAAAAGGCTGGTGTATTTTCCTGCTAATAAATGTCCCACAAATGTTTTGAATTTCTGCACTCATTAGGGCTTAGGGAGGCTATTTGTCAGGACCAAAGACGTCTTCCACAATAAACCAGCAGCTGTCTGCAAAGGGTGAGGAGACGTTTGTTGCCGTGAGCTGAGTCTGCTGTCAGCAACCCGGCCCCTGACCAGCTCTAGTAAATGTTTTATTGATTTAATATTAAATTAACTGCCTGGGCATAAGGAGTGCATTATTTTTAATGGCATTCTGATATTAGGGACTGCAGTTTGCTAGAATGCACCTGTAAAATTAGTATCCCCCAGTATTCTGCAGGAGCCATGAAATGTAATGCTGGTGGTGCTGCAGCGCTGGAGTGGGGTTACACGGGACCCACGTCCACCCAATGGCTGCACCAGTTCCTGCTGCTCAGGAGGAGGAGGAGGTCATCAGCTCAGAAGGCTCCTTCCAAATTCATCTCCTCTTCCCTCTGAAATGGGGTGACTGGAGCCTGTGAAGCCTCAGTTCTGATCCCAGAGCATCGTATCTGACAGGGCCCAGGAACTCATGGTAATGGCAGGGCACCCTCTGTAGGGGGGGCAGTGCAGGAGCAAATTATTTTCCTCAATTTTGGGGTTTTTTTCAATAAATGGAATAAAGGAAAACAAAATTACAATTATAAAGCATCACTTGTTCAGCCCCAAATGTTTGGAATTTACCATTTTAGTGAAAAAAAACCCATTTGGAAACAAACAGAATTTGAAATTTAAATAAACAAGCACATGTCTTAGTGTAAGAATGAAAATACTTGAATATTTGTTGATTTCAGAATGTTGAGATTTTGTTTTGGGTTTTTTTTTTTAGTTTTGTTTCTTGTTTTGTTTTGGTTTTTTGGTGGGGTTTTTTTGGGTTTTTTTTTTTTTTGTTGTTTGTTTTG
>VZRH01007183.1:712853-769628 GCA_013397555.1 Urocynchramus pylzowi | reverse complement strand
TTTGTTTTGTTTTTTGTTTGTTTGGTTTTGTTGGTGGTGGTGATGGTGGTGGTGGTTTTTTTTGGTCTTTTGTTTTGTTTAGAACTGGGCTGTGAATTTAATACAGGGAAAATTTCAGCCCAAAAAAAAAAATAGTTCAAATACAAACTAAAGAAACTAAAGTTCAAATGAAGTCCTTCATAGTGACCTTTTTATTGTCCTTAAAGTGTGTACCTGGTAAATGCTGCCTTTGGGTTTATTAAGGTTGTAAAAATGCCACATTTGAGCTGTTTATATTTTTTAACTCCCTCAGAAAATGTTAATTACAGAGTCATATCTTCTCAAATGGCCTTCAGTCGGGGATTCTGAGAAATCCTGGGATTTCTGGGAAGTTCCTTTCACGTGGATTTCACAGTCATGAATCACAAGTCCAAAACAACTATGGATCCAGGACACACCAACAGGCATGACTCCATGATCTTAGTATGTCCAAGTTATGAAAATAAAAACCTTAAATTAGAAGTTGACAATGTCAGGACATGAAATAGGATGCCAAATTTTGTGTATATTGTTGTTGAACTTACTTTGAAAACTGGAGAGATGAGGGGTTCCACATGTGTGAGTGACCAAGTTAATTCCAAGTAGCAGCCATGAGTAAAACAGCAATCCCAGTGGACTGGGATCAAAATGGCACCTGGCAGCATCTGGTACAATGCACTTTTCAATTGCTTTCAACAAGATCACTCTCTTTTTGCACATTGTTTGATGATCTCTCTTCTGCAATTGCTTTCTTGGACGTATCAGTGAATGAACTCCATGTTTTCATACCCCTAAGCTAAATGTTGACAAGAAAAGTGTAATTTTTTGTCATGACTTTCCAGGTGACATTTAAGTTTCCTTCAAAAAAAAATTGAAAATTTTACTGACCTTACTTTTTCCATAGAGTTTTTGGGCACCAAAATTCAACTCTGTCTATTCTGGGGGAAGAGAGGCAAGATGGAACAGAAAATGGAAATGTAATTTAGTAGGGATCAGTCATTACAAATATTGTCAGTTCAACAGACATGGTTTCTGTAGGACCAAATAATGAATTTCTCAGGTGACAAAAGTCTACCCAGGACCTCTCTCCAGCTCTGAAGCTCATGAGTGCACCGAGGGCATGGAGAAAACCACAGAGAGAGGATCTGGGCAAAGATTTCTGTTGGCTTTAGTAGGTACTAAATCATGACAACCTCCTGGATTTTCTAACACGATGCTGATGTTTTCTCCCATTCTTTGCCTGCTTTCCCCCTTGGTGCTTGCCACTGGCTTGCCACCTTTCGTGTGGCGTTCAGAGGTGAATGTAAAAGGTGGGTCACTGTTGGGTGGTTGCTTTTTGGTTGACAAATACAGATAATTCCTTGCCCAGGCAACTTGAGCTGACGGAGTCAAACCATACTTTTTTCAAAGGATGTGGTGGATTTACTTATTCCTGTTTCTGTGTTTGATTTACTACCACATGATTTCATTAAATAAGAACTTAAGATGGGGATTTCTGCCAAGCAACTTTAGGCAAGGCCCATATTCCACAAATCCCTAAATTTGAGGGTGGTGGGTGGGGGAATAATCGTTTTTTTTCTAGAAGATGTCCATTCTGCCTGTGGACTGGAGTTTGGGGTGGTTTGTTATTACTGTTGTTGCTTTAAAAACCTTGTAAAATGATGTTTATTTTCTTCCCGTAAGATAATGAACTTGAATTTTTCAGTTCCATGCTGATAACTGTAATGGCTATTCATTCTCTAATTAATAACAGCATTGGGGGAAATAAAGGAGAAATCTTCAAACAGGCAGCATTTCAGGCTTGAACTGGTTTCAGATTCAGACAGGGTCTCTTGGAGCTCTCCCCTGCCCTCCTCCAATCTAAGGCCACGCAGCCCATGTTTGTTGGTATTTTTAAGTAGATAAAATATGTAAGAAAGTTCCTCCCTTTAATTACTGGATAGAAAATCCATATCCTGGTAGCTCAACTGTCCAGATCATGTTAAATTTCAGTGGAAGAAAATAAGTAAATGCAAAGAAGGAAATGCCAAAGAAAGTGCAAGGAGGGAAGGAGAAGTGAAGTAAGTTGGCCAAGAGCTAAGTTATGCTTCCTGGCGCGGCTCTGCGCTGGTATCAATCATCCCACGCCGCTTCAGCGTAGCCATTCCGCTTCACCGGTGCTTTCAGCTTGACCTGATGGCAGCTTCCTGCAGAAAAGGTAACAGTCAAAGCTACACCACTCCCAAAGCAGTTCTGCTCACTTCTGAATGCTGAACCTTGCCCTCGAAGCTGTTTTTGTCCCAGTCCCTGGCATTGGGATGGCTATGGCTGCAAACTGAGGTCACGAAGCGATGCCATTGTTGAAAGTTGGGCTGAGCAGAAAGGCACCTGGGCAGGTCTTGTCTCCATTTCTGAGCTAAGTCTCCACTCCTCTGCCCAGAAGGATTTCTAGGTGACACCTGGCAAGGAGAGTTTCAAGGCCTTTTGGTGGTCCTGGTCCACTGCCCCCTAAACATCCTCAGCAGACAGCTATTGTTGCTCTGAACTATTCCAGATGAGGCTCTGGAGATGTTTTGAGAAGCCACTTCTTGGAGCTTGTGCTCCCCTGAGCTTGGGGTCCAGGCTGGCACATGCAGCCCCTCAGGCTGGCGAGACAACCTCCTATGGTTCAGCCACAAGGATTCCTTTTGCTTCATGTTGCTCTTTCTTGGCCATTTTGGATTTGGCTTCAGGTGACAAAGACCATCAGCCATCTCCCACCCAGCACCTCATGGCCTTTCAAACATCTGAAGCATTCTGGCCAGTGGCACAAGGAATTGTGTTTACATCTTCTCTGAGAGACATCCAGAGTTAAGAGAAAAAAAAAATGGCCAAGACAGCTTAGTGCTTTTGGCTTATTGTTTGAATATTTAAAGACGTTGCATCTGGAAAGTATTCCATTAATTTGTGGCTAGCACCCATATATCAAATTCATGAGCTTCCAAGTAAACAGCTGTCACTGGAGCTGCCACGGAGGGAAATTGGCACCGCTGGCTTGTGGTGAGCAGCGAGGGAACACGCTGGTACTGCCTAATCCAAGGAGGAAGCATTAACCCAGATGTGCAGAGGACAATGAAAGGATTGTTCCTTAGAGCTCCTCAACCTCTCTGCTGTAGTAACATGAAACACAATAAAGGCCTCAGATTATTCTATGCCCTCACACACATGCACAGAACTGCACACACCATGGCAGCCTGGAAGCTGGGGCTGCCTCTTACAGCCACAGACCATAAAGCAGCCGCCTGGGAGTGGTGTCTGAGGGACAGCTGCCATCCGTGCTGGAGGCAAAGCTGTCTGCAGGCTGCTTGGGTCTCATAGCTGTTGTTTGATACTCACACAGCTTGGAGCACCAACGTTCATGGCTTCCTCAAGGAAGGCACCAGGACCCATCCAGGCCCCGGTGCAGCAGGGGTAGCAGTGGAGTGCTTGCCACAAAACTTCAGGTACTGTGGGGCTGTAGGCACTGCCAGGGCCTCAGCTGGAGCTGGGGCTTCCCGTAGGAGCAGCTCAGAGCAATGCAGGGAGTTCTACCTGAACTCCCTATTGCACCTGAAAATGCTGAGGTGAGGGCCCAACTCTGGGTTTCAAGAGCTGCTGGGGTTGGCAGAGCTGTTTGTTGTGCGGCCCGGGTCAGCAGGGGCAGGGCCTGGTAGTTCCAGCCGCCTGTTTGATCCGGGTGTTTTCCTTGAGGTGCTCAAGGAAATGAACCCATTAATGAACAGAAATTGTGTATGTGGAAGTGGGACAGAGATGATACTGTGATTCCTGTTTTCTTGGGAGGGGCATTACAGAAGTGTTGGAAAACCCCATGGCACTTGCAGGGTCTCTGGGGTAGGAGTGTTGGGGCACCTGGGGTGACTCCGGCTGAAATGGAGAAAAGGAGCAAGAAGGGTTCCCCATCCCCCTTCCAGAAGGAAGGGTCTGAGGCCTAGGGAGATGAGATGAGCCCTCCAAGGAGGTGGGTGCATCAGTCCCAGGGGAATAATGGATGGCATGGGAAAAGGCTTTCCCACTCCTGCCCAAAAGCTGTTCTGGCTCTACTCTGGATGCTCTGGCACTTCACAGGGCTCAGGATTTGCCTTCTGTTTACTACCCAACCCAAAGTGGGTTTGAACTGGTGACCTAAAGGTGAAAGGCTCTGCATCTTATTAGAATTACTGTGAGCTGCTGAACAAGTCCCCCATGGCAGTTAAGATTTGATTATGGTTCTAGAAAATGTTCAGCTTTTACAATTAGTGTCAAAGCAGTGGTAAGCCCCTCTTTGATTCCTGGGTGTAGGCTCGTGCTTTTCTTAACCTCACACATATGCTGGCATATTTACAGTAAGTGCTCAGGGGTTTGTATTTTTAATTATTATTTTTTTTATTTTTGAATTAAAAATGAAAGTTCCCCAGGGAAATTATGCAATGGGAAATAGCCACTTCAATAAACTCGACTCACACGTTTTATTGATTATGGTAAATTTAATTATTCCATTTAAACCTTGCTTACATGCACACACAAAAAACTTATCCTTTTCTTCCTACATGTTTTTTCCTGTTTTTGTATCCGTCTCTACAGACCAAAACTGTGCTGTGTGTTATTTTAAACTTTTTAGAGAAGAAATACTCAAGGCTAAGTTTCTTCCTCATAATTACAAATTAAAAATTAGAGAACATACCATAAATCTTACTCAAAACATCTTCAAATAGAACTACTAATTGTGAAACAGCAGTAATTATGGCTTTTAATGTAGCTCTTTTGCCTCCACCTTATATTACATGACCGCTTTCGCTAAGGGAGACAATTATCAAGTGCAAAGGATGTTAAAAAAACCCCAAAATAACAACAAAACATAGAATAAAATCAGTATTTCTCTTACTCAGGACTTCATTAGGTAACACTGTTTGTTTTCTTGATGCTCAGATATTACCTGGAGTTTTTAGTCTGCTTGGGGAGACCATTGCACTGAGGTTTTTAGAGGCTACTGCCAAAAGGCAGTGAAAGAGCTGCTTATCCCTGGGTCTGAAAACTTGTTTCCCTTTTCCTTCTCTTTCAGGGAGCTGCTGCTACCTCTTCCAACCTGCTGAACTATGTTCAATCCAGGTAATCACCCTTTTTCTTCTCAAGTTATGAACAGTCTCCCCTTCCTGGGGAAATGCATTTATTCGTTACATTGTGACTGTTCCCGTGACTGGGGAATGTTCCTGTGGATACAGGTCTGTGGGGCTGAGATCAAAGCAGTCCTCCATGGCTGGAAATTAGGGTGTGGGAAGTGGAATTGGTCCTAGAAATAAAGAACCACAAGTAATTCCCAATCTGTGCTCAGTCTTAAATGAGGGGCCTATTCAGAACCAGCCCATCAGAGCAGTGAGACAAATCATGGCTGATCTTCTTCCCTGACACTGCAGAATTGCCTGGAGAGGGCCTGTTTGGGGTTCTGGAAGCTGAGCTGACCAGTTTTGAAATGTGAGGAAGGATCCAGTGTTTGTTCAAGGTTTTGCCCCTACCTTTCATCTCTCATCTGAGTTCTTTCATGAGACTGTCAGATCAGGGCTTGTCTGAATCCCATGGCCAAATCCTCATCTGGTAAAATCTGAAAGGGCCCCGTTTATTGCAAGGGATCTGCACCCCCTCAGTCTGTGGGGTTCCCTGGAAGGAGCCAGTGGGAATGCAGGGCTGGGATGTGGAAGATTCTAGATCCTGTGTCTCCTTTGCTCCCGTACAGTTTCTCTCCAGGTGGCACATTGGACTGCCACCATTCTAAGCACAGTGACCAATCTTCTGGATATCCCTTCTTGGCAAAAGATGGGGAGACCTAGATGCCATTTGAGGGATTTCCTGCATCCCAGTGTAAGTGATTCATTAATCATATTTATGCCTTCAAGAAGAAAATATTAACTGGGATGCTCTGTATGCTGGTAGGTTTCAGAGTTATTTGCTTTATTCATAAAGTATAGTTGCAAATAAGTACTTGCATATTTCTAAATGACTTACACTTAAATATAGCCACAATCTGATGTAAACTGGCAAAGTTCCCTTAGTTAAATGGATTCACTCCAGCTTGCACCAGAAGGATTACGCCCTGAGATTCAAGCAAGCCCTGTTGTGATGACCATGAAAAGAACTTAGATTAAAGATGAGTTTGGAAGCAATCAAACCAAATCATAAGCCTGTCTGATTTCATTTGTTTTTCTGGCAAGCCATGGATTTCTGAGAATACAACCTTGTTGCAATGTTTATTACACCAAATCCTTCAGCTGATGAGCCCATTGCCACAGATGTCACTCTCTGTGCCACAACTCCCCAAACCATTTCCATTTCCTTCCCTGTAACTGTCACCACGCTTGCTCTGGCCACCATGGTGAGGGAATTTAGCCATGTCTGATCCCAGGCCCAGCTTTTGGCCTGGCTGACACTCAGAATGATTTTGCAGATGGGCCAGGCTAGGACATGTGTTCCTGCTGGGATGGGCGCTCTGCCCCGCCTTGCTGCCTCCTTAATGAGAGTGTGAGAGCTTGGACCAACAGCCAGCTTCTCAAATGGCAACAAAAGACTCCTTGTCATTACCCAGGCTGGCTCAAAGTGTAGTAGAAAAGGGGATTTTTTTGGCAGAGCTGCAGATTGCAGTCACAATATGCAGCACATCACCTACTGCTGCCAGTGATGCTCTCTGCTAAGTTATAAAAGTCACCTCCTTGCTCCTTTCCTCCCTTTCCACAGCTGTGGCTGTGGGCTCTGTGAGAACTGGCACATCAGGAGATTTCTTGGGTGACTACTGTGGTGACACAGAGAGAGACATATGAGCAATACTCCAAATGGAATCCCTGACAAGAAGGAATTTAGAAGCCTGACTTGAGTTCAAGAATAACCCCAAAAGAAAAATTTTTCTTCTACTTTCCCTCCTGAAAAGTGAGCCGAGGTCAGTTGTCTCCATTCCTGCTTTTCATGGAATAAAACAATCTGCATGAAAATTTGGAGGTGAAAAAGCCAAAAGCTTCATGCTGTAAATTTTGAAATGGCACAATTGCAGCGCTCTTGGCATTTTTGTTTTTCTTCTGGATGTTTTCCTTCCAAAGCAAAGTGCAGTCCAAAAAACCAATCTTTTTTTTTTTTGCTAAGTGATTCCCTTCTGGCATATTTCAAAGAAAGAGATGTGTATTCCTTTTATTTAGCCTGTTAATCACATACATATATGGTTATTCTGAAGCTTCATCAACCATTTCTATTTACTACTGCTTCAGACAAAGCAGGATCTAAGTGCCTTTTGGGATCCCAGCTATCCTAACACACTCAGAGCTCAAGGTTGGAAGGAAGCTTCAGTATTATTTCTTCCCTGCCCTTTGTTATTATCATTGTTATTAGTGGCAGCAAGCAATATGATGCTGCACATCTTCAGCTCCCATGGGAGTCCCTGACCCTATGAAGGATACATGTCTGGGATGTACAGGCTCTGTGGTGAGTCCTAGCCACCTTGCAGCCTTTCTCCAAATGTAGGAGGAAGAAGGGCATTGCCAGAGAGGGAGAATTCGGGGGTTAAGGTGCTCCTCGTGGGCAGGGGGTCCCGGGGTGCTTTGGGAACATTTTCTGCAGTGTCCTAATCCTGGTTAGTGCTGAAGATGCCCAGGCACAGTGTGCTGACCAGCTGCTTCATTCCAGAGCAGCACTGTTGCATTTCTTGGGGAATAAATATTTTCTCTCCTGCTCTTCAAAGGAATCCCTTGATTTCATGGGGTAAAAAAGTTTTGATTTTTCTTTATCTTTCTTATTCCTTTAGCCTGTTTGATTCACTGATTCATTTCATACAGTTAAAGTTGCATTCAATTTTTAAGCTTAATTTGTTTTCCTTTTTCTGTTTCTTTTTGTTGTATTGGTTAGCTCCAGAAGGAGCAGTCTGGATGCTTTATCTCCCCAAAGGCACAGGCACGTGGGCTTCTTACTTTGCCATCCCTCCCCAGGATTTTGCTACATTCCCCTAGAATTTATCTGTAACATGCACTGCAGAGCTGCTCCCCAGGAGAAAAGTCTGAGTCCTGCCTTTTCTCAGCAGCTGAGCTAAAGCAAAGCTGGTGGGGACAACCCTGTGCCCTCAGAGCCCTCACCCAGCCCCCTTGGCCATGGGGATGTCACGACTGAAGTTCCTGCTGGCCAGAAGCCCTGTCTGTGTCACTGCAGAGCCCAGGCGTGCCCAAGACAAGAGCAGCTGGTCATGCCCCATCTCTCAAACTGCTCTTTTCTTCTTCCAGACTTTACTGTGTTTATCCTCTTAGCACCTCTGTAATTATCTGTCTGTAACAGATGAGAAACAGAAGAACATGCAGGTTTGCAATTTGAGCTGGGCCACGCAGGAGCTCTTTGGCAGAGGAGGCGGCCTCCCGAGGGGTGAGTAATGTCCTTTTGTCAATCCCATTAGACTCCTGGTTGTATCCTCACACACCTAGAGACAAGCCCAAATCACTGAACCTGACTCTTCTGGGCCTGATGGCAGCCTTTCACCCCAGTCCCCAGCACAACTCCCAGAAAACTGAGAGCAGTTCCACTCTGATTCACTTTGAAGGCTCAGGTCTTATTTATGCCACCAATGTAAACATAATTTTAGTCTGACAAATACACGGAAAATTCACAACAGCTGCATTTGTTGTGTGCAGTGTCCTGCAGAATAATCTTGCCCTCACAGCTATATTTTAACCAGTGTGACTGGAAAAGGGAATCAGATGGTGCTTGACTTTGAATGTAGGTGTATGGCCAGCTCTACTGAGCAGTTAAATGCAGAGCTTTACCAGGAACCTGATTATGGCTTTAGACCCTGAGTCAGCAGCAGGAGTCGAGTAGAGGCAGCCAGGGCAGCTTCAGGGAGGCTGAGCTGAGCTGAGACTCGGTAGAACAGCAGTGAGACCAGGTCTGCTGAACATCCTTCCTGCTGAGTGAGTCAGCAGCAGTTTAATTAGGCATAGCTGGGCAGGGAGCAGCAGTTATGACAGAAGAGGCTTTAGCTGATAGGATCGTTTTCAGCGCAATAATATTAATTAGCAATTGCGATAGGGAACATGAGGCAGGTGGAGCACTTTCTGTCAAGGTATTTTTGTAAGGAATTAGCCTGTATAAACACCCATTGTAAATACATTGTCCTTGTCAGGTGTAATAACTTCCTGGGCACATGGCATCCTTCCTCACAATGGAAAGATAATTAAAGACACAGTTCCACACTCCGGTGCTTCTCCCAGCTGCTAATTGTGTCACCAGAGAGATCCAAGCAATTATAGCAGGAAAACACTGGGGGACTGTTAACAGTAATTTCCAAAATGTGGACAATAAATAGATTGAGAAACTGCTGTGAGCGTTGAGCCAGCCTTGGAAAAAGCTAGAGGAAAAACTGTATTTCTGACGCAAACATGGAAATTTGAAATGGGAGTGAGGTGTCTAAACATCTTTGGAGGAACTTAGACCCTGAGCTTTCTGAAGCCAAATCCCACCCTAGCCTAGAAATAATTTCATATTTCACAGCCTTCACATTTTCCTCAGATGAACGTTGTTCTTAGAAACTTATACAAGGAGGGCATCCTGAAGACATTACTTAAAGGAAATTTCTATTCATGTCGCTGAATACTCACTACTGATAATCCTGGTAATAATTCTCATGAAAAACTGTGTTACATTGCATGTTGTAATTTGTGATGTACAGCAAATATAATATATTGTATAACTCAATATTACAGGTCTGCATTACATACCTGCAATATTATGCTCCGGTAATTAAACCAATTAAAGTGCAGTTATGAGCTCATTAAACCCAAGAAATATGAGATGTCAATCAGTTCTGTGTTCATCAAGATAAAATCTTATCAAAGTCAAATGGTTCAGGCCTTCAAACCAAGTGTTCATTCATGTCTCTATTTAACACACCTGGAGAACGTGATCCAGAAAATGCCTGTATAGACAGATGTGAGCTGCACGCACAGTCCCACTGCACTGGGAACTGCTGCTGGATATTTTTACCTCTCTGGTTCCCATGATTCATCTGAGTGGGATATTCTGTTGCAATCACAGGTTTTAAATATTTAACGCCATCACATGATTCTTTAGAGATCTGATAGAAACAAAGCACAGCTCCCAGCCAGGTATGTGAGTTTTGCACATTGTCCCTCAGTGAATGCCAAAATGACTTAGGCTGAGTTCTGCTGCTGTGGTCAGATGCCTTCTCCCAGGTGCTGCAGTTCCTAAACTGGTCCTTGCAGAATTGGCAGGTCCAGCTCTCCCTCTGGGCTCAGAGGTGATCCTGAATCAGTTCTTTTGAAGTCACCTGGGACTGGTGCCTTCCTGCCTGGAGCAGAACATTATACTCTGGAATAAACATACCTGGGGCAGAAACCTCCTTCCCTCTCCAGTTCTCCCATGGCTTTCATGGTGGGGGTAAGATTTTGGGCAAAACCTCACTGCCATCCCAGTCATTTGCCAGGAGTGTTTGGTGGAGCTGAGTGATGGCAATTCTGGACTTTTGCTGTGTGTTGAGAAGAAAAAATTTGGTACAGCTGTGCTGGTGATCACAGGGGCTGCAAAAGGAAGAATTCAAATTGTACAGAGAGGCAGCAGAGGAATGGCAGTGACAGGGAGTTAATTGAACCGGGTCCTGAGACTGAGTAGGAGGGCACAGCCTGCCCTCATGTTGTGTTTGTACAGCACCTGAACCCTCATCAGGCCTTGGTCTGGGCTGTCATCTCTAAGGGGGGCTCTAACATAGCAATAATAACACTAATGATGATGATGATGCTAATGAGAGTCTGATAACAGTGATTTTTTCATATGGTCCAGAAAAGCTCCATGCCTCAGGTTCAGCTCATCCACAGCAGAGGAGATGTTTATGTTTATACTGATTTCTGGTGGGAGGAGAGTGTTCATACGCAGAGATCGAGTCCGCAGGGAGAGAGTTGTAGAATGATTTTTCTGTTGTGAGTAACAAAACTATGATCAGAAAAAAGAGGAGGGAGAGAGGAAAATGTGGATGATGTTATTACCAAAATGAAAGAATTTGGATATAATCATAGCAGTTAGGGAAATGTGTTTTTAAAGACCTTGAGAGAGGTCATAATGTGAGTTTACTTTGTAGATCTAATCACACTTTACAAGACCATATGCCAGATCCCAGTGGTGTCCATAGTGAACAGCAGGACATCAGTAATTTTCCAGATGTGGCTTCCCCCCTAGAAGGACAACAAAACCAGTGAGAAGATCTGGAGCGACCCAGCACTGGGGGAGACTCTGAACTCCTTTTGACTGGGATGGTCTCATGAATAGTTTGGTCGTTGCCTGGTAACACTGGCATGAATTCTTCTCCAGTGTGATGGAGCCCACAAGAGAGATGGAGAAACTGGGAGAGGGATCATAGGTTCTAATTTTATAGAAATGTCCTCATAAAACAGAGCTGAAGTGTGCATACCATAACATCTGTCCCAGATACCCGATGAGCATTTGGAGCCACATCAGTAGTGGGGGAGAAGAGAGGGAGGGGTGTTTGGTGCCAACAGGGCACCTTGTAAAAGGTGTCAGTGCAGAGATCACAATCACAGCTCCTGCCCTGAGCTTTCTCTAACTTCAGCAAACATGTGCTTGTTTGGCCCCCTTTGGTCAGATCCTTCTCTCCCCCAGCCTTGGGGCATTGCCCCGGTCCCACTGCAGCACAAGCACTTTCCTGGTCAGAGCACACAGCAGCAGGAGAGGTCACAGGGGACTGTAGAATCACCAGATCTTCCAGTTTTGCTTAGAGAGAGTAGTGGTTGAGGGTGCAACCTTTTGGAGGAGTGCCCTTGGAAAAGGTACCCCAGTGAAGGAGAAAAAAATGACATTCCTCAGGGAAGGAATGTGGAATCATTCGTTGACTTCTGGAGGTTTTGCTGGCAGCCTGGCACCCTTGCTCCAGGTTGCTCTTTACTTCTGTCTTGTGTGCTTTGTGCCTGTTTGTGACTGACATCAGCTCAGGGAAAGAGCTGTCACAGTCAGGTGATGAGACAGCAGTTCCTGGTGCGACCCTGATGCAGCTGACTCACAGCTTGCTCTGGAGGAGCCAGGAACAGTCTGAGATCCACCAGAAGCAACCAAGTGCCTGCACAGTGCCTTCAGATCGACTCTAGCTCAGGACTGGGCTTTGCTTGCCCCTCTGCATGGGGTCAACCTATTGTCATTTCCCCAGAAGAAACAGAGGGATTGTGACAGTCAAATCTTTCCGTGGGAGCAAGGAGTGGAGTTTCCTAATGAGCTGGAGAGGGACGGAGGAAATTTCAGTCAGGGACTGTTCCTCTCAGGGCAGTGGCACATCAGGAGCTGCTTGGCCGAGCGGGAGAGCGGCTCCAGCCAGGGCTGTGCCAAGGAGCAACGTGCTGCTCTACATGTTACTGAGCGTTGGGCCAGGGGCTCGGAGGAGAGAAGGAAAAAGCCCTCATGGGAGATGGCCTATTTTTAATGAGCCCAAACCTCTTCCACAAATTAAGTGAAATATTTTAAAAGGAAACAATATTACTTTGGTTTTATTTGTTTCAGCTACTTAGTTACAGCTCCACGTGGACACAATTAATGGAGGAAATAGAGTATTTTATAAGCCCAGGACTCTGAGATAGATATTTTGTGACCATGTGAAATTCTTTGCCCTAATCACCACACATTCCTAGGGAGAAGGTTGTATATTGCTGAAGATTATTAATCTTGATTCCAAAAATGTGTCTAGTCATTGAAAGGCAAAGGTCAAAATTGTCATGGCATTATTCAGTGACAGTTTGCCCTCCACTTTCCAGTAAATTCCATGCTGTCCATCTCTGGCTCAGGTCTGCCCTAATAAAGTATTCCTTAGCAAGAAAGAGAGAAATGGCTTTTCCACTGGAGCAAGTATGATTTCCTAGATCCTTCAGACTCCCTGTGACTTCATGTAAATCACTTGGACCTTCAGCACCTTATTTCTTGATTATTTGGGGGGTTTCTTTTAATAGAATATGATTTCCCCTTTATTTGCTTGTTTGCAGGATGATTTCTTTCAAGGCAATGAATCATCTTATTTTGCTGGTATCTAACACCAACCTCTCTGATCTTTGCTTGTCAGAGAATAAAAACAGATGGAGGTAAAAACCTGGGGGTGACTGTTGTTTAGATGAAGAGTTTCATTTGTGCCCTGTCCTGCTTTCTCGATGATAGGTAACAACAAAGAAGTCAGAATAAAAAAGAAATGTTTTTTTCAGTCTTTTGGTACTGCCTCAAATTTCAGAGATGGGACCCACAAAATACCAGGACTGGGAGTTGTGGCAGGAGCGAGTGGGGCAGCAGGGTGTGATTGTTGGATGGAGACATCTGACCATTTCCTCAGGTGATACAGATCTGTGAGCCTCATGGATCAGCCATCCCCTTCTGCCAGGCAGACTTAAATATCCTCCCTTTCAGCTCTCAGAGCAGTGCTGGGCAGACTGCATTGCAACAGGCTCCTACAGGAGGAGGTAAACAACACCTCCTCGATGCAGTAATCTCTGCAAATGTCCCGAGAGCGAACCCAGCAGAGGAGTAAATAAACAAGCACCCCCCCTTTGCCTTCCCCTCTGGCCCGATGATAAATTTGGGTTACTGTACACGTCACTGCTCGGGCCATGCAGGGCTGCTGTGAATCCATTAGTAGGGCAAGGGTGAGTGACTTCTGACTTCAGCGACCCTTAAAGTTAATCCAGCATTGTAGGGGCAGAATTAAATGTGATGAGCTCAGAAAGTGTGATAAAACCAGATTTAAGTGCACAGCTGGACAGCAACCTATAAAGGCAGAATTTAAAACCGTAATAAAAACTTTGTAATCTAATTACGACGGCAGAGTTAAAGGTGAGGTATTTGCAGCATGATTCACATGCACCATGGCTAACCTCTGACATCTTGAATATATTATGTGGTTTCTTCACTACAGGCGTAGTTTTTTAGTTACTCTCTCACAGTACATGGTTCCCTATGTTTTATTCTCATGCACTGTCTCTGGAGGTTGCAGGGCAGGGCAAAAGCCTCTGCTTTCCTGTACTTCTGGCTCCAGGGGTCTCCAGGCTGCTCCTCCCCACTCTCTGGGCACCTGGGCAGGAATTGCAGCAGGTGCACAACACCTCCAAAATATTGCAGCTCCTGAGAGAGTCCGAGGAGAAATTGCAGCAAGAGCGGCCATGTCTCGAGCTGGTTTTAGCCTAGTTAGCCTTAATACCAGCGAGAGGGAGGATGCAAAGGAAGTTAGAGCTTGGATGCAGGATACAGTCCCAAGCAGTGTCCTTGTCATCCTGTCTTCGTTGCAATTGGCACCCAATTAACGCCACCATTGATAGCAGCCGTGTCTCTGATTTCAATGTTGGCTTGTCCAAGAGCCAGAGGGAGGGGAAAAACCAACTTGTGAACCCTGCCTGGCTCCTCTGGACTGCTGCCAGTGACAGGGCTTGCTTTGCCCATCTGGTTCAGAGGGCTCTCACCAGGGTGGGCACTGCTAAGTGATACAACAACCTCAGATCCAAGTCTGGCATCTGCCAGCAGAGGGGTTCTACACTAAAGCATAGGTCATTTCCCTGGCTCTCATTAAGCATTGTCCAGCATCCCAAGAGCACTTCATGTGTGGGCAGGTGTAGTGGTGGGATTTAAACGAGTTTGATCAAGTTGGCAACAGCTGTGCAGTAACACCTGAAGAGGTCTCACTTTCTTCAGCCAGCCTATGTCAAGACATCATTTTCAAATTAGAAATCTACCCCGTGTAATAGTTCTGATTTTTTTTCTGTATCCCAAACACCAATTCAAAAATGGAGCAAAAATGCCAGAAGAAAATCTTTCTATATGAAGTCTGTAAAGCTCTACATTGGGAGTTTTCTTGAGCTAAAATTACTTGGTGGCATTTAGGAAATCAAGTTTCATTGTTTTTGAATTTAGCTGAAAAGCATTCTTTTAAGTCTGATTGGCACAAGCTATATGCCAATAGCATAATGCTCATGGGAGGGGCTGAGAAGAGCCTTGTCTGTAGAATCAACATCCCAAAATAAACTACATCCTCCCTCAAGGCAGTGTGAACCCAGCTGATCAATCTCCACAAATGCTGTTCTTAAACTGATGAAATATTTCCCATGTTTGTGAAACCAAACTGAAACAGATCTGTTGCTTAGGTTTCCCCAGTGAGTAATCCAGTAGTGTTTTTCCTGAAGAAACAGAGGGTTTTTTCAGGATACTGTGTATCAGAATATGTATCTCTTTTTCCCCTTTTATGCAGCTCAGAGGGGAACAGCAGAGCCCTTAAGGACCCCCTGTGAAGGGTTCAGGGTGATGCTCTCCCAGAGGAAGAGGGGGTTGTGTGAGCCATTGGCTGAAACAAGTAATTGATATCAGCGGTGGGTGGGAAAGAGGAGTGGGGTGCTCTTGGAAAGGGACTGCTCAAAATTCCAAGTACACCTTACCTTTGTGATCACAGGCCTATCTCAGTATTGGTATTTAAGAGGCAGAGACCTGCTTTTTGCTTTAGAGAGAAAAAGATGTTATGTGCATTGTTGAGGTGCCATATACACTTCTGCTGTTCCTGAAACAACTTTATCCCAAACTCTCCTTCATTTCCTACAGTGGTACAACAGCTACACCAGGAGAGAGCCCTGCAAAGGGCAGAACAGCTTCTCAAATGTGATCGGGGTCTACCAGGAAACACCACAACAAATGCCCCAAAACGCAGGAAGGAGCCCACCAGCTGCAGGAAGGCAGCATGAGGATGGACAGAGCAACGTCCCGGGTACAAAGAGGGTGAGATCCCACGGAGCCCAGGCCAGCAGCCACGCACTATTCTCCCCACACAGGGAGAGAATAAGGTAGCATTTAACACCCTCAGTCTGCAAGACACAGACAGGAGGTGGTAAATACCTTGATAAGGAAACTGGAGTGAAAATACCAGCTTTAGGCAATCCAGATTTTATCAGGGAAGTATGCAGGAATGAGTAACTGCCTGACATGCAGATGTGCCTCTGCACAGTGCCAGCAGCCTGCCAGTCCCCACATCTGGCCTCAGGCAACACGCTCCCACTTCCAAACCCATGTGATTTCAGGGGTATGCTGGGGAGGTGTTTTTGCATGGGGTTCTCACTTAGGCAATGGCAGTGCCCAGAATGAATCCAGGGCTCCATGCCTGGAAGACTCTCTAGACTTAGCACTGGAGACTTGTTTTCCTGCTGTAAGAAGCAGCTTGGCTTGTGAGCAAAAGTTGTTGCTCTGCTTAGCAATGACATGCATGTCACAGCATGGGAATCCATGTGTGCAGGTTGAAAACAGGATCCTGGAATCCAAGGGCTTGGCAAAGTCATAAAAATTAATCCTGTACATTGCTCAGTGAATGGATGGTGTCTCGTGGACCGTTGCTGTCACTGTCACTGTGGGGCCAAGAGAAGACTTGTGCCCAATCCCATCATTGTCTCTGCATTGCGAGTCACAAATTCAAATGGATGGGAATGGATGGAAATTGAAGTGCTGTGAACTGGCACAACACATAAATTCACACTTGAGGAGATATGGGGATGGTGGGGAAAGAACCCCAGGGAAGCTGTAACCACACCAAGCCTGTCAGAGTTCAGGGAGTGTCTGGATGATGCTTGTAGCTGTATGGTTTAATTTTAAATAGTCCTGTGAGGAGGTGGAGAGTTGGACTCAATGAAATTTATGGGCCCTGCCCAACATAAGATATTCTGTGGTCTGATGCAGCCAGTTTGAGTAATTGTTGCTTGGTCTCTTACTGCAACCCTGGACTCTAATACAAGACAAAGGACTTGAGTGTTGGCTGTTCTCCCTCAAACTCCAGATCTCCAGGGAACCCATTGCCTGGGCTGTCATCAACCAAGGTGGAAATGTCTGTTCAGAGAGCCTGTCCCTGCTCTGGCAATGCTCTTCAGGAGTCTTACAGGCTTTTGGACCTAGTTGTTTTGTTTCAGCACTGATTCTTGATCAGGTTTTTAATAGAAGAGAGGGCACAACCAGCCCATTACTTGTTGGGAAGGGGAGGGTAGGAAGACCTTGGCAGCTTAAAGAGATGTGATGGAAACCTGAACAAGGGGAGAGGAGAGCCTTGCTGAAATAGTAAGGGGTTGGGGCAGCACTCACTGCTGTGCCACACCAGGGGATTGGCTGCCAAAGGGGCACAGTCAGTCTTCTTCTTGGGGTGGTGCTTAGTGGGGCTAATGACAACCATAAGTAGGAAAAATACGGATGCTATTGGAGAAGGAGGCCCAGGAATGGATAAAGAATAAATTGGCTGTGCTGTGTACAGAGAGGGCCAAACAGATGTTGGGCCTGATCCAGAGCCCATTGAGTTAATGGAAAGGCTCCCTTTGGTTTCATTGGACGCTGCCTCAGACCCATTCCAGCTTCACAGGAAGCAGTGGAGACCAAGAGCAATAACTCGTGGTGGCTGGAGTGGTGTGAGTTGCAGAGGTGTGGCCAGGGGGCTTCATGCTGAAAACAGATGGGTCTGACAGACTGGTCCCTTTGGGCTGGGTAACCCCTCTGCTGCTCCCCCCACCCGGCCATGAGCAGCCTCACACAGGTTCGGTCCCCTGGCCAACATTATGGCATAATTCTGACCAGAACTGGCCTTTCTGCCTTCTGATGCACCCTCCTCCTGAAGGAGGTTCCCGTGTGATCTCATGGTGGCCCAGGATTTAGAAACCAGTGATTTGAGCCATCCACAGAGGAGGAAAGGAGGTCTGGTGAAAACTGTTGACCAGGGAGGAATTTTGTTGTGGACCAGCAAAAAAAATAATGTAAAGCAGGTGTTTCTGCAATTGTGAGACATTTGTAAAGCCAGTGTGTCCAACGAGTCTCCCACTCACATTCTGGTCCACGTGACATGGCGAGGTCTGACACAGAGGACCGCAAATAGAAAACATCTCTCTGTACTAGTTGGCGTGCACCAGGGCCTCCCTCCCCTTCAGCTCTCTGCTTTTCTGTTTATTTAGGTGTGTGTCTTTGTTTCTGTTTTTACATTTAGCACGAGTGGAGAGGAAGTGGGATTTCATAGGGCTTAGGAGGCTGGAGCTCACTGCACTTTGGAGCATGGGCCTTTGTTTGTCCTCACCCTGCAGGTGCGAGTGTTCGCAGCCAGACCCTCACTGGTATGAGCTGCCCCGGGCTCCACCAGGGCTCCCTCCTCTGAGCCAGCCCATCTGAGCAGGCTTGTGGTACCCAGAGATGCAGGCACAGCCATGCTGAGGCCAAGCTGGTCTCATGGTTAGGAGTGGGAACTGGAAGCTGAGCAGAATCTTCTTTCTCCAGGTGATGGTACCTGGAGGAATGAATCAACCATGGCATGCAAAGATGCCTCAACAAACAGCAGGTGCTGTTTTGTTCAGGGTTGTGAATTTACTGGAAATGCAATTTGGGGAATACATTAGTTTAGTTGAATTTAGGCCAACTTGGAGAGGGGCAAGGAAGAAAGTTTTAAGGGTAAGTTCAGGGCTCTCCTCAGGACTCCCTTCCCCTCTGCAGCTATTACTCTGCCTGCAAATGTACACACAACACCAAGGCCAGCCCTGGTTTGGGTTGAGCTGTATTTTAGTTACTTAAGAGGTTTAAATCATGACCCTGCAACACCCAATCTCCAAAATAGAATCTCTTGCTCTTATTGACAGTAGTGCATTTCTAGCCCTGTTTAAAAAGAAGCTGATACCGAGAGAAGTCACTGAACTTCCTGAGTGAGGTAAGGTCAGGTTAGGGCTGGATGAATTGCCTGGCAGGAAGGTTGTGTGGAAGTTTGGCTATCCCACCATGACACGGCAGAAGAAGAACGCCCCAGCCCTGGCTTCCAGTCCTCTTTTTAACCATGCTGGCTTGTTTACATTTGGGTGGTAGATGGGTGGAGCCATTACTCCAATTTTTTTGGCTTATATCTGTCCATTTGGATGTCAGTGTAAACTGATGCAATTAATAATCATGGCCCGCTATTGGAAATTATTAGTCTGTTCATTTTCCATAAATATTGGCTGGCTGGCTTCACCTGACAGAGGCTGGGAATTGTCATGGCAGAGATGAAAGCCCAGAGAATATGGGGATTCATAACTCCACGAGAGCTACAGTGTTTTCCAGTCAAACAAGACTGTTGGATTTAGACATAAGCAGAATGCTGGACTGGGATTTGGGGAGAAAGTGCAGGTATTCAAATTAAGTGCTGTTTTAGTTAGAAAGTGAATTTCTCGTTAAAATAAGCCCCAAACTAATGGGGGAACTTTTAAATGTTGGGGGGAAGTTGAAAAATATCCAGGCTTTCTAATTAAATAGCACTTCCCATTCCTACATCTCCAGCATGGCAGCCTTTGCTCTTGCACACTGACTAGCTCCAGTGGGCAGAACCACATGTAAAGTGTAGCCGTGTTTGAACTTCAGGGTTATTTATTCTACAAATGGGCTCCAATTCCAAATAACACTGATGCCAACCAGGTTTTTTCTTCCCAGGACTCAGGCATACAACACACTTTCCACTTTTGGAGCTCATCATTCTATAACTCCAGAAATTGCAATATAAACCTTGGCTACTATGCACACTTCAACTTGAAAACACAGCAGTGATCTGGGATTTTAATTCAAGCAAATTTGAGAGTGGATTAGAAATAGGATCCAGATGCATCTCTAATAGTGAAAAGAAAAACTAGCAGAACATTGGAGCTGAAATGAACTCTATTTCTCTTTCAGTTTTCCTCCCTTTTGCTTTGTAAGAGGAATTACATAGACCTAAAGCACCATAATTAAATTGTCATTTATTCCTTGCCTTGGTAGAAGCTCTGCCCAGCTGAGCACATCTCAGTTTCCATCCTGGGCATTTACCTACAGCATGGGGCTGGGAGTGGGGGTAGTTTCTTACTTGTTTTAAGAAATTAGGAATCAGAGGCATGCACAGCCTGTCTGGTAGAGTCTTCAGCAAGCGAGTTGCCAGGCTCTGCAGGTTATACATCATTAGCACACAGAGTGTCCAGGAGAGCCCAAAGCTTGTGCAGGTGTGCTGGCAAAGCTCTCACCATTTCCCTCCCTCCCTCCTCCCTCTCCACTGCACTTCCAGCAAGCTGATACTTGAAACCCGATGTGGCAAAATCACAGAGAGCTCCTCTCGAGGTTGTCAGCTCCCAGCTCACCCAGCAGACGTGACTGTGAGAGGGCGCGTGGAGCCTGGAAGGGACTCGCTGGAAAAACAAAACCATCGAGTCAAAAGCTTAGTGTGTTTTTCCATGAGTGTATGAAAAAAAGTGTGAGGGTTTTTTAAGTACTTTCAGATATTAGAAGTTTAGTGAACACAGAGACAGCTGCTTTTTTTTTTTTTTCCTCTTTTTTCCCCTGCCCTTGAACTTTCAGAATGACTATAGGGAATATATCCCGGGCTGTTTTTAATGACCCGCTCACGTGGTGGGTTTCTTTCAGCTTTTCCCAAAAGAGAGTAAGCTTCACTTGACCTCTGCTCTGGCATTAGCTGCCATTATTTGTGCATCCTACTCAGATAATCAATGGAAGTGGATGGCATCTGAAAATAATTACACACACAGCTCTTCCCCAGCTTCCAAGATGAAGACAGAAGCTGGGAAAGGAGCCTTTGCATATTCAGCACTTGTTAAAAGAATGAAATATAGTGCTGTGTGTTATTGTTGTATCCCAAATCCTGGGCATTCTGAAACAGTTTTTTTACATTGCATAGCACTCTGGCCTCATGCACCTGAACACAAAGCTCATCAGCTTTCCCATCTTTCCTGACTTTGCTGGAAAAGTTGTGCTGTCTGCTCATGTGGCACACCGAAAGGCAAGAACTCCTGTTGGAAGAAGGATCTGGCTGGGTCAGTGCCTCTTTTTTTTAAGGGGCACCAAGACAGCTGCAGTTTTACAGCTAAATGTCCTGGCCCCAAGCCAGCATGTGGTGACAAGGGGGTGGCCTGTGCAAGGCATGGTGTCTCTCTGTAGCAGGGGATGAGCTTTTCCGGCCAAAATCCATGTCCAGCCTCCCAGCTAAAATGGCTCTGTCTCTACATGGCTCATGGCAAAGTCACCTTGAGATGTCGTCATCATCATCACCTTGGCCTGTCGTCACGTCAGGCTGTCACTGCCTACTGAGGAACCTGATTCAGGTTCTCCATCACCCGAGAGAGTCCTTCCAGCCAGGAAAGTAGTGAGTCATGTTGTATTAGAAGATGTTTAATGTCTATTTAAGGAGGTTTGCAGCCTCAGCCTCCCTTCAGGCAGTGGCCAAGATGAACCATTGCCGTGAACATGAACATTCCCACTGCAGCCTCCCTGAACAGCAGCAGCACTGGATGCCAACATGGGGCCTCTGAGGCGAGCAGGTGGTAGGAAAAGGAGAGACACAGATTTTGCCAGGCAGGCTGTAGCTGCAGGATAAGGCTGTGTTCTTTTGCTCCTGCAACCATGGAGAAGCTTTGTGTAGCACTGTCACAGTGGGGACTAGATCCTGGCTGTGGCCCTCTTCAGGTTTAATGGTCTTTCCATAGAGTCTGTTCATGGTCTCTATTAAAGACAGGAGGAGAGGTGGGGTGGAGTAAGGATCTGTCCCAGTGTGACTGTTCCCACATGTTCCATTTAGATCTTTCTCTGCTGATCTGCAGAAGGAATGCCATGGCTGTACAGCCTGGAAAATCCTGTGATGCCTGCAAGAGCTGACCACTGGGGACATCCGGGGTCTGGCAGCTGCCTCTCTGGAAAGAGCTAAGGACATCAGGCAACCAGTTGCTCCCAGGGGGTTTCCCAAGGCTATTTCAGATATCTGGACAGCAGCAAATACAGGGGAGCAATTATTTTTGGCCCTTACTCTGGGATCTCTGCTATCTCCTAATCTAGGCAGCAAGCAGAAGTGTTTGCTGATGGGCTGCTCCATTGTCCATCCCCAGCTTTTCTCTGTGGTGGTACATTGTTTGTGGTGCTGTCTAAATCCTCCTGCCAGCCCCAACAATACCTCACACAACCCCGGCGTGTCGGGAGCTTCCAGGCTGAGGAGAAACTGACCCCGCTCAGCTCAGCTCCGTTTGCGGCAAAGTGTTTGTGCAGTGATTAACTCCTGCATGGACACAGACAGCCACACATCTCCAGGCTGTCTCACAGCCTTTTCATTCAATTAAGTCTGTTGACTTAGTCTCATTTTGAGCAGTAACTGGATTTAGATAAGGCAGTGGAAAGCAAAACATCAATTGTGTGATTCCTGGCCCAGCCGGTATGTTGATCCGAAGGGAATGTTTGTGCGGCGATAACGGAGGCAGTGCCGTGATTAGGACAAAGTCACTTGTGCAAAGACTTCTACAGAGTAAAAATGCTCTGTGTTAAGTGCAAGCACTGGCCTGAGGAAGCAGAGGGAGCTGCCTGCTTTCACAAATTCCCTCTTTGCCTCACTTGCTGTGAGCACACAGTGATGGAGAGGTCCTGGTCAGTCTGAAAGGGGAATCACGTTGGGCTCGGAACTGGGAGATTCCACTGGGTGAATGGGCTGCGCTGGAGTCCAGTTCCCAGAGCCATAACTGCTGCAAGGTTCTACAGGGATGTAACCATTTGGGATCCAGCCAGTTACTCTTTGTCAGAAACAGACCAAAGTTATTCTGGGATAATTCCTCCCCACAAGCTGTAGGGCATGAGTTCACAGGCAGTTCCCTAGGGTCTTGATTTGCCCAACATCCCTGGGAAGAGGAGATGCAGGTGACACACCCTCAGCATCCACTGCTTTGAATACAGGTGGTCCAGGTGGAAAGATCCTCTTTATACAATAACTGCTGTCTCACTGTATAAGCAAGAGGTGAGAAAGCTCTCCCATTTGTAAGCAAATGTTTTTGTGATGCACTCCTGTGTCTGCTACTGCTTTCAGGCTGTAATCAGAAAATACGTCAGGGAGACATCCACTGTTATATGTTTGTCAAAAGCACATTTCTGTGCATGACTTTTTTGGTCACTTTGTTTTCCAGGTAACTGTTAAGCTAATGGGAAGCATAGGGCATTCCTGACATCCTGCAAATCTTCAGCAAGGACCATGGAAGAAGTGTGCAGAAAAAGACAGTGAGAAGACATTACTTCCTACGTTAGCTGAGGATAAGGTATGCCATTGGAGCATGGCAAATGTATCACTGACTTTCTTGTTTTCTCATGCTGGAGAGGATTTCTTCCTTTGATTCTCACTTATGTCCTTCTGTGGCATAAAATCCATGACATAAAGAGATCGTTCTAGCTGGTTGGAGTGAGAACTGGCCACTGAGAACTCCTGGTGGCCATTGAAAGTGGACAATAGATTTTTGGTGGTTCACAAACAATGGGCTGTGTGCAACCTCACTGAACCTGTTCCTCTGAACAGCATGGCTCACCACTGCAGGAACAGGGGAATGTATTACCTCAAAGGATTTTTTTTTCCCCATTCCTCCCACCTGCTCACTTTCCTTTTGAGCCATGCAGCACTTCTCATAGAGGTTATGCTGGCAGCAGTGTAAACCCAGTGGTTGTGAGAGAAGTTCTGTGCCATGGGGTAGTGATGCTTCACATCCTTATTCCTGTGTGCTTTAGTGCACTCAGACACTCAGTATTTCCATCAGTGACTCGGACCATGGAGTGTTCATGGCTCCCTTGCAGCAAGACACTGCAGGAGTGGTGGAAGGACCCCAGGCACTGTGGTTTCTGTGCCCAGCACATGGCTCTGCCTTGGCACAGTGTGCAGCTCCTGGACTGTGTGTACACACACACAAACATTTAATTGTTGCAACTTAACATATATTAAACATCTTCTGGTAGCGATGAAAGATGGCATCCTCCCAGAGTTTTGCATGAGCTAATCAGCCCTTTGTGTGAAAGTGTAGGTGGGGACTCTTCTAACAATACAAAGTTGGTTAGCTCATCATCTTGGCTTTAGGGGCATACTGATGTGCCCATCCTGCTTTCAGAGCTATGAATAATCCAGCTTTGCTGCTGTCCTCTTGTGAAAAAAAAAAAAGAGAGAGTGTAGTTTCAGGGCTTGGTGCTCACACCTGTTTCTCAGTACAGGGGATGAACAGGGATTCACCTGTTATTCACTGGTATCACTCTTGGCTTCAGTCTTCTTTGGACTGCTCTTGGTATCAGAAATGATACCTATCAGCATAATTGCTATTTTTCAGCCATCAGTTGGAATAACAGCCTTGAGGATTAGGTAAGCATGATTCACTATCAAAATGAGAGGACCATCCACAGAAGTCTGCTGCTCACGGTACATTTAAACCTCTGTTAACTGTCTGGATGGTGGAGTAGTAGGTTAAACCAACAAAACAGGCTGGAAGACCCTGACTTTGGGAGGAGAATTGATCTTAAGTGTTCTTAAATATTCATGAATACACTTCAGAAATAATCTTAGGTGAAAAAAATGAAGTGCATAATAAAAATACACATGAGGAATTAGGTCAAGGTCCTGGCACTATGCCAGGGGAGCTGGTAGAGGACAAGCTCCAGTCTAAGTCTACCTTGTGATGTTGTGGCCAGAAAGATACTTGGTGTTGGAAGGGATATTAAGAACACCCTCTGTATGGAGGTCCTCGTGGTGCTGAAGAGGCCCAGGCCTCAGACCCACACTCCAGACTTCAAATAAAGATGTAAACTCCAGAGGAAGTCTGGAGGAGGGCAACAGGGCTGATAAGAGGTTTCACAAAATACCACCTGTAAGAAATTATTTTTTAAATTGGATTTGTTCAATCTAGAAAAGACTGAGGACAGCTGTGAGAGGCTTCACTCGAGAAGACAGTAGCTGAAAGGGGTCTGGTGAAAGAGTGCAGTGGTCATAGGTCTATTTGCTTGGGGAAGGACAAGAGGAGGTGAGAGTTTAGGAAACCTGTTTCCATAAAGAGTGGGAGATGTTGGAACTGATGATGCAGAGATCTCCATCTCTGTGAGTTTCTAAAAGTTTAAACTAATGTGTCCCATGAATGGCATAGGCACAGAATGACACAGAAGGGTCTCCCCACACCTACATGATTTGTTTAAATCCATTCTGTGGGGTTTGCTGCTTTCTTGGCAGTAGTAGAAGGAATGCTGGACTCAAGTTTGGTTGCTAACATGGAAAACATGCTGATAGGTGGGTATGTTTGCACAGAAAATGTTGATAAGACAGGAAAAATGATATCGTTGTCAGAAACAACAGCCAAAAGTTTTAGAAGTTCTGCTTCAAAGAAATGTATTTAAGGAAAACGGCTCCTGTGGCAAAACATCTTTCATTAAACAAAAGATTTAGCTGGAAAAATTTGCACTGAGCTCTGCAGATTAGCAGCCCAGCACAGTCCCAAGATATCTGAAGTGTAGTTACTGATCCTAAAAATTGTTCTTTTCACCATTTGGGATTAAGCAGAGATAGCACAACACCTCTGTTTGCTATAGGAAGGTGAGGAAAGATATTTTCAGGGCAGCCGGAGAGGAGCTTCACCTGTGAAAAAGGCCAAGGAAGAGTAAGGATTGAGAAAGACTCTGTGCAAGAAGTGCCAGATTAGGAGGGCAATGCTATCTCTCAAAGAGCCAAGGAAAGATTGTGGTTTAGGCAAGAGAGACAGAAACCCAGGGCTCAGCAACTGCTGGGTCTCACAAAGCCTGCACTTCTCTGTGTTCAGCCCAGGAAACTGCTGAGTGGGATGTGAAGCTGCCATACGTTCCTGCAGATGCTCCAAGTGTGTGTGCTCCCCTTTTGGATATATGCTTTATACCTAGTCTTGAAATTGGGTCAAAGTATTCCAGAGCTCCAGGAAGAAACTCCTGAGAATTTACAGACCTGAGATGCTGTGATAATGGACAGCAATTTTACCTTCCCCTGTTGAGGGTAGACAGAGAGGAGTGCAACAGGAGATCCACACCAAAGACAAGGCAGACACCTCTGCTTGGCTGTCAGATTTCACGCCAGCAAATTGGAATAAAATTTAAAAATTGAAAGTCAGATCTGGTCCTTGCTCTAGGAATGGAAAGAGGCCTGAAAGGTTCCTGCATAGATATTTATGCCTGGCATAAAACCACCACAGAAACTTCTGTGTTTCACTGTTTTTGCCATGCCTTTAATAGGAATATGTCAAGTGAATATGAAGGAATGAGATCTTATTGTTAGAATAGTCTTGAGTTGGTGTAACTTCCCTTAAGAGGAGGGTGCAGTGTTCAGCCTCTGCCCACTGCAGCTCAACAGCTGCCCTCCCAAACACGTCAGGCTGCAGGCTCACACCTTAAATCAACAGTCCTGCAGGTCTGGGAGACAGGGGACCTTCAGTTCTCAAAAGTGGTGGTTTTTTTCCCTCCAAAGCCCCAGAGAGATCTGTATCCTGAGATACCATCCTGCTGTCAGGCATAGAGGATGAGCTGCCACCATCGTCATTGCTCTTAGCTTTAATTTCCAGCATAAATAGCCCCAAACCCCTCTGGAGTGGGGGCAGTGTGAGACAGACACGTTGCCTCTTAATGCAAAGCCAACTGTGTTTACTCCATTACTGAGTTCCAAATTACAAGCCTTATCTCAGGAGCTTGGGATCACTCTATAGTTTCAGAAACTTCATGGTAAAAGGGGCATTTTTAAAATGCAATGTTTTCCAGAAAGACTATCTTAAAAATATAGTGCAGTTCAAATCCTCTGCTTCCTTTAATACTATCTTTAATGCTATTTTCAGGTTGGTTTTTTGTTTGTTTATTTGTTTGTTTTTGGGGGGGGGTTGGTTGGTTTTTTTTTGTTGTTGGTTTTTTTTTTTTCAAATTCGGCTTAGCAACATGCATGAAATGTTAGATTAAAGGGACAAGGCTTGGGTTTTCTGTGTCTGTACAGAAATAGCTGTTCCCTGGGAGGGCCAGGTGAAGCTGAAGAGTTATTGTCCTTTGACTTCCCAAACCTTCTGGGTAGAGGAGGCAGGGATGGGACTGGCTGCCTGCAGGAAAGTCTGGCCAAAAGCACTGGGCCACACCCTTTGTGGAAGTAAATCAACATTGTCTGGGTGGCACTTCTGGAGCCATGACTATTTTCATCAGGATCAGGCCTTTTCCATATGGTGAGGAAGTGGTAAAGATCACTAAGGGAGGGAAATCTGTCCATGCATGGCAATA
The DNA here is from genome assembly GCA_013397555.1 of Urocynchramus pylzowi. Lineage (NCBI taxonomy): Eukaryota > Metazoa > Chordata > Aves > Passeriformes > Fringillidae > Urocynchramus > Urocynchramus pylzowi. Next base: position 742,559 of record VZRH01007183.1, on the reverse strand, counting down.
GTTGCAAGAATCTATGGGGTTTTCCTATGTAGGTCTAAAGAATGAAAGTGTGGCTCTTTCCCTTTAAGGAGACTTGCTGAGCTGATAAGACAAGCCCAGATGCCCAGAGGAAGAGCAGTGTTGTGAAGACACAGCCCCAAAAGGCAAAATGTCTGGATTTTATTTGCAGCTCTGCCACCAACTTCCTGGATGATTGTGGCCAAGTGAGCCAGGTCTGTTGTTCCAGCAGCCCCCGTGCCCTCTCTGCACAGGCACAAGTTGTGTGTTCACTCAGGGCTTTGCACAAAAGTCCAGCAAATGCAAAGCTTCAGAGAGCCACGTGCTGCCCTGCTTTACCCAGGAGAAGGGGATGAGTTAGTGAAGCCACTGGATCCCTGAGAGCAGGGATTGGATCCAGAAACAGGGGACAGTGTCAGAGCAAAGCCCACCTTTCCCAGTGGCCCATTGCTGGTAGATGGTGCCCAAGGAAGAAAACAAAGTCAAGGTGAGCAGAGCTGGACTTCCAGAGTTGGGAGTGGTTCATGTGAACTCAGCAACCCTCAAAGGATTTCTAAACCTGGGAGCATGAGTAGTCCAGGATGAGCTCTCAGGGCACCTTGGGATTTTTAGCTTCCTTGGAGCAGGACTCATTTCTTCAGCTCTACGTCAGACCTGCTGGGTCACACAGGGCTTTTGTAGCTGCTGCAAAGAACAGCCTTGCCATGGCTGTGTCAGCTCTCACAAGGAAGTGATGCTGCCTGCCAGGGAATTGAGGCTAAATGCACTGGTGTTTCCTCATGCTTTGGAAGGGAAGAGAAGTCTGGAGAGAGTTATTGTTGTGGTGTACAGGAACTTTGCCAGTATAATGCCCTGTAATAACAGCTAGTCTTCCTTCAGGTCATTAAGTTACCTATTTTTTAGTGCTCTTGCTCATGACAAATAGGTCTTGAGTTTAGAGATGCCCTCCTTCTCTTTCCTCTTTCCGGACTTGCTAAATATATTTGGGATGTTTTCTTTTTCTTTTTATGGCAGTGTATCCATATATCCCTGTTTAAGTATCATCTTCCAAATCTCTCCTCCAATGAGCCATGACCAGATAACCAACACATTTGTGCTCTGTCTCCGTGTCTCAGTGGAACTAAAGCACAAGGAAATATTCTGAAGGGCACTACGTATGATGAAACTGGATTTAGAATAAGGAAATGTCTGTCTGCTCTCAGAGACAGTCTCACATCTGCTTTGTCCGTGCCCCATAACCAAGCTGCACCCTGCAAGTCACAGAGCTGAGTTAGGCTGGGGGTGGCTTGTGGTGGGGCTCATACATCCGGGCTCAGGATGGTGTGAATGTGGCTACATTCCACCTGGAGATGGCTGCTGTCCAGCTGGCTGGGAAGGGGGCTGGATGGACAGGCAGCTGTTTGCCTCGGCCAGCATGGACATGCCCAAATTCTCCTCATGTGCTACTGGAGGGTACTCAGATATTCCAGTGATGAGGGCAGTCTGAGAACCTGTTTAGACCAGAACATGGGTTTCAGTGGCAGTTTTCTGGCTGATTAATTGGGTGACTTCGTGCAAGTCTCAGCTTGCCATTGCCCTGTCCAATAAATGGGAATAGCAGCATTTGTCTCCCTTTGTAAAACACTTTGAGGTCTACGGATAATCCTCCTCCTTTTTCCCACCCATCATTATGGGACCAAGTGGAATCTTACGACACCTTGAGTTTCTGTGGTCTGGCCTTTGCCAAGCATCTGAGAATGACTCTTTGGCTTGAGTTTGCAACGTCTGTGACTGCCATGTGACTTGTCATGGCAGCTCCTCGTTGAAACCAGGTCAGAGTGCTTGAGATGGGGAGAGGAGCTGAAGTGGGCACGAGGAGGATACAGACCCTGGGGTATCCTTTAGTCACACACATCAGCAATCCATCAATAACCCACAGGACTTTGTGGTTCAAATCTCTGCAAATACTTAAGAGTGGAAAACTCCATACAAGAGAAGATTCCTCTCGACCACCACACTGCTCTGTTACCCTGGTGATCAGTAGGCAGAGCTGGAGAAAGATCTTCACTGGGCATGTGGAGATGTTCTTATAACATGATGTTCAACAGTTGGAATTCAAAGACCTTGTGCTGTTGTGCACTGCTGATATTTTAGGACACAGTTACTTTCCCTGATTGTCCTTGGAATCATAGGATAGAATGGGTTGGGTTGGAAGGGACCTTAAAGATCATCTGGTTCTAACACCACCCCTGCCATGAGCAGGGATGTCACCCACTAGATCAGGTTGCTCAGGGCCCCATCCAACCTGACCTTATCCAGGGATTTTCTCCTAAGTTGGGATGCAAATCCATTCTTAAATCTCATCCCAAGCAGGTACTAACAGGATGTGCTGCTGAAGTTATGCTGTTTCTTGCAATGACATGAAAGAAAACCTAAATGATTGCAAGTAAACCTTGAAGAAGGGAGTAAATGGCTAAGAAATCAGGTTGCTGATACACAGAGATCTTCCCAAAGAACATTGCAAGGCTGGAGGAGCCTTGAAGAGCCAGGAAACCAGCTGAGATCGGTATCAGGTGGCAATGAGCTTACAGGAGAGAGGCTTGAAGAGAGGCTTGATCACAATCACAAGTACTTACAAGAGGAAGGGAAATGAGGCAGATGCATCCAGACATCTTCTGGCTGAAACTTGAAGCTGAATGTTTTTTACTTTTTGTGGTGGTGGGGAGCAGGAGCAGTAGCTTCCTGAAGAATAACGCCCCAAGGCTCCTGTAGTCCCTGAGTGGCTAGGGGCAAGTGTTTGAAAAAATAAGCTGCAGTTGTAAGAGGAATGAGCTGGAGGTGTGTGGTGGCCTTTGCCATGTACAGGAGCAGTTATGGGGATCCCCCTGAGTCCTGGGCCAGCTTGAGCTGCCTCTTTTCTTGTCCTTTGCCTCTACTGTATCATTCATTACAGGATGACAGCATCAGAATTACCTGGTGCTGTCATCTCTCCCTTAAATCAGAAAGAAACCCAAACAAACAAGTAACATACCAAGAGCCTGTGAGCGAGTGCACATGAAAGGCTGCAGTTTCCCAGAGCAGCACTCAGGGTCTGCTCCCTGGACCAGGGCTCTGAGGGACTCAGCACCTGGCTGGGCTGGACCCAATGCTTCTGTGTTTCATGAGTCCTATCAGGTATCATCTGTCCATACACAAGTTGTGCTTTACTTATAAAGTAAACTGCATTACATGGGCTATAATGTACAATTTCAAAGCAGATCCACCTTAAAAACATTTTGTTTAATAAAATAACTTAATTAGAAGAGAGCTTCTGGCTGATGTGGTTGAGGCTGTGATAATTTTTCCTTCTCAAATCATTTTCTCTGTTTATTATACTTAATTATAGTGTAATTATGTATCCATCCTCTAGGCAAATTATGCAATCAGAAAATGTGAGTGGTTCATTTGCCATTGCTGTTGGGACCAGTGTTTACATCCCTAGTACAAAATATGAGCATAATTCCTATTATTTATAATATTACATATATACATATATATAAAAGAAGTTTCACACAGGATGAAGAATTGGTGTAAATATTTTATTGGCACTCATTTTTGCATCATCCACTCAATTCATTTGTGGCCTACTAATAATGGAGACACCCAAAGCTCAGGTAAGTAAAATCTTTACCATAAATTTTCTCAAACACAAATACATGGCTGAGGAATGTGGAAGTTACACAGCTGAGCTTCAATTTTGGTAGGAGGGTTATTATTACTTTTAAGAGCTGTTTTTGCATTTCACTTCCTAATATTCCAGGATTTAGCACAACGCAACAAAGAGAGAAAGGAACCCCACAATATCCAGTTGTGGAGTGTGGAGTTGTGCTCACATCATGTGCTCAGACTAACCTATTTTTAGCTATGTGCTTCATGAACTTTCTAACCACGGCAGCCCTGACTTTAGCAGACTGAGTTGTTTGTTCTTCCTCTTGTTTCCCCTGATGGGAGTTGACAGATCATGTTTGAACATACCAAAACGTGAAGCCAAGTGTCCAAATCTTGAAAACCCTCCTGAGATGGATGTTTTCTCCTTCTTTGGCCAGCTCTCAGAGTTAATACAAACTGAATTCCCACTTGGCAATTTCAGCTTCTCTGTCTGTGCTTATTTTGCAGGATGAAGCCACTCTCACCAGCAGAGCAGATGGGGGAGGTGACACATCTACTGCTGGAGCTCAGTCCCCCCTGTTTGTTACAGCTGGCAGAGGTGAGGCATCCACCTCACCATCCCACCCAGAGAAGGAAAAAGGTGATTCCTGATCATCCTCACCAGCCCTCCAGCTGCCCCATGGCCTCAAACAGCCTTTCCCTCTCCCCACCGCCAAAATGCAACCACTGCCCCATTCCTCCCTCTCCCTGAGAGGAGAACTGTCAGTTGTGGTCTCTGAGGGAAAGGCACTGCCCCAGACAGCCTGGAATAATGCTACAGAGTGGAGAAACAAAGCCCAGATCCAGGCAGATACTTTGTGGTAACCTAAGATGCCATGAACATCTGGGGAGATTTTTCAAAGGAGCCAGCGAATACTCCTGGGTAGGGGCTGTTGCTCCCTCCTGACCCAGTGGGGAGCTGCATTCACACCCACACAGGGGGGCTGAACCAGTCCAAACAGGGTGCAAATAGCCACTTCTCCTGGTGTGACCCAGATGGGACACAGCATGTGGGATGCCACATGCCAAGAGCCCCGAGCCTGGAGCAGCAGCAGCTCCACGGAGAGCTGAGGACCACAGGACCAGGCACTGACTCAGTCCATGGCAAGGAGGCATCTCCCAGAGCGGGATGAGATGGAGCAGCAGCTGTGTAAGGTGTTTTTGTTTTCTCCTGATGTTATCCCCGTTTTCCCAGGTCCCAGGTTCAGACAGCCGTCTGCCACGCGCTTTGGCCAGACACCGAGACGCTAACCGTGAGCTGGCATTGCTGCCACGGGCAAAGGGACAATGCCACGGAGTGCCTGGGCCGTGCCAGCCTCTTCCCACAGGGGTTCTGCATGGGCTGGAGTAGGCTGAGACTGGGCAAAGGGTGCTCTGGCTCTGGCCCCCTGCCAGAGGAGGATTTGTCCATTATAGTCTCACTTGCTTTTGGGGTGTGGCCTGAAAGGGAGTGTTGGAGTATTTGTAGGGGGTTTTCCACATTATGTTATGAAACCCTTGGGTTTTCCATGCCTTGAATTTGGGAGCACATACCTTAGCAAGCAATTTTACAGGTGCTTGGCTCCAAGGTGATGCTTCCCACCTGTTGGTTTGTAAATGCTGTGGAATGAGTGGTGTATTTAACTATTTCTGAGCAATGGGGAAGCTGTGGTGCAGTTTACCTGAGGTCAGGCAGAACTCTGAAGGAAGGGCTTGGAGCAAGAGTCAGACTGCCAAGTCCCCAGCTGCCAGGCACAAGTGGGGCTCCTCCATCATTTCTGTCCTTTCCTGGTTTTGTTTCCCCTTGTATTCCTAGGGGGGGGAAATGAAAGAGGGGAAAATTAAATGCAGATTATAAACTCCAGCATCTGTGCCAGGGGAATTTGCAGCCAAATGCAAGTGGATGAATTTGATCCAGTATTGGCCACTGATTGTTAAAGAACTTTTTGTGTCAGAGGGAACTGGTTCAGAAACCAGCCAGGAGCTGAGACCCCAGAGCTGTGAGTGAAAACAAGGGCCACCCTTCCTAAGTGAGGTTTAATCAGTTGAATTTCAGTTATTGAGAAGCCATAAGGGAAGCCTGGCCTATTTTTATATCTTGGAGCCCCCCTGGAAGCCCCAGCCCCAGAAATGTGTTCCAGCACATGCTGAGCCTCAGCCAGTGTCTGGGGGAGCATTGCACCCATATCTGAGCTGTCGTGAGCTAAAGCCAGCAGAAGTAGCTTTCCATTCACACCTTCTGTTTTCATGTCAGCATGCCATAATGACATGAGGCAGCAGATGGATGCAGACCAGGAAGAATATTTGGACATATTAGGCAATGGGGATTGGTCCATTCAGCTCACACATCTCCAGCTGAGAGATCACCAGGCTGCAAAGGACCAGACTGGAAGCTTCTCATAAATAGAAGCAAAATGGGCTTTGCCCGGGTTTATTGAACATTTTATTCAAACCACCAGCTCCTGTCCCAGTCTGCATAACCCCACACCCTGCCCTTTAAATTGCTGACAGAATGACCCCATTTTCATTGGGTTCAGAGTCTTTCTCAGAGTTTCCACCTTTCCCCTCTGGGAAAGGGCTGAACAGCAGACATCCAGCTAAAATCCTCTGTCAACAGATAAAGGTAAAACACACTTTTCAGTCAGCTATGGGATGTGTTTCCCAAAAGCTCTGGTATTTCTGGTCCTCTCTGCTTTGTCCTAAATTTGAAACTATTACTTTGCCTAATAGAAGAGAACAATGCTCGACCGTCTGGTAGCAACACCACCATAATTTAGGTTGCTTCACTCACTCTCCCATCAGCAACAGGAACAGAACTTCCTTCTTGTTTCCCTTGATCTCTCAGCCCTGTGCTAGAAAGGCAAAGCCAGAAGGAGCCATGGGGGAGTGAACTGTACCCTGGACTGGGTTTTTGAGTTTTGAGAGACATCTCTGATTGTGAGTGAGATTCCTTCACAATTAGGACATATCCCAATTCTGTGTGAGCACGGGGATGAAGAACCCAGTAACCCCAGCTGGGAGAAGACACTGGGGTATCGTCCTATGTGCAAATGCCACTTTCACCTTCAGCAAAGCCTGGGGACAGGGATGACATCACCTGGGCATCGTGCCTGGGGAATCACCACTGAGGTCAATGTCACCAAACAGCACCACACACACATCCAACACGGTTGTGAGGGAGGTGCTGAGCTCACTCATGTCCAGTGTGGAGAGATCTCCACCACCTCTGAGGGACTCCTCATCCCAGAGACCAAACCACTTCTTCATCCCCATTGCTTGTTCTCATAGAAACCTGAACCAGGGAAACTACTATTTGCTGCCATTCCTCTACATCAAGAGGAATATCCAGACCTGTACTCCTGTTTATCCACTTTTGGTGAGCGTAGTCAGACGGTGAAGCCTGGATGCTGGAGTTTATGGCTTAAATCGTGGGATTATTCATGAGTTGAGAGATAACCTTGTGCTTTTATGCTTGGCTGGAGCGGCGTCTCAAGCTGACAGCTGGGAGTCAAAAGCTCTGAGTCACCGGGTCCCTCCTCTCTCTCCTTCCTGCGGGACCAGTCTGCCCGTGTCTGCTTTCCTGCCTGCCGCATAAGGAGGATGGCAATTGCTTTTATCTGATGCTTGCTTTCAAATGGCCCTAAAGGCCTCTTCTGGCCTGATGAAAATTCAGTAGAAGCTGGACTAGCGTGGAAAGATGGGAGGACATTTAACTAATGAAGGTGCTGGCACTCAGGAAGGCAATTACATCCTTTCTTCCTCCTGACATTCCCACACAGGCTACTGGTGATTGCTGCAAAATCTTCTATGGGCAGAGAGGAGTGGGAGGCCATGGAAAGGCTGAGACAAGGCCCTCTGAGCTTGGGGGAGGCTCTGTGGCTTGGTGGTTGGGGTGACCAGCACAGCAGGTTCCCAGCAGTAGTTACACCTACTAAAAGAGGCTCCTTTCAACTAAAAAACTTGATCCTGCAAGCCTCTGCTTCACCTATGTACTTTGTAAAACAAAAACAGGCACAAAAACTAGAGACAAAGAGACATGGGCCAAATGCATGTATTTTATGCCCCAATTTACAGTAAGTCCTTAGAGGGGTTTCCACATTTATCATGTACCTCTCTAAATAAAAGATGATTTTAAATATAGACCCCATTCCTTGTCCTGCTGTTCCTGTGCAGTGCTGGTCAGTACTGTGGAGGGTCTCTCTCGCTGTGGACCTGTGCAGGACCCACTCAGTGCTGAGTTTTAGGAGAGACAAGCAGTGTGAGCTGTCCAGGGTGCAAAGGGCTGACTGGATCGAGGGCTGATGGTGCCTCTTCCTGGTCCAGTTGTCCCCTTGCCACCATTCCTGGGAAGAGAAGTTGTTCCTGCAGCCCTGCTTCAGTGCACCCCTGTTTTTGGGGAAAGCTGCCTTTGGCATATTGCCTGTAAGATGGGCTGTTCTGCACCTCCCTGTTGGTTAGCAAGTCAAACAGGAGAGTGTGAGAAACCCACGTAGCTACAGCTGCTGTGCCCAGGAGAGAGTGCAGGCAGAGGAGCTGTGGACATCCTTCCAGCTGCCCCAGCATCAGTAAACACAATTGCTCTCACTTTTCATTGATAGACATCAAAAAGCAATTAAGAATCAAGCTCTTTCAATTGATGGGTCTTCTGAATTTGAAACATTTTTCATTATTTGGCTGGTATCACTGCCAAGATTAGCTTATTTTTTTAAAGAGAAGATTAAAATAAACAGTATTTATGGCTTAATTATTTGAATGACTAAGAAGCTACAGCTTTATTTTTACTTCACAGAGGACCATGAGATGTTTTTAATGATATGTTTTACTCACATAGGACCTTTCATCCAAGAATCTCACACTGCTTTTCAAATAATTAATTAATCCTCGTACCTCTCCATGAGACAGTTATTATCTCTGATGTTACTGATGGGTAAGCAAAGGCACAAAGACGTCAAGGCACAAACTGGTTTCCAAATATTAATTAACTAATTCTCTCAGCACTCTGTGAGACTGTTACTATCTCTGCCACCACCACTGGGTAAACTAAGGCACAAATCTGCCAGTAACTCACCCGAGGCCATGCGGGTGAGTCAGGAGCAGGACTGAGAATAGCAGCGAGCAGTCTGAGCTCATTGTTTCCAGCAAGTCCTACCCCGTATTCCTGACAAGGAGCAGCACATTCCCTGGTGTGAAGCACAGCTGAAACCAGCTGCTTTATGAAAATATCTCCTCTGGTCTGTCTTCATCCATTGGAGAGCATGTTTGCCCACATCAATCTGCAGTTTCTTTTGAACTTGTTGTGGCTGGTGGAAGCCAGAGTAACCGTGAGGAGCAATGTTTGGTTTACAGGCCCTGGGGAGCTCTGAGACGGTGGTGGGGCTGTCCAGCAGCACACAGTGCTTCTAGAGCTCATCCCTGTGCCAGCCTGCGTGCCATCCTTGGGCCAGCACAGCCTCGGGCTCAGCCAGGCACAGGGTGCCACATGCAGGGCCCCAGGTGTAATTAGCTGAGCTGCTGAAGCTCTGTGTGTGTGTGTGTCCTGCCCCATTCACCCACCTCCTCCTTGGCACATGGCAGTGGGGTATCTGTAAGGGTCTGTGCAAGGGAATGTGGCGGAACTCAGCAGCCAAACCCACCTTGTTCCTTGCACTGAGTCCATCAGCTCAGGCTTGGTGTGAGTTTATCCCATGGAGCAAGAGCTTTCTGTCTTCCCCAGGAGGAAGAGGAAAAGGCAGGAAGCTGGAGGCACTCTCTGCCCCCAGGAAGGGTCCAGCTGTAGGATTCTCTGCACAGGCACCTGAACCCTCACCACAAGCACATCCCAGCTGAGCTATTTCAAACATGGGCTTGGCCCCATCAAATGCAGTCTCATTTCCACATGAAAGAGCTAGAGAAATATGAAGCCAGCTCATCTGTATTGATAAAAATTTGGCATTACTTTCCCCCAGTTATCTAAGCTTTCTGTGTACATTAATCACAAGGCAAAAACCTGGAAGATGGGGTGCATCTCAGCTGTCTTTCTGGGGGTTAGGTTTTTTGGGGTTTTTTGTTTGTTTGTTTGTTGTCCCTTTTATTCCCCTAAACGTCCTTTGTCCAGTTCCACTCTGCTGGAGTCTGATTGCTCCCTCCCCTCTGCCATTTGGATGCCTCTCTCTTTGTGCTCCAGCTCTGATGCAAGCGCTGGGTGCCGAGTTTGCCAAAGCTGGCACGAGCAGCCCGTGCCCGTCTAGACACAGGCGAGCTGTGGCACTAATGCCAGGCTGCCCCAGGCTGCGCTCGGCGATCGTCAGAGCTCTGCCCACGGTCAGCACTTTGATCTTTAGGCTTGAAAACCACAGCCATTGACAAAGGTAACGTGAATTGCTGACTTTGAAAGACTTTAATGGCATTCCCCTGTTTTGGTTTGCATTTTGGTTTTTTTTTTTTCTTTTCTCTGCTCTTCCAGCTGAACTTCGTCATCAAGCTTCTGATTACAGCTGCAGATCCAGGACCAGAGAGAGGTCATGCTGTCTTGCTTTCTGCTGGTTTAAAATCTAAAGGGGAAACCCGGGGACACTTCTGAGATAGCCTCCCAGTGAGTGAAATGTAAACCATAATGGGAATGGGAGATAGAGGCCCCTCAGAATGTGGTCTTGTACCTTCTTTAAAAAAACAAACCAAAACAAAACAGTCCTGAATAAGGCCAAGTGTCAAGAGCAGGAGAGAATGAGAACTATTTGGTGTTAGATTTCTAGCTGAAAATCTGCAGCCTGCCAAGCACTGCTATTTGCCTCCATGTAGCACTGGCTGAGCAAGGGCCTTCTGTCAGACGTTGTACAGAAGTGCTGTAAGAGTGCCCTGCCTGGAGGTGCTCCTCATGACATAAACATGGTGAGCAAATCCAGTGTTGCTGCTCCATCTTCTCAGTGGGAAGGGTCACACAGGGCACCTGAATTCACTGAAGGACCCTAGGTGCCTTCATGGCAGTGATCCCATCAAGGTTGTCAAAGATGACAAGGAAGGCATCTCTGCTGGCAAGCTCCAGAAGTGGTGGCTGTGCTGTCACACACAGCTGGACAGTGGTGCCTCGTGTGGGCAACCATTTCTGACACTCTTCCCTGCTCTTGAGTTGCAGGGTTTGGCTCGCTGAGGGGAAGTGCTGCACATCCCTGAGCAGCTCTCTCTGCTAGAGAAAGTCAGCAGCTTTGAGCCAGACTTTTCTCTTTGTAAGGTTATAAAAGCCACTTGTGAGATGTCTTATCCCTTTGAATTTGCTGGAGGAAGCAATTTACATGAGGGACTTTCACTGGTACTTCCACCACCAGTGAGGTACTGGGTGAATTTCAATGGAAGCAAAGGAGGGGGGTCCTTCCACTGGGGCTGGAATGAGGGCAGGGATTGAAAGAACTGGATATTAATACCATGGACAGTGCAAAAGGGGGAGGCTTTAATTAGGGGAGATGGACAGTGTTTATTTGCATGCCTGTAAAAATCTTCCAGGGACTAGGAGTGAAACCTCAGGTTTGAGTGACCTCAGGTTTGCTGAGGTCAGCAGGATTTTTGCCACAGATGGGCCCAGCTCTCTCCCTAAACACCTGCATGGAAAAGTCCAGAGACCTTAAGTGATGGCAGTCACTGGAAGCACCTAGAGGGATGGCCAATCCCAAAGGCAGAAAATCAGAGCAGATTTTGGGGTGTCCAGCTCCTGGTGAGGAGCACCCATTTGTCAAAACACCCTTTGTTAAACAAACAACTGAAAACCAGCTCTGCCTTCGAGGTGACTGGCCCCCAGCTGGAGCTGGCTGAAAACTCTCCTCTTGTCATATATAAATACCACATATACACACACATAGTTGGCAAGGAAAAACCTTATGTAGGTGGTATGTCTGTTTGAGATAGAAGGATGTTTGCAGTTTATGTGTATAAACTCACATAGATATATATTCCTCATATCTAAAAAAATTTTCTTTTCCTGAACACTTCACCAGTTGATTCACAGATGCCAAATGTTGAGACAATATATTAAATAGAAATGTTGACAGTTTCCCATGGAGAGTTTTCTGCAGCCTTGAAGACACTCTACTCAACATTTCTTTTGAGATTCAAAGGAATTTGATTAACATTTTGCTGTTGCCCATTGCTGAGCACTCTGAGTTGAGCTGGGACCGGAGGAGCACTGGATGAGTAAAGCTCTTCTCTTATTTACAGCCTTGTCAAAACAATGAAGTAGCAGGAATCTCCTTGGAGAGCAATGGATCACAGCACTTGTCAAGATCATTTCCAAATCAAAGATGACTTCCAAGGAACAGCAAGGGTATAATTTTGGAGCCAGTCAAGCCAATGCCAAAAATTCCAATTTCTGCACAGTATTCTTAATGGAGCCTCTGAAATTTTGGAGCTTCATGTATTATATTCTATATTCTATATTACATATTACATATTATATATTATATATTCCAATGTGGCTAAAAGGTCCTGCCCAAATTCAGCATCTGTAAGACGTACAGAGGTATGACCCTAAAATGGAGTGATGAAAAAGGTCAGCCTAGTTTAAAAACAAATACCACGTTTATAATGAGGCCAAAGGGAGAATAAAGAATTCAGTACTTAATACTGACACCTGCCACTTGCAAAATATCTCCACCACTAGAAACAAATATCTGGGAGAGTTTGGAAAAGTTTGCTCACTCATTTGTTCCCCCTTTGTTTCCATTTCAGTCACTGGTCCATCTGTCCAACGACAGCACGGACATTGCTAAATGTCACGAAGTGAAGCTGCCGGAGTTGCTCCATGTCCTGCTCCCAGGTGAGAAGGCAACAGGAACAGCTATAATTCTTACCAAAACAAAACAAGGGAAAAGAATATTTGCTAATGGTTTTGGATATAGTTTTAGGTCCCAGGCACAGAGATTAGTCAGAGTACCCATAAATATCACTGTCACTGAAACTCCCATTGCCAAGTTCTTTGCTCCCAACGCCCACCGGCTTTGAAAACCAATCTGAGCTCTGGCTGCTGCACTGGGAAAACCTTCTGGGATTGCCCAGTTCTTGGTTCCCATCAGACCATTTCAGGAGGGGAAGCAAGAGGCACACCCATGTGGTGCATCTCCCAGTAGGAAAATGCCCCCATTGTAAATCCTGCAGGGACCCCTCAAGCTCCATTTCCGATGTCGCAGCTTCCAGTGGCATCATTCAGAAGGGATCAGTCCCAGGGTGACAGAGCAGATGTGGAGCCTGGCAAAACACCCAGGGCAAGTATCACAAATGCTCAGGTCAGTTTTCTCTCTTCTCTGCGCATCTGCTGGGTACCAGAGTCCTGGTCCTAATAAATATGGCAGTTCTGACTGTCATTTAAGAAAATTCAGTTTCCTAGAGAAACCTCAGACAAAAGAACCAACCCAAGATATTTATCACTTCACACTACGTTAATGCAAACATAAACATTGCACACTGCAATAAATCCATTATGGAGGCTTACGAGAACAAACTGATATTCTCATGGGGCCAATTTCAAGCTGGAAGGGTTTGGGTTGGTTTTTGCTATTAATATTCTTTTGTAATGGAGAAGGCATTTTTCAACTGAATGAAAAACTTTGCCTCCAAAAATGTCCAGTTTCACTGAAAGATTTAGAGGTTTCAACAAGAAAAAATGAAGACTAGCAATTCAATGATTGCTTGAGTGAGAGATTTCTTCAGTGTTTCCCCTCTCCCCCCATCACCTCAAAAAAAGTCAAAAAGTAAAATATTAACTGAAAGAACCAAATCCATCCGTGTCATCAACGTTTTTCACGGGGGAGAGCCATAGTCCCTAGCTACCTCCATCATTTACTTTGCAATAATGATATGTTTATGTGTTAACCCCAAAATCAGCTCGGCCGAGCCAGGAATGCCCACAACAACTCTCTGAGGGCCATATTGGTACCTGCAGAGCAGGACTGGGTGCAGTCACACACAGGCAGGGCCAGCCCAAGAGAGAGAGTCCCCTGGATTTGCAGAAGCAGAGCTCAGCAGAGCCTGGCTGAATGGCACCATTTAAGCCTGAAAGGAGAGCCCAAGTGCCAGCCAGCACAAGGAGATAAGGAGCACCCTGGAGAAGGGCACAAAGGTGGCACTGATGAGCAGCCCTTGGCTTTGCTCCCACAGGGGTCACAGCTGGGTCCTCTATTAAATTTTTCTCAACACAGCAGTATTGAGAATTATACCAAGTTACTCACTAGTATTTGACAGTCCTGGCATCAGCAAAGACAGTCAAAGGCTCTGTTATCTTTTTTTATAAGCTGAAGAATTTGGCTCTGAGGAGACAAAGGTCCAGCAGAGCATGTGGGGAGTATCACTCATGTAAGTAAAGTGGTACCTTTGTCTCTCAGAAGGTGCATCCTGGGTTTAGCTACAAGAGCCTCCATCTGGAAATACCAGTGACTGGTAAAAATGTGTCTATTCTGAAATTTTAAAAAATTATCTATTTTACAAGAAGGAAAAACTATTTCCATTTCATTACCAGTATCCTTTTGGATATCCTCCTATTTTGGAGCTGAGGTTCGTGTGTGCACATGCAGTATTCAGGTTTGTCACACTAAATCATCAGTGTGGCAAAGCTGTTCCCAGTCATTGCTCTGTTTATTTTCAGTGTCCCATCCTATCAGCTCAAATTGAGTTGGGAAGAGGTAAAGCAAGGAGAACAAGCAGTTTTTAAGGTTGCACCAAGTAGAAGGTAAGAAAATATAATAAATTTTATTTCATGCCTTCTTGCCAATTGCTAGAAATGTGCAGTCCATATGAATGCATATAACAAGGAGGGAATGTTGGGAAAACCAATAAAGATTTTGTGGTCTTAACTATAATGAATGTAGTTTGATATAGAGTCTGTTTTTCACTGCATGGCAAAATGAATCATAAAATACTGGACCTTGAAACTCCTGCATTTTTAACAATAGCCTGGGGACAGTTTACAGTGTAATGAATTGTAATTAACCCACCTTCAAAATCTTTTATGAGTATTTTGCCAATTAGCTTCGCATGCTTGCTAATGACTCATGGCCAGCGCATGTCTTTACAGAGCAGGCTTTACAGCACACACCAGCCCGGGAAGGCAGCAGAGGGACACAGGATGGGGAGGGACATGCAGGTAAGACCCAACCAGTCCTAGCAGCCTACATATTTCAGCATTCAAAGAGCCTTTGCTGTTCTCCCAGCGCCAAAAACACTGCAATAATGTATAGCGACGTCAAAAGGCTTTGGTTTCCGAAAGATTGCGAGGAATGCAAAGGGCTCAAGTCCTGACATCTGTTGTTACTTAGTACTAACATATATAATGCTGCTAATTGCTGAGCCATCTTTGTTTTCCTTACTTAGCACTAGGGTTAGAATTATTTTATTTTTGTGGTTCATGGCTTCCTGCCACTTGCAACACAAAGTCCACTCTAAAGAAAATAAAACAACTACCAAGCTGCCTGCTAACAGTGTGTGGAGGGCTGGGGCTGCCTCTTGCCCCTCTTCTGTTTTAGGTTGTGTTTTGGTTGCTTTTTGGGTTTTCTTTTTAGTTAAGGTAAGAAGAGACAGGAGAGCTGGGGCCTGACCAGTGTCACAGCGAAAGGCCACATGGGCCAGTATCCCATCTCCCAGTATCCCATCTCCCAGTATCCCATCTCCCAGTATCCCATCATCTCCCAGCATAGCCAGGAGGTGATGCAGGCAATGCAGAATCAGTCCCTCCCCTGCTGTACCCTCCTCGCTCCAGGCAATCCGCGGTTTATGGACTTCCCGAGGCAGAGGCTGCCTCCAGACCAGTGTGTTTTAACAGCCACCCATGGATCTATCCTCCTCAAATGTTTTTGATCCCTTTCTCAAGCCATTTATAACTTTTGGCCTCCGCAACATCCTGTGGCAATGAGTTCCACAATTTAATTATGCTTTGTATGAAAAAGTACTTCCTTCTGTTGGTTTAAACCTTCTTGTGCGACAGCACCACCAGGTCCCTCTAATTCTTAGGAGAACCAGTGAACAGCCAGTTCCTATTTGCTTTTTCCTGTGTCAGTCATGATCTGACAGATCTTTACTGAACCTCCTGCTTCTGTCACCCCTTTCCACCCTGAAGGCTCCTCATCTGCTTATTTTTCCATCCTTGTGGAAGCTCTTGCCCATCTCTCTTCATCCTGAATGCTTTCCCTCCTGTGCTTTCCAGTTCAGCCCAACTCTTCTGGAGTTCCATGGCCAGAAAACTCTACCATGGAGATGCAGTTTCACTGAGGAGTGCTGTAATGATGTTTTCTGATTTGTTCCTGCCTCTTTGCCAGCTCATTCCTAACATGATTGTTGTCTCTTCTGATGGACTTCAAATGATATTTGCAGAGGCCTCCCAGCTCTCTTTGCTCAGTGTTATTTTTAGGGCTCATCTGCGTGGAAGTACAGTGAGGGTGAGTGTTCTGCACGTGCTCTGCCTGTGTTGACACTGCCCTGCATCAGCCATTTCACTGCCCAGCCACTCAGCGTCGTGAACCCTTTCAGCTGTGCTTTGTGGCCACATCTGCATCATCTGCAAAATTTCTCTTCTCTCTGTTCATCCTTTTTACCAGACTATTTATTATTTATAAATATGTATGAACACTATCAAATTAGTATTTCAACAACAACTCAGTTCTAAGTAACGCATGAAACCTCTCTCACATGAAGACGTGTGGCAGACACCAGCCAAGGCCTTGAGGGGACCCACCAGAGACCTCCAGTGACTGTGAAGGTTCAGAGATTTGTACCCATCCTCCAAAAAGGAGCTTTTAACTCCTTATAGCTGCAGGAAAGAACTTTCTTTTGTCATCTCTTATCATGAAGCCTTGTTGCAGACAGTTTTTAGGCATTTGTGTTTATTGGCACAACTCTCTGAACTCCTCTGAGCATGTTATCAATATTGAGTGGGTAAGCAGGAGAAATCAGTGATAAGAAGGCCCATCTGGTGTGTCAAGTATTTCATTCCCCAGACAGGGATACGTCATTTGTTGGTTTATTATGTTTAGTAACTCTCAGTCTGTCCCTGTTGGTTGTGCAGACCGTGGAACACAGGTTGGTAAGAAAAACTCAGCTACACCAGTGCCAGACTTTTGTTGCCAGATACAGAATCACTTCTGTTTACAGGTGAACTGCACACCTTTGGCCCTGAATTCCTGAAGTTCACCAGCCAAACCCACAGAATCTGTCCTGAATGCCCTATTGCAGGAGAGCTGAGAGGTGGGCTTGGCTTGGTGTGCCTGGAAAATACCCATTGCTGCTCTCAGCTGCCCTCCTGCCATGGAATTCTCAGCTACACTGGAAGCGAGTTCACCTGAAACTGCCCTGCTTGCACACTCTGGCTGAAGAGATTTTTCTTAGCCCTCATGGCAGTGTGAAACCCCACAGGGCAGTTAGCATTGCCAGGCCATTTCCTTGTGTCACTAAATGTCACCTCTGCTCTGTTACCCCATGTCATTCTCACTTCCCCGTCAGTCTGCTGCCCCAGGGTTTGGCAGGAAGGGCCAAACTTGTGTAAACTTCACCTGAGACTCAGCTCGTGCCTCATCCTTGAAAGCCCTGTGTTTGGGAAGCATCCTTGAGTGCTCTGACTCTGCCCTGGCTCTGTTGTGGTGCCATGTGGAGTTATCGGGAGTTTCTGAGTGTTACCTCTCTGGGTGTTGCTCCGTGCACCGCTTTGCACCTGGAGAACCTGTTTGCTGGACATGCAGATAATTCACTGCAGAATTGTATCACAAACACGACCCTGCTGCTTGCAGAGAGCCTCAGTGGAAGGGGAGCCGAGATTTACTGCAGGAATTGTACAGTTCTTGCTGAGACTCTTCAGAGTTGAGCACCATGTTTGGACCACAACTTTTTCCAAAGAAAAACTGCAATATCTGCATATTTCCAACCACACTGATCCTACTGCAGTGACCTCAATTGCAATCCCAAATCTTCCACTTGATTTTCCTCTTCTTATTTCAGTGTGAGCTTTTCCTGTACTGTGCAGGACTGGACCATCTGTGTACATCCAGGTCATGGAAAAATATTATTTCTGTACTGAATGAGATCAGTCTGTCCCCAGTGTAGAGGTACTGCATTTACAGTCCCAACCACTTCCATACACTTCCACTTTTCCTCGCTGGGGCCTAATCCTGAATCAGGGAATGGTGGCATTAAATTCAATCAGGGCAGGGTTATTATATGTGTTATTTTAACTCATCTAACATGTCACAAAAATGTGTTGAATCTCTTTTTTTTTTTTTTTTTTTTTTTTTTAAAGGCAANTTTTTTTTTTTTTTAAGAGGAACATAAAACATATGGTTATGTAATCAGTGAGAATTACTAGACACCTACACAGGAGAGCTGCAAGCATGGAAATACTCAGATACATATTTGAAGTAACACCACAGGTTTTTTGGGTGGGATTCTTTGCCCTGCTGCACTATGTCTGGACAAATAATTTGGATGTTGACCACTCAGGTAATGTAATCCAAAATCCTGTTGCCTGTGTTGCAAACAGAAGAGGAGGAGAGAACATTTCATTCCTGTCTCAGGCAGAGCAGAGCACAGCTGTGGTGTTTCATTGCAGGCAACACCACTGCTGTAACCCAGCAGAGCACTGGTGGGGGGTGTGAACTGAAATTATTGCTCTTCTGCCAAAGAGCTGAGGCAGAATGAGTTCTTTTTTACGTTTTTGGGGTTTTTTTTTTGTTTTGTTTTCCTCATTGACTCTAAATCATAAAAGCAATCAGTGTTCCTGCAGTGCACAGGAACTGCACATGTGGCATCAGCAACATGCCATGCTGGAGCTGCTATTTCTGTGCACAGAAAGGGAGGTCTAACATGGCTGGGTAGGAAGTGATGGAGGTGCAGGGACTTCCAGACTGTCCATCTGATTTTCTCTGTTCTGCTGCTTTGCCTTTCACCAGCTGCAGGACAGTGATCTTAGCACTGAAGCCAGTCCAGGTGTGCTGGAGATGGGATAATGCATCAATTATCACACATCCTAAGACAGAATCACTGAGTTTCAAAAAGACTTCTGAGATCCTTGAGCCAACCTTGATCACCACTCTGTCAACCAGACAGTGGCACTGAGTGCCACATTCAGTCATTTCTTGAATAATTCCAAGGACACTGACTCTACCACCTCCCTGGGCAGCCCATTGCAATGTTAACCAACCTTGCCACTGAAGAAATTCCTCCTGATGTCCAGCCTGAACCTATTAAAACTCTTAGGACAGATCCAATCCCATCACTGATTAGCATCTCTCTTTTTTATCTTTAGCCTCTAACACCTGGTGGAAATTTGAAAGGCTGGAAGTGTCTACTGCACCCTTGAGTAAAATGCCATCCATTTTACAACAGACCAATTCATGCATTTGTCTGTAAATTCCACAGTGCCTCTTTGTTTAAATGCTTGCTCCTTATTCAGGATCATTCACTAAAGTCTTTTATTCCTGACATCCCCCACAGTTTAAAAAAGGACTTTTCTCCATGTTTACAAGCTGTACATGAAGCAGCTCCTCAGGCTGGGGCAGCTCAGTGCCTTCCCTTGGATCGGTAACGCTCAACTAAGGACAGGTTTTTTGGGAGGGTCTTTGGGGTTGGTTACCTGCATTCTTTTGGGCTAAGCATTCATTTCTTAGGCAGAAACATAATTTTTATATAACCTTTTTTTCCCTGAAAAACAAATTTTCTGATGTCCTTTCCAAACAGTAGCTGGGAACCTGACTCTCATTTCAGCCTAAGCCCATCTATGGCATCTATTACCAGTCTTGCACCACTGCACCCCTTTGCCTAAAGAGTTCTTCTTTCATTCTTTAGACAGAGACACAGAGCTACATCACACTCTAAGTTATAGCACTACTGAGCAACCCAGGGACTTCTGCCAACTTGGAAACAAGAGATGAACTAAAGAGTTTCTATTTTTGCATTAAAATGGAAACAGGTGGGAAGGGCGCGTGGAACTTATCGAGCCACATAAATACTTTTTTTCATGTTAAAATTTGAATGGAATGGAAATTACAATCTTCCAGTGTTGCTGCAGAGCAGCAATATTGAGTTTCTCCTTACTCAGCCTTTAGCAGTAAGGAACCAGGTGCAGTAGAGCTGCAGTTCTGGAATTTGCTTCCTAACCCCATCTAACTCTCTCCTAGGTCTGCCCTATTTTGAATTATTGCTCCACCTGGCACAGGGGATGTTGCTGGCTCTGGAGAGAAGAGTCAAGTCTTGCAGTAGTTTTTTTATAGATTGCTAACTGGAGAATAAGAACAGGAATGAACTGCTGGATGGCAGAAATCAGTAGTTTTCCCTTTTCCTACCTCATTTATGGCAGTGAACCTCTGCTCCCACACTGAGTTAGGTGCTTTGGCTCAGCTCAGGTATTTGCTGTGTGTCAGCACCAAGCCAGTGTGTGGTGGAGAGACCAGAGCCACACCAAAGTCCTGCCTTTTGAACCAGACCTGTCCCACCCCCTTCCTACCTCCAAAGCAGAACAAAACCTGAGGGAAGTGCCCCAGCTGAGGTGGAGCGTGTTCCTAGGAGGACTTACTAAAGTAAAACCCACATCCAAAATAATTTTTGAAATTATGACATAGTATAAATGAGACAGACTTTGCCAAAACACTTTGTTGTCCATTGCCCAGGGGTAAGAGCAGCTGCAGCACTGGTTGGACAAATAAGTAATCAAATGGATGGACAGACAATCTAACAGACTCCTGACTGCCTTCACTCACCCTTAATTAACAGTTTCCAGTAAATGGCCCTGGCTCTGTCATTGTTTTAGAGCAGGAAGGTATTGATCCAGTACTGCGAATGTTGCCACCAGCCCAGCCACAAATGTAACCCATGTGAAATCCTGCTTGAATCAAATGGATTTGTCAAACTGCATCTGTCCAGCTCAGCAGAGAGCCTGTGACCACGACCATGAGCTTTTCCAATAAAATGTCCTGCACGGCCCATTCCAAGGGAATAGGCAACATCTGCAGTGCTCTGTGCCACAGGCACCAGGGCAGCCTGCTGCTGGCAGTAAGCTCCAAGTCTAAATGAGCTTAAAAGAGGATTCAAACACTGTTGTCAAGCTACATTTTTAATTTGAACTAAGAACAGCTTTCTGTTATGTTAAGGTTTGGAGGGTTGTCCAGTAATATACATATGTATTTAATTTTTTTACCATTTTGTGCTTACTGGTTGTTTCTTGGTTTGCAACAGAATCTGGAATCCAAAGAGCAAAGTATTTGCAAAAGCTCTATGGCTTCAAGGTCTTTGAACTCCCTGACACCAGGAGGAGATGAAAAGCTCCCCAGACAGGCTGTTCTCCTGAGGCTCTCAGCCCAATTTCCAGGAACTGGGCAGGTCAAGTGCATTCAGGGGGATGGATTTTCCTCCAGAGGGAGGAAATATTCAGGTACGCTTCAACTATCCAACCAAACCGTTGACTGTCACTTGTCTAGACACATGTTTCAAAAGGGAATAAAATAAAAGGAAGAAAAATACCCTGTCTGGGAATTCTTACCCAGAGACTTGCACAGCCCAAGAGCTGGGTAATTCTCCTCAACTGAATAAACATCAGAGGCAGTCTGAGAGCAATTTGGCTCCAGAGCAAATATTGTTACTGAATTCTTTGCACCTGCAGTGGCCAGGGAAATGATAATACACCCTCTCCACGTCTTCCTGTGCCAGGCTTTGGAAAGCAGCTGGGAAGCGTCTCCCATCTGCCCCAGCCCAGAGGTCTGTGCAGGCAGGGCTTCAGGTGAGACCCTGCTGGAATCATCACATCCCAAAGGGAAGTGTGGGTGTCAGCCTCTCAGGGACGAGTTCCTGGTGGCCTCCTTGAGGGATTCAAGGACCGAGCAGTTGGGAAGAAGAAATGAGCTGTGGGTGACGGTCTCGCCTGGTACCAGCTCAGGCACATGAACACAGCGATGGCTGATGCCCCTGTGAGAGCATAAATTTCATCAGCACCACAGCTGCTCAGCTAACAGGGCCTCAAGACAGATAAAAATAGGGGGTAAATTGTATTTTAAAGTGTTTCTGCTGTAAAAGACCTTTTTCCCTGGATGAATCCTAGGCAGAAATAGATTTGTCTAATAAGGAGATCTTGTGTCTCACTTGGAATTCAATTCAGTCCTGAGTTACAAGTTACTGGGTTTATGCTATTCTTTGAGGATATTTCTTTTATTTCACTGTATTTCCCTTAATTTTTAGTAAATTTAGTGAAATTGCTGTGGTTCTCTCTTGTATTGAGAACTTTTCAAGTCATTTGCATTTATCAAAAGCACAGAAAAAATAGGCAAACTCAGCGTTCCACTGGAATGGTTTGTCCACAGTACATAAACTGTGACATCCCAATTTGCCACTCTGAATTGTACTAGCTGTAGAATTCAGGCATTTAGTCCTTTACAAACCCCAATAATTTGCCTTTTAAATATATAATAAATAAAGATGCATTTCTTTATTACATAAAGCACATGTAGTACAACAGGCTGGTGTTGAGGTGGCTTTGGTCTCTCACAGCCCCAAATCTTGCACAGTAGCAACAAGGGTAGGAAGTTTTGTACTGTGAGGAACTCACTGCCTTAGGAAAGTATTTTTGAATTTTGTTTTTAAATTATACCTACAAACACATGCACAGGGTCCTTGTTTTCCATCATCTCAACATTCTCAATCTCTGTATCATTTGGCAGATTTAAGAACAGGTGATGACAAAACAATTTGAGCTAAGAAAAAAAAATGGGTAAAGAGGAGGAAAAGATGTGAAGACAGGGATCAGATTATTAGGAGAGAACAAAAAAAAAAGAGACAACACTGAATTACAGAGCCTAAATTCAAAAGAATTATGCCAATTTCAGTTAGCTAAGTAGCTGTAAAGACTACCAAATATTCCTTATGATTCTTAAGCATATTAACAGGTAATTATTCCTATCTGTCCACGAAAATTAACCCTCACAAGAATGCAATTTAATCACTACAAATTCAGATTGGCAGAAAAAGCACTCTGGGCTTTGTATCACTTGACTGAGCTTAGCAAATGAAAACACGGGAGATTTGGTTGATCCTCCACAAAGCTTTTGGGACGTGACATGATCAGAAAGGAGCAGGACAGTCTCGTGATTAGGTTTTGATTGCGAGATGGTGCTGAGCGCTGAACTGGACCCGTGAGCTGTGCTGCTTCCGAGCCCTGCTGGGTGGGACGAGACCCCGGGATGGGCACGATCCCTCTTGGCCTGTTTTGTCCATTTGGACAAGGAGCAGCATGTGCCCTGGCAATGTATGAATGTGGTCCTGCAGCAGCACACAGCTGACTCAGGAATGAGCCTGAACAAAACCTGGCGGTTTCTGCCCACACAAGGGAAGGCGCCCTGCAAAACTCAGTGTGTCAGAAAGCGTTCTGCTCCTCTCAGCACGCTGACAGAGCCCCGGTCACCTCACCCACCTGGCACCCCCAGCCATTCATTCCTGCTGAAGGCATTCCACTGGGAATAGCTGGAACATCCCAAGCTCCCTGAAGGAGCAGCCCCATTAGCAGAGCCTCTGTTAGATCCAGCCCAGACTTCCCCACAGTACCACATCATAAAACCATCGTGCATCTGGCCCAAATTTAAGGCACAGTTAGCGGAATTGATACAAGAAAGAAACCAAGGACTGAATTAGTATCCCACAAGGTTGTTTGGGTTTTTTTCCACATCCCAGATGAAGTGAGGAGCCATGTGGAGAAGTCCTGCCTCCGAACCCTTCCAAACGCTCTCTAGGTTTTACACTCTTTCAAACAACTTCATTACCTGCCCTTTTTTTGTTGCCAGGAGAGGTTAACAAAATTACCGAGGGATGAAACATTCTTGAAACATTCTTTCTGGCTCATCAACCAGGATTAGCAGATGAATTGCACTGGGTGGTGCACACCTAGAGAAGAGGGGCGGTGGGGCTGCACCATCACCTCATCTTCTTCGAGGAGTCACCACAGAATGCAGGGTGTGCACGCAAGTGGGTTTGGAGGGGAGGCAGAGGGACAAACCCCCCGAGTGCTGCTGCTGAGGGCTGCCCAAATGCTGGGGTTACTCTGTGCTTGACCAGTGCTGCCATGAGCATGACACACACTGGGAAATTCTCCCCAACACCTGTCCCTGTGAGCCTGCCCAGCTGCAGAAAGGCCAGGTGAGCCAGCAGGGCAGAGCTCCATGCCTTGGGAAAGATCAGCTCTCCCTGAACCTTCCCCTCCTTGCTGGGGAAGGCTGTGCTCCTTGGCAGCACCAAGATGTGACAACCAGGTGGTTCTAACTCCCAGCAGGGAATGGCCTGCTCTGCCTTTCCCTATGAAAAGCAGTGTTTCCAGCTTCCCACCAGACAAACACTCTTCCCACCAAAATTTTTTTTTCAATAAACTGCACAGGTTATAAGGACCCTCCACATCTGCCTTTGCATAGCACCTTTGCTCTTCCAGCAACCTGCCCTGCATCACTGACAGGTACCAGTGTTCCCAGGGTGGAAGTTTGTTCCCTCCTTTGTCTTTGCTTTTGATCTGTCACAACCAGTGGGTTATAAAATAAAGCTCTGCATGTCCCTTGACAATTATACTTAATGAGGTGGCCCTGGCAACTCAAAACATTTATGGTCACTGCAATTTAAACCTTTTTTTTGCAAGTCTTGAGTATCTCCTAAAAATAGAAATTAAAACGATTGGGAAACACAAGTGTTTTATAGATTTTATGTGTGTCTTCTAGAGGTAGTAGCCAGCTAAGCAGAAGGTAAGGGGAAAAAAGCAGAGATTAAAATCTAGGTCAGAACAAATGTTGGACAAGAGCCCACGCTATCAAGTCCCAGGCATCCCACAAGAGAAAGAATCAAAGGGAGCAAAAAGGAATTATTTTTCTTTTAGAGGAGGAATACTGGCCTTTGCAAACATCCCATATTATGGAAAAAGAGACATTTCAGAAATGCTATTGCTCCATTCCATTGTCTGCTTCTAGGACAGCCATTACTGGCCGTTATTACTACAGATGCTTTGTTACTTGTGCTGCTGGCTTGTGCTTGTCTTGCCCTGCCTCTCCTTCAATCCCAGCCTCACCTCTGGTTTGCTGCTCCCCAGTCTCTCCTGCTCCAGACACAAAACACCAAACCCTTTGGTCCGTTCAGTCCCCACAGAAGCAAAAGAACCCCCTGCCTCCCCTGCAGAGCAGCTGGACTCGGTGCTGCCATGCACGGGTGGGCACCAGCAGCAGGACCTGTTTGCACTCCCCGTGCTCCTCTCTCAAGCTTTAAGAAGCCATGCCCACGAGAGCCGGTTTTCTGCAGATCCCAAGCGTTTGCGTGCTGCAGATTTCTCACCAGTTAACCCCACCAAAGAGGGAAAGTGAGCCCCGTGGCTACTGCAGGAGGCAGGACCCCGTGCCGGCCCTGGCACGATGCAGGGATCAGAGCAGGCCGAGGCACAGCCTCTCCATGCCCACGCCTCCGCCTGCAGCTGGAGCATGCCCAGGTGCCAGCGCTGGCTGTCCCGCTGAGCAGGCAGCAGCCGCAGCACTGAGCGCTGAGGTTCACGCTTCGCTGCAGTCTCGGCCTTAGGCTACGGTTTTTTCAAAAGCAGCAGCATTATTTGAAAAGCTTCACTTTCAGAAGTAACTTAAGCACTTCAGTAGTAAGTCTTGCTGGCTCGCAGTGAGGTTTACACCCTTAACTGCCTTAAGTTACCCCTGGGATAGGCTCCTGGCTCCCACCATTTCTCTGAGCTACCAGGCCTTCAGGACAGGGACTCCCCATAAGATTGGGTTTTAATATCCGTGCCTAAATCACTGGCTTGTTTGGGTGCCAAGATGTCCAAAATAACGGTTGGTCTTTTTGTTGTGGGGCTGACCCTGCATTCCTCATGGAGTCAAAGCTCCCCTCACTTCTGAAAGGTGCAAAGAAAAGCAGCCCACCATCTTGTTGCCAAACCATTCTCCATGGGAGATTTGATTTGAAACTCACAAAATACCAGGATTTATGAGGAACTGGCCACAATGTGATCATAAGAACATACCAACATTGTAGTTCCCCACCCTTTGATCTTGGCACTTTAATGATTAATTAGTGCTAAAGTACTGGAAAAATACCTCACTCGAGGCAGTTTAAAGCTTCTCTTTGTATAGATACAAACTGTGACTCACATGAAAGGATAACCCAGAACTGCAAGAGGGTGAGATTCACTCAGAAGCCTCTGGTCACATACAGATGTTTGTCCAACTGGACAAATGGGAGAATCTGCTCAGCTTTAGGGACTGTTCCCATTGAACTGCCTACATTTTCCCACCAGAAACTCTGTCAACATGGAGGGAAATCCACCCCTTAGAAAGAGGCACATGTTCAAGGAGGTGTGAGCCTTAAAGAAGCATCACATCTTATGGTAATTTGCAGGAAATATTCCTCACCTGGAGTGATTGGAGAAAAGCAATTTTCCCCTTCCTCTGTCACAACTGTGCATTTAAATACTTCCAAATATGCTCCAAGGTGTAAGTCCCACTGCCACCAGTGCTCAGGACAAAGCATGATGTGGGAGGGAAGGCTTTTCTTACGTAATCCTGCTGAGTTTACATGTACTGCACCAAAAATCGGGTGCTGACCTTACATGTTCGCAGCCCTGCCTTTACCCTTCTTCTCCAACCATCTGTCCCTGTGCATGCAACCACTCAGGGACACAGGACAGGACAAGAACCCTCAACCTGATCAGAAGGGGCTCAAGTGCCCCCACAGCCAAAACCCACTGCAGCATGGAGAGCCCAGACCCAAAGTTGTCTGCAACCTTTCTTCTCCCGGAGACCTGTGGGCCAAGGCCCCAGCACTGGGGTGCCTCCAGGCTGGATTTCCACCTCTGCCTGATGGTGGGAGCAGCCACAGCTTCCTGCAGAGGGACCTGTGTGCAGGGGCTGTACATGGCCTGATAAGCCATGAGATCCTACCAAAATAAAGTGAGAACAGCCCTTTTCTGTACCCCGATTCCAGCTGGGTACTGCAAACGCCTTCTGATTTATGTCAGGTTTGCAGCACTGCACATGGAGCCCATTGCTCGCAGCCTGCAAGGGGAGCTGACTTTGTTCTGGGACAAATTTCAGGAAAAGTTTGCTTGGGGTCTCTTTTCTGTATGGGAACTCTCAAATGAAGTGTTTGACTTAGACTCACCAGAGCAACAAAGATGGTTTGCTGCAGATGCCATAACACCAGTTATAGTTTGGCTCTCTCACACCTCCAGCACTGCCAGGCTCTGGGCCCTCAGGTTGGAGCACTATCCATTATAGCACAGTGAAGTTAGCATTTATTTCTGCATGCATTCCATATTTCCATCCATAGCTTGGGATAACCCTGAACTGGTTTGCTTTGAGATCATCACATCAAAGGTGCCATACCCTTGAATCACAGATCCTCAGTGCTTTATTGGCAGTAAGTAGGTTTTAATGTTCACTAGCAGAGCTATTGGAAGCGCTCTTGGTGGAACCTGAAAGGCAGAAGCATTGGCTGGACTTTGTGTTCCTTACAAGAACTGAGGCTGAGCTCAAGTCCAGTGCAAGTGCAGCTGAGGTGGGGCACAGCCTGGTCAGGTAACAGAGGGTCAAGGCCAAAGGGATTGTGACACACCCACATCACATGAAACAGGGAAATTGTTTTCTGGATTTGACATCCAAACCCACTTGGCCTCAGAGGAATTCCACACGATCTCCAAACCGAATCAAAATGTGAGGTGGGAATACAGAATTCCTAGCCTGTGTAATGACAGCTCTCTGCTCCCAGTGCTTTGATCCTCTCTCAGTTAAAGCAGAAGAGAAAAGCTGATATAAATAGCATTAGCTAGGAGGATTTCTGAGTATTCAACATTGTGCTGTGAATTTTGGAGGCCACAAGGAGCTCCTCTTCCCTCAAAATAGGGCATTTGCCTGGAAGAGGTGGAAACCCAAGGACAAGCAACTGATCTCAGCCAAGCACGGTCATTTCTTGGACCATGGATTCCCACATTAGCAGGAATGTCAGACACTAGGCTGGTGTGTAGACATATAGGGATAAGAAAGGGAAAATCCATCTGCTTGTGTCTGTCTGTCTGCCTCTACCCCTTCTCTTCTTCTCCTCCCTCAAGTCCATCTAGGACTAAAAACCTTATCCCTTCCAACAACCTGTCAGAAACTAGACTACTTCAGGGTAAAAATTTTAGCCTGAATGATGAGAAAGACTCTTAAAAAGTCTAGGAATAAATATTTGAAGATCCTTATTATTACATACACAACAGCAGCTGCTTTCATCCTAAGCTTGAATGAAAATTGCAGGATGGAAAATACAATTCACAGATGGATAAGCAGCAGCTGTCCTGCAATGCAAATGAGCCAAAGGAGGGAGGGCAGGGAATCATGGAGTTGTGCACAACTTTGGTTGGTGGCTTTGGTATCTCCCTCACCACAGACAGGGAGCTCACAGACAGCCCAAAGAAGCTACAGAAGAAAGCACCTCCACGCCTGATTAACAAGTAACAGAAGACTCCTGTGCAGAGCAGGGTGAGGGACACCAGGAAAGGCAAGTGGAGCACAGGGAGATGCAGGGTGTGCTCACCTTGTCCTGGCAGGTCACAGCTGCTTGCCATCCTCAGAAGAG
Source organism: Urocynchramus pylzowi (assembly GCA_013397555.1). Taxonomy (NCBI): domain Eukaryota; kingdom Metazoa; phylum Chordata; class Aves; order Passeriformes; family Fringillidae; genus Urocynchramus; species Urocynchramus pylzowi. The sequence continues at coordinate 714,353 of VZRH01007183.1, read as the reverse complement.
GCCACCACCTTGATCTGCTGTCTTCTCTTCTGGCTACAAGGAGCTGAAGGGCCAGGAGCTGGCCTTTGGAGCAGGGCTGTGTTTGGAGCCCAGCATCAGCCCCACTGCTTGCCTCGTGCTCTTCCAAGCCATCCATTCCCATCTCCCTGGGGCAGCTCCTTCACCGAGTGTGATCTGAGCGAAACTCTAAGTCATGGCAGATTCCTCATGCCTCTGGATTTCAGAGAGGACACCTCTGCAGGTCTGGGATTCATATACTGGAAACTGGCCACTGCTTATAGGACATGAGTGCTTCACCCTAAAAATAGTTAGCAGCGCATTCAGAGCTGGAGAAAACAGAGACAACACTTCTGAACTCAGCTCTGAGCACTGTTTACCCCTTAGGATATCCAGTAATGTTTCCTTCCAGGAGTAACTGCTGGGAGATATCCACACATCTGCCTGGCTTGCAAGGATGTCAGGAGAAAAGCTCTCAACAAAGAGCTGTGTCTTACATCACACCCTCGATGCAGGGAGCCCCAGGGCTTTGGCATACCTTTGTGAGGAGCACATTCCTAAATGGAGGGCCCTCTCTTCACAGGAACACCCTATCCTCCAGCACCAACACACTTAATCCACAGCCCCATGGGCAGAACTTCCCACCACCCACAATTCCTGGGTGATGCAGTGAATGCTGTTTATAGCCAGATACACCGCTGACAACCAACTAATCACCCAGCAGCAAAAAAAAGCAATGGAATGAGAGTCCAAGAGCCATTTCCCAGGGCCAAGTTCCCCAACTCTTCCTCCATCTCCCTACCTCTGTCTCCTGAAAAAGAAAACCAAAAAGAGGTGGCATGCTCAGCATACTGAAGTGCTTTGAGACTCAGCTGAGTCATCCACTCATTGTTTTTCTTTTCAGAACTCAGTAAATGGGGATCTGCCAGTATTTCAAGACACAAAATGCAAGAGGGAGTCTTTAGCTCCTGAGGTTCCATATTCTCTAGGTGTTCTTGTGCATTTCCCCATAACAATTTCAATGGAATAGTACCCCTTTTTTGTCCTGGTTCTCTTTGAGATATTTATCAGAACAATCCAGTCTGGTTTTGTAAATTTGAGTGCATGTTGGTGATGCAGATAGCTTTTCAGTTGGACACAATTTTTGGAAGGAGGAGATTCCATTTTCATGTATTTTTCTTAGGCTCACTCCAAAAACAGAAAGCCAACCCCTGCCCTATTTTGGACAGGTGGAGGAGAAAAATGGATGTAATGGATATGTACCAAAATACATGCTGCAGAACCAGGCTCAGTTTTGTCTGGCAGGAGGCCTTGATGTGTCTAAAAAACAAAAGAAAAGACCCCCAGCCCCAGCAAGAACAGGCAGGAAAACCCAAACCCCAGCGTGAAGGGCAAGAGGTGAACTGGAGCCCTGCTGGCCTGTGCTGATCTCCCCACGGGCTGATGCTGGCTGGGAGGAGCGTGTTCCCTCGGGCTGTGGCAGCCAGACTGGTTTGGTGACTG
>VZRH01007183.1:673713-703122 GCA_013397555.1 Urocynchramus pylzowi | reverse complement strand
TTTTTTTTTTTTTTTTTTTTTTGATTGCTGGTGTGGGAGATGAGGAAAGAGGAAGAACAGCAAAAACATTTCAAATCAACCTAAAAGGATTTTTCTTCTCCCTCTCCTGAGGTTTTTCCACTTCAGTCAGCGCACCGGAGAGCATCTCACTCCCCCAGCCCTGCCCCTTCCAGCCCCTGGCAGCAGCCCTGAGGGATCTCCAACACGGAATGGCTGGAGCAGAAGCCTGTCCCGAGGCAGGGGGTGGAGCTGCCCTGCACGGGCCGCAGGGACAGCACGTTTGGCCCCCGGATGTCCCTGCCAGGGCCGGGGCGGCCTGGGCAGCGCGCTCCGGCCGGTGGCTGCCCCGGAGGAGACAAGCCTGTGCTGCTGGATGCATCATCTCCAATTTATACAAAGCTTTGAAAGGCATCCAACGCTCTAATTGGGAGGCCCTTAAATTAAAGTGGGGATGGGATTTGGAATCCGCTTTAGAGCCTGCGGTTTGGAGGGAAGTATGGGGATCCATTTCATCTGTGTTGATATCAAGGGAGCCCAATATAAATGTTTTCTGGCACTTTTATTCCTCCAGCCCTGGGGTTTACACGAGGATTAGCTTTTTGTTCAGGTTTTTTTTCTTTCTCTGTTGTTTTTTTGCACTCTGAAGCCTCTTCCTAGTGTAATTTTGGAAGAGAGGTGTTACTATAGTGTCTGGGGCACCACCATTTTTCTCAGGTCTGGCTGCTGGACAGTGGCACTGCCCCATGCCTGTCCTCTCACTGGTGACAGCTGCCCTGCCCAGGTGGGACATCAGCAAAGTCAGGTTCTGGATGTGCAGCAGGGGAGTGGAGGGCAAGGGGAGCTGTGCCCGTTGCAGCAGCCTCGGGGCTGCTCTCAGGGATGGCTCTCTGCCCCCAGCCTCAGCCCTGTGTTTCCACAGGTCCCCTCTAGCCTGGGGCTTGGGAGACAGCTCAGGAAAGCTCTGCTGCCCTAAGCCACCACGTCAGAGCTGAGGCAGAGGATGAAGGGGTGGTCAGGAGACGATCTTCATTTGCACATCTGCTTTTAATTGGACTCTGGTGGAATATTGAGTCATTTGGCATCACTCCAAACCTGGCCCACTGACAAGGACCCCATGATTGAACATGTCCCACCACCCTTCGCTCCCACTGCAAACCAGCACTTTTTATTCAGCAGGCAAAGAAATACCCACATTCCTATTTCACAGCATCCCAAAGCCTAAGCAGACATTTATTTCCACTTATGTCCCACTGTGGCGAGTGAACCACACCTAAAGGTGAGACACTGCAAGGCGGACACTCCCCCTCCCAATGTGCTTTTTGCTTTTAGGTCTGACAGAAAACCTACAGTGTGCTGGGAAAGGAGGGCTCCAGGTGGGCTGTCCACGAGCCCCTCCCCAGCTCTGTCAGGCTGATTCAGAGCGCTGGGAGCGACCTCAGCATCCTGAGAGAGCCCGAGCGAGTCAGCCGCTGCTAAATGCGGCCGCTTCTCCTAATCTTCAAATAAAAGATTCAGCAAGCAGCCAGAAGGAAAATTATTTGAGGGAGTGGGAGTTTTCCCAACTTTGTGTTTTTGCTGCCAGAACAGAGTATTGTTCCCCCTCGCCGCTTGAAGTGGTTTATGCTCACAAAAGCCCTGCAACAACAATGCCGTGCGTGCGCAGGAAATTCCCCTCGCATCTCAGTGACACGAGGAGGAGGAACGGGGATTGTACAATGCATGCAGAAATACAAACATGAGAAATGACCTCATTTGTGCTAGTGTTCCCAATGACTGTATGGGTTCACGGCCAGAATTTCTCCTGTGGCCTTATTTCTGCTCTCCTCTCCTGTGTGCTGTGTGCTCTGCTCAAAAACCAGGATAGGACCTTCAATGAGATTTGGCCTCATGTGCTTTCCCTCCAACTCCTAAACCTCATCCCCAGCCAAGCTGCACAGGCATTCCTATTCTCCCAGAGCTGGGAGGGCAGGCTGCCTTGGCCCTGTCCCCATGGGGAGTGACTCTGCTGGTTGGATGCTCTGGTAGAAATTCCCTGGTGGGAATTACACACATGTATGAAAATAAGGGATGAGCTTGAGGCTAAAGTCCTGGCATGAGACGCAGAAAAACTTGCCCCCAGCTCCCAGCCCTCCCTCGGTGACACCTGGCTCATCCTGGGAGCACACACATTACCTCCAGCCCCCAGTGCAGCAGGGCCAAGCGTTGCGGGTGCTTCTCACCTCTCCGGAAAAGCCGGCTGGGACACTCCACCCCTTTCCTGTGAGTGACCCCGGAGCTGTGCCTCCCTCAGGATGACCCACCGCTGAACACACCACAGCTCTGCACCAGCTCTTTCTGGCCACTGAGTCACAAATCCATAGATATCTCAACCAGAGCAGAGGTGGCTAAGCTGTCATGCTTCTATTTCGCAAGAAGCTGTGACATTTCACGAGCGTCTGTGTGGGGGATCAGCTTCAGAAGGACAGTTCCCCACAGCAAGGAAATTAGTTAGAATTTTTTCCATTTCATTTTAAGGGGAGAAAATGTGAAACCCTTCTACGGGATTTTTTTTTTTTTCCTCCTTGTGAAACAAATAAATATTTGTCTCTTCTTACACCTGAGGACCTGCTACTTTACCCTGCCCTGGGGTCACAATAAGCATCAGGGACCCTGAGAGCAGACTTGGGAAGTCTCAGGAGCATGGCCACCACTCAAATGGCTTTCTGGGTCCCTGCCCAGGGGCAGCAAAGTGGAAGCTGCCCCTGCAGATACATCCCATCAATCTGTGTGCCTGGGAAAAAAATGCCCACAAGGTTACCCTGAAAGCATTGCCTTGAGGGGACCGGCTTGCTCAGCTGGGACTCGAGGCTCTGGGGAGCCCCGCTTTGAGCTCCACACGCTGCCAGCCCCCGCCCGGGGCCGGCCCTGCCCGTGCGGGGCTCGCTCCCCTCCTTCCCGCACCGCCCGCAAAGCAGGACGGCACAGCCGCCCCCTCCTCCCAGGAAAAGGTGCCTGGCGCTCCTAGCTGCCTCCTGCTCCTCTGCCAGTCCCCTCCTTCATTAAATTAACACCTCGTTAGAAAATGCAAGCTGCTTTGTTCCTATAAATGGTGCTGGAGGGTGTTTACTTTCCTAATGAATATCCTGTGTAGAATGGAAATCTGTCCCTGGCAGTCCTTAACAAGTGCTTCATTAAGCTGTTTGAAAAAATGTTCCTTTCTGTTCTCCTTTGAACAGGTTAGGCTTTGCTCTTTTAAGCCGGGTTTTGGCTGTCTCCCCATACCTGAGAGGATGGGTGGAGAGGTGGCCATCTGCTCCCAGAGCAAGCAGCTTTTCCAATGCCCAGCAACAGGAAAGGTGCTGAGAGGCAGCGCAGTCACTCCACCGGCTGGGACAGCACCTCCCTGCTTCCAGGAGCAGCCTGGCACCCGGCAGGGCAGCGGAGGGAGCAGCACTCACCTGGAGTGGAGCTACGGGCTTCACACTCTTACAGTCCTGTCACAAAACGAGGAGAGTTCAACAGCAAACCAGAAATGTGGAAAAAAGAAGGGCGTGGTAGATGCAGGGGCCAGGCAACCAAAGTGATGTTAGGCATGGACTCCTTAAAAAAGTTTTGAAACTTACCAGCAGACCCTCAGGTTTAAATGTGATTTTGTCTGTGTTGGTGGTGAAACTTAAAATTGCTTATAATTCGGTTTAATAAAGCTCAGGTTGAAAACTGAAAGCTTGGGGATAAAAGTGTTTGATGAAGCTTGTTCCCCAATCACTTCTGGAAATAGGTACCACTCAGGTTGTCTTTCACCCAAAACCTAAGGATAGGTCACAGAAGGACAGGAAACAACAGGGCAGGTCCCTCCTTTAAGAGACCTGATCTTCTGTCACTGCAGAGATGCCAATACAATGCAGGTACGATAAAAGCCCAGAAAAACCACATTTCAGTAAAATTGTGTGTTGTTCCTGTCACTGGTGGGATTTTCAACCCACAGCTTGGCACCAGTCACACAGCCCTGACCTTGGCTGGCAGGGCCTGCACTCTGCCCTTGTTTGCTTTGCCCAGAACACAGCTTGGAAACCTGAGAGGAAATGTTTGCTCTGCATTGCACCCTCCACTGGCAATCAACCCGAATGTTCTGATGGAATAATGGGGGTTGTGTGTGTGTTTCAGGGTGTTTTAGTGGGTTAAGGAGGATTTTCTCCTTCCTTTTATTTCTTTTTGTTTTACTACTGCATGGTGAGAGGCTGCCATCCAGGTCACCAGGCAATCCCTACAAACCTGAGAGACACACAGAAGGCACATGAGAACAGCAGTGAAATCAGCATGCACGTACCAAAACCTGAACCAAAACATGCAGCTGACATCAAACCAGCATTTGCAGACTGAGAAAAGCAGCCAGCTTCCTACCAGTCACCCCATTAGGACCAGCTCCCTTATCACAACTGTACTGATAGAGGAGTGGATAATTAACCACCCAATGTCTGTACTGTACCACTGATTGTCCAGGGTTAGCTGACAGTGCTTTCAGAGATAACACTGCACAATGGCCTGGTTGGAAAAGTGAGTAAAGTGGAAAGAAGTACTGGAAAGTTGCATGAAAAAAATATAATGGACCAATTCAGACGCTGAGCTACTAAATTCAACTGTTCCACATAAATACTCATTGGACTTGGAAAGCTGTCCTAACAGAGGATACATAACTTTGATGGAAACACTGGTATTCCAGAGGCTGCACTTTCCCCTTGCTCCATCATAGGAGAGAAAAAGGAATTCATCTGCCACTGGCCATTGAAAGGAAGAGGTATTTAGGAACCCTCCGTTGAAAGCAGAGGGAAAATAGCAGAAGCATCCCAAAATAGCAGACACAGAGCAAGGTGGATTATGTCAAGCAGCTTTCTCAACAAAATCTGAATCCAAATTCTGGCCACAATCTGGGAGACAAATTGCTCCAAATCGAGGGGAAAAAAAATGTTCTTTGCTAACCAAGAGTAAATAATTTAAATAAACATGTATGTCCAGACTAACAGCCTGCAAGCCTGCCTTAAATCTGAGAATCTCTGCTTTTCCTGTGGCCAGATGATTCCAGCTGGCACATCCATAGGTCACCTCCAGCGCTCACACCAAATTAACATTGCCATTATCTGCCAATATGTGAACCAGGATTAAATACTTATAAACCAAGGTGGGCTACATCCTGCTCTAAGTGACCCACTAGCCATTAGGAATAGCCTTCCCAAACTTCCCAAAACTCCTGGAGTCCCTCACCTCTTGTAACTGAGATTAGAGTCTAATGTGATACCTTTGAGGATTTCTTTTTTATTTTGCTTCTCTCAAGTTCATATGAGCTAATGAGCAGCTTTGCCTCTATCAGGAAATTGGACAAATGTGCAACCTCACAAATTGTGTTTGCATCTCTGTCTATTCTACAGGTGAAAAATGCCCTGTGGATTCAAAAGCTTGTGTTTCACACACATTGCTCTTACCCTGCAGGGCAAGGTTACACAGGGAGCAGGACAGGGCAGAGGTGGGACTGTCTTCCTTACCACCAGGCCTGCAAAACCATCAACATCAGAATATCTGCACTACTTAATAGACTAAAAAATATCTTCAAAGGCAGGCAGGAAACAAAACTTAGCAGCCCTGTTCCCAGAGAGGAAAGGAAGGTATGACATGGTAAAGGAACTCTTGCTCCCTAATCATGCACACCGTCCAAAACAAGATCTTGAATAGGTTTTATTTGACTTCTACATCTCCTCAAGGTTGGGTTAATGAGTCATATCTAATGCTGGAAACATTAGCAGAAAGCTTGCCAACCTGCTTCACATTTGATTCACTTGCCAAATTTGGGGAAAAAGAAAAAGAACAGTAGATGGCAAAGAGAGAGAGAAAAGGAGTTTGTTCTTTAGCCAAGTGAAAAAACCGTACAAGAAGGGAAAGAAATCAAGCAAAAAGCTCATCAATAAACAGAATTGATAACAGAAACCTATGAAAGACTGAGTCAGAGCTGTCCTCACCGACGGCAGAGGAAACAAAACATCATCCCTGCATGTTTACAACAGCAGAGAAAAAGAGACACAGGAATGGCTCCTTGAGCCACCTTTCCTGAACTGAATCCCTACTGATTTCCTGCACCTGTGGAAAAGGCACAGTGAAAAGTACCACTTTCTAGCTAAGGGGCAGCCCCAGCATCCCCTACAGAGAATGGCAACAACTTCAGGAGCTCAGGAACCTGGAAAAGGAGGATACTGTTGGTAAGGAAGAAAAAGTGAAAACTTGGAGCTACATGATAGCTCATTGTGGCCCTTCCTACACCATATCTGACCCTTTCCTTCTTTCAGCTTCTTAGAAACATTGATCAGAAATTCCACCTATTACAGCCTCTTACATAATTCTGTAGAAAACCAGGACAAAAACCAGCAGGTTTTCCTGCACAGCTGCAGGAACAGCCCCACTATTGCAAGACAGCTTTCACAAGGCTCAAACTGCAGGATGGACTTGCCCCTTGGCTCACACCACTGCAGCTCTTCCCCTGCCCAGCCCTGCCACCACCTCTGCAGGATGATTTCTGGGGCCACCCCAGGGCCATGGCTTTTACCTGGAGACAGGAACAGCATGGAGCCAGGGAGCAGGGAACAATGTTGCCACCCCCAGAAAAGGAGGGTTGCTGGCAGGGCAAGGACACCTGCCCAGAAAATCCCAATCATTTCCCTTTCTTCCCCTTACTGTGGAACTTATTTCAGTCACATTATTCCAAGGAACTCTTATTTTTGCAAGAACTCTGGTGTCATCCCTATTAGATGATAAACATTTATAAGCCAAAGCACAAGTCCAAATACTTAGCCCTTAGTTAAACACTAGAAAGTAAAGGTCAAACTGTAAACATCGGTATTTTGGTAAAGATTGCGCGCATTCATGTTTTGAATTCCTGTTTTCCTTAAGTAAACCCCAGGCAAGAGATAACAGATGCCTAATTTCAAAGACCCTGAAACTTCTAATTTGGCACGCAATGGCATGCACTGTAATGACGTCTCCAGAAGCGCTCTCTGAAGCGTTCACACATGAAAAATTCAAGTGGAGAGAGTTTGTTTTATTTAAATCAAACCTATTTTCAGAAACCTTTTATCCAGCCATAAACTGCTGTGCAGCAGAAGATCAACATTTGTGCCTGCAAGTTTTCTTCCTAATAACAAGCCAGTAAGGCAGCTCTTCTGCCTCAAAGGACCATTAGGAAAGTATTTTTTTGCTGGGGGGTGTATGGGGATGTTTGCTACTCAGACAGATAAAGACGACTTAATGTTCCTGCAAAGCCAAGCACTCAAAAGTGAGAAAAAGGCAGAATTAGGGTAAATGGAGCCATTTTCCCTCTCCTCATGCATGTGCATGATGACACAGCCCAATCCCGTTTTCCCTTGCGGGGGAGAGAAAGGGGAGGCTCTGACCCCCAAAGCCCTTTGGTCCTGCTGGAGGAGCCCCAGCACACCTCGTGTGCTCCCAAGCCCCCTTGGGCACCCAGGGCTCAACCCAGAGGCAGAGCAGCAGTGCCTTGGTGTGCCACAGCACAGATATGAATTTATCTTTGCTGTTTCTCAGCATAGAGAAAGAATGAGCTTTCCCCAATTTCACTGGCTGGGAAGTGAGGAAGGAAAAGGGGAGCTGAAGCATCCATGGCTATGGAGACAGTGCAATCAGGCATGCCAAAGACTTTTCATTTTTCAGAGCTCTACAATGGTATTTTCTACACTGCAGCTCTCCTGAGCTTCTCCTGCAACTGCCCAGGTTTTCAGGTCGGCACCCCGAGTCTCAAGTCAGATATCCAGAATATGAGGAACACTTAAATTAGTGACCACCCATGAAGAGTTTGGTTTAAGCAACTTGCCTGGAATCACTCTGGCAGAAGCACTGAAAGTGCTAATTCCCTAGTGAACATCTGAACAGCCTTTAATACTTTCTCCTCTTTCCACAACCCCCCACCTCATTCACCATCCATCTTTCCCCTCCTGCCAGAACTGGGGTAGAGATCCTTGGACAATGGTGTCTTTTACCACACAACCCCGCTTCATTCCCAAGCAGGTCTGTAATTGTAGTGGTCTAATTAAAGGCTGTATCATAGCACAGAAAACGGGATTAGAGCTGGGAAGAGAATTAAAGTTGCAAGATAATTTTGGTATATCCTAAACGTTTTTAAATACAGTTTGCACACATGTGTGTGATGTCCTTGACTTAAAAAAAAAAAATCAAAATAAAGCTACAAAAAATCCACTGAACAGCTGGAAGCAAATTCCATCAGGGCTGGGACCCTTGGAGTTGCTGAAGAGACTCCAGCAGTAGAAGCAAATGTAGGACCTTTGTGAAGGACAGCACGGTGCCTTTTGCTGTGCAGCCAAGAGGGAGCTGAGGAGCTTTGTCCGGGGCCTTTGGAAAGGAAAAACGCCAGCTCCACGTCAGGATCCTGGAAGGAAACATGCTGAATCCAAGCTTTTCTATCCCACCTCCCCAAAACACAGAGGTCTCGTGCTCTGTTCCCCACGAATTTATACATGGAGGGGCAGAGCAGCTCTGCCAGCACAGAGATCCTCCCCAGCCGTGCAGGCATTCCCGAGGTTACTCCCCTCCTGAAATACAGCTGCAGTTACACAGCAATTCCTCCCTCGTGTCGCCCTCCATCTCCCCGAGGGCCAGACCCATCCTGGCTGGGGGCTGTGGCACAGCAGCCACCCCAGAGCAGGGAGAAGCCCAGCCAGCTCTGCAAAGACCAGGGTTTCCAGGGTTTCCCCTCAAATATCAGCCGAGCACGTGCAAGGGGAGAGGTTTGAAATGCTCATTAAGTGGCCGAGTTTGGCAGCAAAGCAAAGTGAAAGTCACTCTGCTGCCAAATCTCAACAGCACGGTGGTGCTAGAGCTGCTCAAACTGGCGGATAACTCGCTGTTTCAAGGCAAGAAAACCTTCTTTTTTCCTTTCCCCAAAAAGCTGGTGGTGTCAGTCCCACTTCAGCCACCTGCCACACACACACACACACACAGAGAGAAGTTCTGCCACTGAAACTCCTACATTGTGAAGAGAAGAGTTTGTCCGGATTTACAGCAAATGCCTGGAAAGTTTTAGATTTCAGATCCACCTATCATAATAACAGGAAACCTCACTATGGCTGAAATTCCTTCCTATAATATTTACAAAGTATTTCTACTATATTTGCCTGTATGCCACTAATAAGGTGACTTTTGTACCAATGCAGCCATGGGTATGGTTGATTTTTTAATATTATGACTTTTGATCAGGCAAGAAGGTTTTTTATTCTTACTTTTCCCTCACTGGGCTGAGCAGCTTGTCATCTGTCTACCTCAAGCTGAGAACTTTGATTTTGTACTCACAAATTTGCCTACATTGTCTTTGCAGACCTACTACACCAATAGGCAAATAACAAATGTGCTAAGAAAAGCTGGAAGTGAATTAATTTGGAATAGACTCATCAGACAAGAGAAGACACCTCTGTGTTTAAGCTGTTAGGAACAAATATCTATCTCATTACATACAATGTGCCTCCAAAAGCAAATTAACTGTCCATATTTGGTTCTTCAAAAGGAAGCCACCACAGAGACCAGGTCTACCAGCAAAATCTGGTTTTACTGGTCTTGTGTTGGACAGTCAAGTTGGCTGCAGCTGCCAAAGCTGGGACTTCAAAGAATAGAACATTTGCTGGAAAAGATTCAACCAAGTCCATTCCAGAAGCTCTCCCCTGACTCTACACAGCACCAGCTACATGAGAGGGAGGAGAAAAAAAAATACTAATCCTCCTGTCAGGTACACTTTAAGGGCTTTAGAGTGCAATTATTTTTGTGAATAATTATAAAATTAGTGACTATTATATACACTTTTGCTAATTTGGACTAATTGCTTTTCGTAGCTATGTTTAAGCTTGGAGCAAAGACTGTCCACAGAAGTCTGTTTTCTCTTTGGGAAACAACTAAAGAACAAAGAAATTGAACCCAATATGATTAAACACTGGCTAAGGAGTATATTGTTTTACCAGACAGAAGTATTAATAAATCATGGTACTTCTCTCTCTCTCTTTTCTATCAAAGGAATTTTTTAAGACTAGACAGAAAACAGCTTTTTCTCTGAAAGCTTTAAGAAAAAACCTCAGGTCATTTGCACCTCAATTGCCATTCAACTATTACAGATATATTCTGAAAGTCACAAAACTTCTGCCTTTGGAGACTGCTTAAACAGAACACTAGAGCAGCATAAAATGGAAACGTTTTTGGGAAGACAAGAGCAAAGAAAAAAAAAATAGGAGTTACTGCATAAAACAATCAATATCAGTTGAAATCATTCCAGGGGAAAATTCTCACTCAGTTTGGCATTCAGTTCTCCCAGCATCTTCCTCCTTGCTCAAAACAACTATTTCCACTTCAAGCAAAGGTAAAGCAGAAAACAAGAGGCAACAGAAATGAGCCTGATTTTCCAGAAGATCCAAATCAGGGCCAGAGGAACTACTCTTGAAGCCATGTCCATCTAGAGACCCAACCCCTGAGACACTCAGGATTGCTACTCAGATCTCAAGTGCTGGCCAAGGTTTTCATTTCACTCAGTGATTATTATTCTGAGGCAGCAAAACGGGCTTGTCCAAGCATCTGGAATTCCACGGATCCCTGCTGGCTCGAGAGTCCAGCAGGGAGAGGGAAGCAACCAAGCTTTGCCATTAACACATTTTCGAGTTTACAAACCTTCCACAAATTCTGAGGGAAATGTTTGGCCGTTTGCTCAAGCACACACCGCTTCAAGATGAACACTGCCTATCCCAGAGGTCTCACAGGCTGTGCTGTGACCTTCCAGAGCTCAGCTTCACATTCACAAGGCTGAGGCTGATTTGGATTTCACCACTTTTGGTTGGAATGAACCAAAAGCCAGTCCCAAGCCGGTGCTGGTGCGAGCCAGTCGCAGGCAGACGGAGCACTTGTGCAGCTGACACTTCCCTCCAGCGCCACTGGAGTTTGGGAGGTTTGCTTTGGTGACCTGTGGCCTTTCTTTCTTCCCACCCGCCTCATTCTTTCTTTCTTTGCTATGTATGTTAATTTGGGGAAAATTGTAGCCTAGGGCAACACACCTGACTGCTTCCCACCCCAAAATCATTTACCATTTAATGCACGGTTACATTCATTCTTCTGCCTTTATAGTTCCCTAATGAGCTTGAACTGCAATTAACAAAATGATTGTGTTCACTTTAGTACAATGCACCTGCAAATACCAGGATGGGAAGTCATATTTAAAACACAAAAAATACACTCAGTACATATTTCAGCAGAAGCCTGATATTCCAGTATGGGCTTGTGTTTTCAGCAGGTGCCAGTGGCTGCCAAATACTTTGCTTTCTAAAATATTTTAACTGGTCAGAGATGTCCTTGTATTATCTTCCTGTCCATGCTACAATAATTTTGTGAGGGAAAAAAAAATTAAATATTTTATTTTTCTACTGAAATTATTTCCCATTTTGCACTGAATGATTTTTGTTGTGAAAGTTCAGGTCGTACACACTGAGATCCTTTCTAACCCATTGCTAGGATTCATTCAAAACTGCTATTTATGAGAAAAAAACACCTGCCAAAAATAAATGATCAGTTATAACTTACATTATTTCATTGATATTAGACAGTAATTTCAACAAGTATGTGACACCCAGATCTGCAGACTTCAGCACATCTGCAGACTTCAGCACACCTTTTTGATGATTTTGGGGAGAATAAAAAAAAAGAAAATAACAAAATGTTTTCTCTTTCTCTGCTTGTTAAATAGAGCACAAAGCAGAGGTAACATGGTGCACACAGAAACAAGAACTCACCACATTCACACTGCTTCATCTATTGCTCTTGCTCAGTGTTTTTCTCTCTGTCAGAAAATCAGAAATACTAGCGAGCCTCTGAAGCTCTTCCCTTTCAACCTCCTGCTTGCAGAGCCAGTCCAACTTCAGGTTAGATCAGGTTGCTCAGGACCTTTGCTAGCCAAGTTCAGGAAGTGAAAATTCCAAATTTGCCACTTTTCTAAGCAGAAATTTTACAATTTCTCATTGTTCAAGTGCTAAAATATTAGTGCTGTGAAGAATTTTGTCCTTCCATTCAGTCAGATTTCTCTTTCCTATAATCCATGACTGCAGCCTCCTCTCCTCCTGCTGTGCACACCTGAGAAGAGCCTGGCTTCATCTCCTCTACAGCCCTTGGGTCATGGCAGAGTGCTACATCAGGCAGGTTGTCCCCTCTCCTGCTGTCACCAGCCCAGCTGCTGACCCAGCACATCTCCCTGAGATCTCCCCAGCTTGCCTGTGCTTCTAGCAGAGTCCCAAACTGGATGCAGTGCTCCAGTGGCATCCTGAAGAGCTAGAGCAGAGGGCAATGACCAGGCCAGGCAATCCAGCAAGAATTGGCTTTTATTCCTGCAGGAGCCAAGTCAATGACACATTGGATGTGGGGTCCAGCAGGTCTCCCAGCTCCCCAGGTGAAGAAATGTCACCCCCACACCTGCATAAGGTGTTTCTGTGCCAGGTGTAGGACCTGGCATTCACTTCTCAGCTCACTCCTCTCATGGTTCCTCCGGCCAGCTCACCAACCACTTGTCCTGTCCTGATGTCCCCTGCAGACTCCCTAAGGATGCTCTGTGTCTCATCAGGGCCCACAAAGAAGATGTTGAACAGTCTCAGCCCCTCAGCAGCCTCTGATCATCCTGACTGACCCCATGAGCTCGTAGTGCCTCATTTACCTATGAGATGTTTAATTCCTTAATGCATGTACCACCTCTCCCTTGAGCTCTGCCACTATGCATAGAGAACTGAAAGTAGGTTTTGCTCATGAAAACCAAGACAAAACATTGAACACTTGAACCTTTTCCCATGATTTTCATCAGCTGCCTCATTCAGCAGAGGGCCTACATCTTCCTTGGTCTCCCTTGAGGTGCATGTAGAAATAACCTGCTTACACTCCAAAAGCCTCATCAGTTCCAGCTCCAGCTGAGCTTCAACTCTCCTAACTCTGTTCCTACATGCCCAGACAATATTTCTGTGTTCCTCTTTGGTTGCTTGTCTCTGCTTTCACCTCCACACTGTTCCTTTTTGCATTTGAAATCAGTCAGGAGTTCCCCGTTCAGTCACGCTGGCCTCCTGCTATACCTGCTCGGCATCCTGAACATCAGGATGGACTGTTCTGCTGCTTTGAGGAGCCTGTCCTTGAAGATCAAGCAACTCACATGGGTCTTTCTGCCCTCCAGGGCAGACTCCCAGGAGATTCTGCTTACCAGTTCCTTGAACAAGCCAAAGTCCACATGCTTGAAATTTTGAGTGATTATTACACTGCTTGCTTCTCTCACTTCCCTCAGGTTCCTAACCAGCCATCTCATGACACTGCAGCCAAGTATTCCCAAAACAGTTCTTCCTCATTCAGGAGCAGCAGGTCCAGCTTCCACCAGTCAGCTTTGTCCAGCACCAGCACCAAAATGTTGTCCCTCATGTATTCCACACATCTCCCAGATTCCTTATCCCCACCACTCTGCCCCTTCCAGCAGATGTGGGGAGTTTCATGTTCTGAAAGGGTTTAGCCTATGGTCAGAAAAACAAACTCACTTCTTGATAACCAGCCTTGTGCATGGGCTAACAGCAGAATATTCCTATTGGGACTCCATAGCCAAAGTGCCTGTCATCAGAGCACGCTGTAGGATCACAGCTGGAATCCACACCATGTAAATGCAACAATCACAGCCCCTTTGAAAAAGGTCCATTTTGACAAATCCACCAGTGGAGGATCCCTGGAGTACTTTGAAGAGTGTAGAAATACCAGCAATGCAACACAGAAGTGTTCACTGACAACCAATTCAGGTGAGCAACACTGGCTCATTTCAGGACCTGGTAAGAAGAGGCATAACAAGACCTACCTGAGTGATGAAAGCTCCAAAGCCAGACAGTCCAGAGGGCAAGGCCAGGAAATTAGTAAAAAAATAAATATTTCTGTAACTTGTGGGCTCAATCCCCAGCATCAGTCAGGTCCAATGACTGCCAGGGGCTTAAATTCGTTTACAAACGACAGGTTCTGCCAAACTGCAGATGTGTAACTTGAGGAGCCTGATGCTGTGTTTTAATGAACCTGGATACTGGCTGCACCTTTGTGATTTATAAATCAGGGGACAAATAAGTTTTTTGAGCTTTAGCTGAATTTCCCCTCGTAATCATCCAGCCTCAGTCAAAGAAGAGTAAGTATGAGGCAAACCTGGCCTTCAGCATGAGCTGGAGCATGCAGTTTGCACAGGCCCTGAAAAAGGCTGGTGATGTAAAGGAGTGTGTGATTTGACTGTGACTCACTCACCCTGTCAGACAGCCCTAATGACTGGCCTGGCCTGGCTCCTCAGCAGGAAGGAGCTCAGGACTTGGCCTATCCATACACTGACTCTTGAGCCATTCACATCTCTGGGTCACCGACCTCGGTTCAGAGCATCCTGCTCCAACACCACCACTGACACCATCCTCATGGGAGCACCTGATAAATGCTCCTGAATTTTCCTCACAACAGCCATGCAGGATGGATTTCCACCATGTCAGTGATAAGGCAATGACAGGACATTAAGAACCAGATTTTGTAAAATGGAATTTGGTCCAAGTTCCAGGGAGTTTCAATAAAGCTTTACTTTGCCTCTTGAGCTGGTTTGAGCTCACTTAGAGCTCCTGGAGTTCAGGCCATGTGAAAGTGCCAAGTTTCACACTGTTTTGCACATGAAACCATAAATCCCTCTCCAGAACCCTAGGGGCATGAGGGAGGTCGCTGCTCACAAGGTTCATGAACTTTGATAAAATCAGGCAGATATCAGAGTTTGGAACAATGTACTAAATTAAGTTCTGTCCAAAAGGTTTTCATGGGCCAAGAGTACAAAACAGGTAATAAGAACATGAAAGTTTTGCTGAATCAGGCCACTAGAAGAAAAGTCATTGCCATATTTAGTTCTTTCTCTTTTTCAGTCAATTCATTGCATTATTTTTCCCTGGAAAATACAAAGGCAGTTTTCTTTATCTAAGGTAATTTTAACTTTTGGTACATATCTAGCCCTAATCTTTTCCTGTTTTGTTTACTTTTATTTCTAAACTGTGCACCTACCAAACAGAGATAAATCACCACGTTCTAGGAGGTGAAGCTATCTGAAAATGTTTAGTTGACTAACCCTAAAGCAGTTGTTATTCTGCAAAATATTTAGAGATGATATTTGTTTGCACATATATGAAGCAATAATTTGACAGTATTTCTCACCAGCTCGGTTTCAGTAAAAACTAAATCCAAGTAATAGGAAAATCTTTGGAAATAGCAGTTACCACCCCAAATCCTTTAAAACTCTTGGTTGTCAGTTTTCAATGACAATTACAACCAGAATTTTCATGATCTTCTTTCAGTGAAGTTTTAGAGCAAAATTTGCCATTCAGTGTCCAAGATGCTCAAACACAGAATTTAGAATAAAACTGAGAAATAGTTGCTCACCTCCCCCACAAGCACATTAAACTCTGGTTCCTGGTTGCTTTGAACCCCAAATTTCAAGGGGAAAAACATATCCTGACAGGCAGATTTGAGGGTTAGTTATGATAAATAACAAGTTGCTCCCTTGCCAGCCTAGCACAGTTCTAACACAAAGTGGGAGAGTCAGATTTTCTTGCCCACAGAGCAGTGATAAAGGGCCAATGGGCAGAGGAGTGAAAAGGACTCTGATTTGATTCATACCAAAGTCACCCATGCAGCTGATTCAGGGGAAGCTGTTTAGAGCATCAGCTGTCTCTTTCCTTCATATTTAAATATGAAACCTTATTTCAACATCTATTTACCACTGACATATTGATTAATTTCCTAATGAGCAGGATCAGAAGTTCTGACAGCACGTAACACTTCAGGGTTTTGCAAGCAGTTTACAAAGCCCTTTACTCACTGGGTGATGGTCAGTGAGGAACCCAAGATCCAGGGGCTTGGAATTATTTCCCTACCCTGGTAGCCATTCTTTAGGCATCAGCAGTTCCCTATGGACTCCCAGACATCCATCACTGAGCTCTGGGAGCAGCACCAGTGGTCACTGAGGACAGATTTTCACCTCCTGCCTGCCTAGCACACAAAACTGACTTGACTAAAGAGTAGTGAAAAAATGCAAAATCTGAAGGAACCTTTAATCTCTTTGGTTAAAAAGAAAAAAATGCAACCACTTACTAATGGAATGTTAAGATTGCGTATTAAACCCACAAAAGTCAGAAAATGAAGGAATTAAAGACTCCCTTGGCTCTTTTAACCCTTCCCTCTGCCTGTGTGCACTGCAGGCTTTTCATTACACAGTCACATATCAGTGGGCAAAGGGACAGAACCGTAGGTGACGTTAAAGGGCGAGCACGGCTTGTTTTAGGGTCCAGAAATGGAAATGTTAGTAACTACTCATTTTGTCTTGTGAAGGTTTAATGTTCAGTATAAAGAACAACAGGATACTAAAGAAACAGCAAGATGTTGTTATGGAGCAGAATGAAATCCTGAAGAAATGAGCTGTTGCTCTCAGTGAATATTTTGGTTGCAGTGGTATTTCTCCCCCATGAAGCAAAACGAAGGTAATGTACCACAGTAAGGAGCTGTCCCCTGCTCCTGCCCCCACAGAACAGGCTGTTTGTCCTGCACAAAGCATGCATACCTGGATTTAAAGCCCTCAACATGTTCCCCCCTCAGCAGGCCTGCAAGCTCCAGAGCAGCTGCACACTTCCCAGTCCCTGATGCACACATCCTCCTCATGTACAGGGAAATATTATTATCCTGGCTTTCCAAATGAGAATCCTAGGCACAGAGAGATTAAAGCTGAGCATTTCAAAGCATCCCAGTTAATTAAAATGACTGGAAAATGGGTGTCCAAATTGTTTAGATACCTTTGAAGTCTCGGAATAATTATATTGCTCAAGGTCACACAGGGAGTTTATGGCTGACCCACAACTTGAACCCAGATCTCCAGCGTCCCACTCCAGCACCTTAATCACAAAGCCATCTTTGCTTTCCAATTTAATACTGGCCAGACCTGGTCCTCATGCAAACTGGTTACCAAGGGATGAAACCTGTCATTATGCCATATAATGGAGCTATCTATCTCTACCCTACAGGATAAACAGCAGTGCATTTAGGCATCTCCAAATTCTTTAAGGTACATATCATTACAAAACACTTAGGAGGCAGGAAGAGCTATTTGAGAATTAGCACACAGGGACAGCAAGGGACTTTTCCAACTCCAGCTCCACAGCTGAGTAGCTTGCTGTCTCTCCTGTCCTTGGTCTGGAGGCCCCACTGCTACACTCCTCTTTTTCCTGATCTTGTATTTGACTAGCAGCATTTCCTGTTAAGTTTTACCCACAAAAGCCCTTCCCTGTTGCTGTCAGCCTGCCTCTAAATTCCACTACTTTTCGTGATCTGGCCCACTTGACACTACAGCACCAGCGATGCTGTTTCTTGCCATCAGACTACAGCGCAAAATAAACCCCCAAAGTTATTCAGAGCAGCACAGAGACTTCAGCAAAACAGGGTAATGGTGGAGGAGTCTTGTCCAAAGGAAGAACTCATAAAGGACCTGTTGGAGAGAGCTCCACACCGTAAAGGAGAGTTTCTGTGCAGCACTGCCAGACATTGCACTGAATGACACTGCACTCTTGCCTCTGGGGTCCTTGGTGAGGGCTGTACTTCACAAACCAGTTTTGACATCCATTAAAAACCTTGATCCCAATTTCTCCTGAGCATCCACTCCAATTACATTTAGAGCTGCAAGTCAGAAAGCTACATTTTCCAAATGCTGATTCCTATCGTTGGCACCAAGTCCTCAGGCCTTGGTATGAACAGATGCAGATACAAAGCAAAACTTCCCTGATAGGATTTGGTCTGGGCTTCTCCCTAGACACACCAACACCCTCCAGGATGTGGAATGTGGTGGAAGACAGATCAACATAAAACACGTACACACACACACATCCCTAAATGCTGACTTTTTATCACGGAGGTTGCTCATTTCCCATGCTAAGAACAACCTTAGGAGCTAAAATGAATTATGCGTCTCATTCTGAGTGCATCAAAGAGCAGACAGCCTTTTTAAAGGAGTCAAGATCACCTCAGCTGTGCTTTTGTTATCTAGCCCAAGGTTAAGGATTTGGCCTTGGGCTAACAATTGGCTCAGAAAACCAGGATCATGTAATGAGAGTTCCAGGAAGAGAGAAAAACCAAAGCTTGGTAAAGGCACATTCTTCAAAGTGTCCCAGTACTTGACCTTCCTTTTTCCCCCTCCCCTCCCCCCGAGATGCAGGAGGTAAAGAGAGGAATGGAGCCTGAAACCCTGAAGGAAGTACTCCCATTGAGAGGAGCTGCAAAGACCTTCCCAGATTCTCCCCAGACACTCAGGCTCATGGAGAAAGGCCTGACAACAAACTTTGCTCATCACTTAGATGGAAAAGCAGGCAGCAACCCCCTGAGTGGCTCAGGGCTCAAGAAGAGAAAGCACTTGAAAAGGGAACACTGTGATTGTTTCCTTTGCTATGAAGCAAAAATTAAGCTGCTCCTATTTGAAAATTAAATGCAACCCTAAAAAAAAGGCCCAGACCCTCCAGCAGGCCTGAGCTGCAACAGCCATCTGCCAGCAGCATGGGCTGCTGGGTTATAGGGGCTCTTTGCAAAATACTCAATGTTTTTAAAATGTGTTTTTGTTGGTTGTGGTCTTTGTCTCAGAACCTGCACACAGGAGAGTCACAGGCATTTTCTCCATTTTTGTTGCTCACAAAAGGCAGAAGGCTCCACCCAACACCATTTTCCCAGGGCTTGGTCCCTCTCTCCAAGGAGCTGGCAGTGGGCACGCACCAGTAACCCAGCAGGTGTGCAGGAGTTCTCTCTAAATGACTCTGCCCTCTAGGGTACATTTGGGTTATATTTTCAAAGATGAAAATCTTTTCATCTACAAACCTGGGAGACTCCTTTGCCCAACACGTCAAGGAGCAGTTAACCATTAACTATTTCTAAAACAAAAAATAACACAAAAGGAAAAAAAATCACCAGACCAGGAAATCTGAATCAATTAGTCTTTGATCCTCCCCTCAGTAATAACATCTAGAGAACTTGGGTTACTGCTAATCCTATACAACTAAAAATGTTGATGGACTTTAAAAGTACTAGTGGTTAAGCAAAGGAGAATTTCAATTCCATTCCCTTCTGATCTTTGAGTCTCAAGGTGCCATTCTGAGGCCTCTCCCCAGAGAATGTGGGGAAATTTTCTTTTTAAGAATCTCAGGCTCCATAGTGCCTCATGAGATTCCAGCAAGGGAAGATTCAAAGTAATCCTGCTGTAAGTCTGGACACTGAAAGCAGTAAAATGACAACATATTTGTCATTTGAACAACAGGAATAAAAGAGTAACAATAATGCCAGTGTTTTGCAGAACAAAACCACTCATTTTTTTCACTTAAAGCTATTAGGCCCACCCTTCATTTACAGTGCCAGGGCTAGGAAAAGATATTTCATGTGCATTTGGACTTGGTCCAATAGCAACAGACTGTGACATCAAAACTGCCTTCATTCTACCATTATGATGTCAACTAGAAAATCAGGATTGTTCATGAAAATGGATGAAAAAAAGCTGGACTCAAAGTGAGAGAATGCTTTTAAGTGAAAGGTTTTTTCATTCAAAGGAAGAGAGAACATACAAGCAGAAGAAAAAGTTGTGTTAGAACCACATAACTTAAAATAGAATAATTTAACACAACAAGCCAGAGTGATGCTTATAAGAAATAATACAAACCCTGTCTCTCTTCCTAACTCCTAAGGCGTCAATAACTCCCTTGGTCTATGAAGTCCCATATGAAGTTATCAACAACTCCTGAGAAAAAATGCAAAATTCAAGTTTATCATGGACTGAATCATTGTTTGTGGCTGTAAAGCAGAGGCAGCCACAGGCAGATAGCCCTTCACCCTTCCTCCTCCCATCACCACTGGCCTTGCAATTAAGCTTCAATATGCCTGGGAGTAGATTATTGATGTGGAAACAGCTATTTCCATCAGCTGCAGACATTCTGTACTTTTGAAGTCTGTGGTTACAGAGTCATTATTCCATACAACACTTTCCCATCACTAGGGTGTGCAGGATGCCATAAAAAGTGGTTTGTGCGAGTTCCAAGCTACAGGAGTTATGTCAATCGTTACCTTAAATACATTATTTTTTATATGTGGTCACCCTGGCTCCTGAGGATTTGCTCTAATAAAAACAACTGGTTTGTCTGAGAACCAGCTCAGTGGAGCTGTGCTGATTTGCAGATCTGGTTGATATTTCCATCTTTTAATCTGCATATTGTTTCCGGGAAGAAGATGATGATAGTAATAACAGCAGTAGTAATAGCAATAAAAAATAATAATAATAATAATAATTTGCTTCTGTTTGTAGTGAAACTCTGCTGGAGTTGAAGGCTTTGTTTTAATGAGACACACTGAATGAAACAGTGTCCTGCAGTGCAAGAAGTACATGTCAGCCTTGGCATTATGAGCCAAGCTACAGTACAATACCCATAATTTTCTTGGTGATCTCCCAGAAAAACCTTCTTAATTTAATCTCTAATGGGATTATCAGCCTCATTAAATTGTAAATCTTCCTCAATCCAGCTGTTGTGGGAACCTGAACTTTCATAACATTATCAATTTACTGCTCTGCTCTCTCTACCTGAAGTCCCCTTCGAAGATTTTAACACTTTCAGCTTCAAAAGCCTGTGGGGTCCTTCCCTACCTCCCCAAAGAAAATCCCTGCCTTTTTTCAAACTAAACCTACTGATCTGCTCCCTTCCACTGCAGACCTCACCCAGTGGCTCTGGACTAATTTCTGCGGAGGCAGCCAAGCGTATTTTGCAGAAGGCCCTGCAAGAGCGAACTGTGAAGAGCAGACCCACCTCCTCTCCTGAGCCAAGAACCAGGCTGCCCCCTGCAAACTCCCTGCCCCTGCAGAGGCACAAGAGCTCTCAGCCTCTGTTCCTCTGGGTGGGCAACACAAGGCCAGGCAGGTTTTCCAGCTGAGTGCCTCCCTCACTATGCACTATGGAAACACAGATGGAAATGAGCTCTGCCCTCATCCTTCTGGCAAGTTCCACCCACAGTCCCTAACAGCTGTTACGGGGTGTCCCCGCTGTGCCTGGTGGGGGCATAGCTTCAGACCCATCCCAAAGTAAGATTCCTGCTGAAGGCTTGGGACAAAGTCCTCTCTACAAAGGACACAGAACCAGGACAAACACAGTGTTGCTGCTTTTCCAGGTTACCATTTCACAGGGCTCATGGACAGAAGGTTGCTAAATCCTGGAGGGCTCTGACAGGTGACGAGATTCCAAAAAAAGGAAACTCCACCTTAGGAAGCCATTGCTGTTTGTTGCAGGCAAGGCTCTCAGGAATACAGGTAGTGAAGGATTAGTACCGGAGAGATAGGAAAGTAGTAATCTTAAAATACTTTTAGAATTCTTTTTGTGCCAAAGCAAGGCAAAAGCAGTAACCATGTGTGTGCCTGCTTTCTCACACACCTGCAAAACCTCTTTGGAGAAATAAACAAACAAACAAACAAAACCTGGAGTACAGCAAAGTCATATTCTGAAGGAGCTGGGATGTTTTTCCTCGTACACAGTAGTCTAACAAAACAAACAACTGCTGCTTGTATCCAATACCCTCCTTACTGCACAAACATGTACAATCCAAGTGTCCTTCTGAACCTAGCTTCTTGTTCCCTTCCTATGTAACTAAAAAACAAAGTGGTCTGTGCCTGTAGCAATCTTTAAAAATGCATTTAATGCCTTTGGCTTTTTTGTTATTATTTTTCAACAGCTTAAGTCAACTGGGAACAAGATTTGTGGTTCTCCTGTTTTAAGATCACATATCAAGTTCTCATAGCAGCAGTCTGCCCTCCCAAAAGGGCTTGACTTGATATAAAGGAGAAACTAAACATTTCATATCCATAATTAGATAAATAATACTTCAGGCAAGATATGGCACCTTTAAAAGTGCCTTTTCAAGCTTGGATTTTACTCTGCTTGTTACTACAGAAACCATCTAGCAACCAGAATCTAACACAGACTCCACCCAAAACAGAGAAAAACAATATAGACAGAGTAGGTTTTTCCGCCCCCTTTTTTTTTTCTCCCTTTGACCCCCCCTCCCCTTTTTCTTTTTTTGAAAGGGTGGGTGAAAGCTAAGGAAAAGTATCTTACTGTGCAAAGGATAGGAGCATTTTGAATGCAGTTGAAACAGTAAAGCTCTGATTACAGATGGCAGCAATGAAAGCAGGAATGAGTAATGAGCAATGAGAAATGCGTAATGCGGGATGAGGATATAATTTCCACACATCGGCTAAAGAAAGGTTTACACTCTTAAGCAATAAAAACAAACCATTAAGCCAGGCCTGCACTGTCAGGAAGTATAAAACAGTTCTTGAAACTCTGCAGTTACTATACAAAAGCTTTTGTTTCATAAACTTTTGTTTCCTGATCTTCATAAAACATTAACATCAAGCTGCCATATGGCAATTAGCTGCCTCCTGAAATCAATAAAAAACCCCCCCAAAAATCAACAACTGAGGAATAACTATTCAATGAAATAGCTCAATAATTATCCTCTTCTAATAGTGTAGCAAAGTGGGTCTCATACAAACCCAGTGTGGATGAGCTCCTCCTGCACAGCTGAGAGTACAACAAACCATACTCCTCTCTGAGCCTCACGGTGGGGGGGGGGGGTGAGCCTCACCTGCCTGGCGGGGGAGCAGGGATGTGGCCACCCCAGGCCTGGCTGGGCAGGGAAGGGGGCCACACCTGGCTGTGGTGAGCCCAGGGGAGCCCAGCAGAGCAGCCCCTGCTCGCTGGCAATGGCCAATGCTCTCGGGAGAGCTTACCTCAACTGAAGATCCTCCTCTACATGCTGCTGACCTCAGAAGTCCAACTGAATTTTGCGCAAAAATTATCAAGCCACTCGACAAAGCTGCTACTGAGTCTCAAAAGGACAAGGAGACATGCTGATCACATTTGTGTTTAGAGAGATGCTTATCTGAAATGCACAAAGGGTGACATTATCTATCACAATCTCTGCCTATATAGATCATATAAGTGCCTAGAAGCAAAATATTTAGGAGCTATAGGGTAACAAAGGCAGTTTTGCCTTCAAAATATTTTGCTTTTTCTCCTCTTAAGAGAAGAAAAAGCTCTTTTCTCCCTGTAGAGCACTATAATACTAATAAGAATACTAAAGAACTAAAGTAAGTACTAGTGTGCTGTGCTAAGAGCATACCTTTAGTATTTAGCATTATTTAGCAGTCATTACCAGACTTTCAAAAGATGCCAGAAAGCCCAAACCTTTCAGAAAGGCTGTCTGATCATCAACCCTATCGAGAAGCATTCAGAAACCCAAATGATCTCTAGGAGAACTTTCTACTACTCATCTGTGAAAGTTTGTTCTGTTTCTTTTACTTGAAGTCCTAAACAAAGTCTTTAGTGCAGCACTCTCATGCCTCCAACCTAGAGAGTGAGGTGAAGGTTTAGCTTTAAAAGGTACATTACAAAACCAGTTCTGCAGAAATTTATTGACGTGCTGAGCTTGACACCTGCATATTTCCTCTTCAAAAACAGTATGGAACTGATGATTCTGTGGCTAACACTAAGCAGTTACAGAAATGCTTACAAGATTGGGTCTTAATGAGTTTGCAATGATACGTTGGCCTCTCAGTACATTTGACTGAGGATGCAATTCCTTGTCAAGCACCAGGAGGTTTGCCTGTGCGAGGAATGCGGCACCATGCCACGAGCCAGCTCCTGCTCATGCATAGACAAGTGCAGTAGCCAAGTTTTTGGCAACAAAATGAGCATCAATGAGTTCTCATGCCTCACAGGAGAAGTAAAGCAGTCACCACTCTGTAAAGAGCCTCCCTCAGTCTCGTCACACATGAAGGAGCTGGGAGACTTCAGCTTTACAGCAGCGGAGCTGAGGGTCTGGTTAGAAGTGCTGTGGGTTCTTTACCAGTTTCACAGGGTTGGGATCACACCTTTCATGCTCATCAATAAATTTTCAGCACTTGTCATCTTCCTCAAGCTTAGGTTTTACAGTACAGTAACACAGCTCTGACTTGACTGCACAACCACACATCACAAACACCAAATCCTTGCTGAACCTCCACTGCAGCCCTGACAACCTTGCCAAAGCAACAGCCACAAACTCATCCAGCACCAGGAGAGCTGGCAAGAAGCAAAAGGCAAACCAAACTCCTGCACACGTGATGCTTCATCCCTAAAAACATCAGCCACCAAAACAGCACCAGTGTTTTGAAAAAGCACCTGGAGATTGTCCACTCAGCCAGCCCACAGGCTGCTATGTAGTATCATCATGACCAATATCAGCTACCTCTCAAAATTAAGCAGAGCCCAACTGCAGAGTGGTGGATTGTTCTCTGACAGCTGCTAAAAACACTGCTGGTACAAAGAAATACATCAGTTTTATCTCACCACAGAGCCTTACAGCCCAAGAGATTAAGCTCACAAGCAAAAAAAATGGAAGCAGCCAACAGGTAATTAGTTTTTCTCTCCTATCCTCTGTACTCTCTGCTTTTTGTGATGAACAGCAGTAAAGGATTGTTCTACAAGAGGACCTGTAAGACATCATCAAGTTAGCCTTTCTGATCAACCCATCTAGTTAGTACCATTGCTGCAACCCAGATGAACCTGGTAAAAAAAAGGAGGAGTCTGGGGAGGGCCAGGACAAAAAAGAGAGGTTCATTAACAAAACATCAGGAGGCCCAGATCAGAGATTCCCACAGCTGACTTAGAGAGGTACCCACAGGGCCATTGCACTCATGGCTTCAGGAAGTGCAGCCAAATCCAGAACTGGACCCACAACAGAGCTCGAGGGGATGACCAAGAAGCCCATTTCAGCTCCTTTCCTGCTCTCCTGCTCCAGCACAACTCTCACACAACACCCCCAGGCTCTGCCTGCCACACCAGGTGTGGAACATGCAACAGGCACAATCAGTATCAGCTTTAATGCTCTGTTTGCCTACTGCAGATCACACCTTGCCTCTTACATGAAGGATTTTAAAAAAAGTAACGTGATGCAAGCACAAGTTGTGACAACTGCACAAGGGAACCATTTTTTCTTACAGACTGGACTTCTCAGAAATAAATATCAGAATTCTATGGTTTATTATCCGAAATAGATTTAAACATTTGGGAAGGAAAAAAAAAAAAAAAAAGGTTTGCAACACAAAACCCTGGAAATGAAGAGAGGCTAATCTGCCAAACAGCAAAACCATCAGCTGAGGTTAGAGAGGAGGTTGCATATGACAACAGCTTGCTGTATGTAGGGCAAAAATTGCAGATTAATTTCACTGTAACACTCCACAGAAGTGAGCTCTCATCTGAGGTGAGGAAGTATGCAAGGCTTTTCCAACTGTTAAAGACAAGGGCCGGTACAAATTAGGTAAGTATTCCTCTTTAGCATAGATAATCACAAAAAAAAAAGGATGACATTTTAGTTTTTATTATTTTATATTTGGCCAGGACTTTTAAAGGAAGGACTTTAAAAGGAAACATCAAACATTCACTTTTCTGTAGGTCTAGAAAGGATTCAGTCTTCCCCCACCCCCACCTCCCATAGGATTTCTATTGGCCCTTATATTCACACTGCAAATTAGTTGGGAATAGCAGTATTTATACTAGATCAGCAACGTCTGGTTCTTATCCAAATGTTCCACCTAAAGAGGATGCCAGTTCTCATGGATTGGACAGCCCACCCTGCAGCATTCCTGAGAATTGTACAATATAATCTTGAAAGTCAGCAGAGTGGATTATCCACTTTTTTCTGGACTTGAACTTGTGACCTTAACAGTAGCACAGCAGAAAGCAAATGTGCTATGCACTTTGCCATAGTAACCTTCCATGTATTCTTTTCAACTTAAATACACACAATTGAAACAGCTACAATCTTGGAAAATTATGTACAAACCCTATATTTTTTTCTTTTTTGATTACATATAAATACAAATTAGCTATTCTTCTAAAAAGTGGTTATAATAGTAAATAAATACAAAATAAGAATCTGACCATTATACTTCATGTGCTGGGGTTAAACCCATATAAAATGTACAACTAAAATACATTTAAAATCTTTAAAGGAATATTTCTCTGATTAAAATATTTGTTTTCCCAACTTTTTCGTAGACATAAATATATTTTCAAAATAGTTGTGTTTTTTTTCTTTCCATTTCATTACATAAATAAAGTCTTCATTGGGAAATATTAAAGTGTCAGCTATTTTTTTTTTTTTTTGCATTTGTCTAATATATTTGCTGTGTTAGCGGCACCCACAACCCTCCACAACCATATCTTGATAGTTCTTTAATACAACTTTTTCATTTTCATCAAGGTAGAGCATGGAAATAGCACTCAGTTCTGTCGGCACACAGCAAGCCTTGGGGATTTTGGAATTCACCGAATTGACCAAAGTCTGAACAATGGCATGGTTTGTAGAGTTTAGATGATCTGCCAGTGGAAAAGGACATTCCCCGTGGCAGTAAAAGGCACTATACCCCGGCGGGGCCACAATCCAGTCATTCCACCCCACATCATTGAAGTCCACATATAACGGATGCCTTTTGCAACTGTATTTGTGGCGTTTACGCTGTTTGTGTTTCGCTTGACGCTTTTCTCTTTTATGGAGCGGGTGTCCCTTGCCATCATGCCCAAACGTCACTAACAATGGCCTGAGCTGAGACCAGCTATCTTCATCCTGATGTAAAGACCTGCTAATCCTAACGTGCCTCTTGGAGGCACTGTTCTCTTTGTCCAAGTGAACCACCTCTACCACAAACCCATGATTAGGTTGTCCATGTGCAATCCACCTCAAAACAGCTGGCGTTACATCAAAACTTTCCCATTTACTTGCATTATGATGCACCAACCTGGTGTCCAAAAGTCTTGTGACAGGGTCCTTAGAGGTGGCTGTGGCTGGCTTTATAATTTCATAAATATTAATACGGTGATGGTAGCTGCTGTTGTTCTCAAAGGCTCCGTGCACCTGTTTCCGAAAAATCTGGAGTTCAGCTGAGGTGATAGACTCCTCGTTAGGGATGGAAGTTAAATTAAAGAAGAAACGCCGTGCTGTTTTCCCACTCATTTCTGGCAGTTCTTCCAAAACTTCTAATTTGATTAAACAGGGAAAATTAAAAAAAAAAGAGAAAAAAGGAAAAAAAAATCAGAAACTGAGAAAACAAAGCCCTTAAGACTGTCTGCTGATGGCAGCTTTCAAATGCCAGCTACCATATGTGACACACAAGACCGGAAAGGCTTTTAGGCAGAAAATACTGTGTCCCTTGCTAGTTGGTCTGTGCAAGCACGTATAGCGTGAAGTTAAAAATGCTTCATTCATTGTTACACATTTGGATTGGATCCTGGTGGCCTTTGCCTTCCAGGTAGTTATCATTAGAAGCAATAACAATACAGCATTAATTTGGACTTCAAGGACATGAATGAAAAACTCAAGCACTGGGGAATTATTAAAACTTATGGAGGACTTTGGGTAACTGTTGTATTTCTGATTTTTTCTAAGAATACAGCTCTAACATCAATCCCTTAAACTCCATTCTGAAAAACATTATTCTGTAATTTAGGTGATCTAAAAACCTTAATGTATGGATTTTTGCATGTTTAATCACACAAAAATCATGTATCAGCATCCATAACGGCACTTTACAAAGCACGCCCCGGTATTTACCCAAAAGGGCCATGAGGAGCAGCAGGAAGATTCAACTGCTGAAATAAGGATGGATGGAAAAGAGATAATGAAACAAAGTCACCTCCAAACAAGAAGTATATAAAACTGCCAAAACCAAACATTCAAGGAGTCACTAAACTCCAGGCCATTCCCACCTTTGAGTAACAGCAGAATGGAGCTTCAGGAGGAGTACAATATACCTAGGGTTGCTAAGTACATCGTAGCTACAGACATTAAGAGGTTAAGTATTTCCCAAAATAAAACTCTCTCAGGGTTTTTAACTTTGGTGCTAAACATACTGAAGGAAAAAAAAAAATCACTTTCTAAGGGGGAGCCATAACTGCTGTTAGCAATTCTTAGAGGTGTAACCATTCCTCTTTGAATCCAGTACAAATTTTTGCATAAGGTAAATCTCAGCCTTATGGCATTTCAGGACCAGACCAGTATTTGCTAATATGCAAATATTTTTGAACGGTCACAAGACAAACTTCTGCTCTCAAGAAATCACTAATGCATTGAGAACTCAGTGAAAAAAAAATGGGGGTCACACTGATTTTCTTCCATTTTTTAAAAAATTATCATACTGATTTTCTAACAAAATCCACTTTTGCTGTAATCACGTGACAACTTCAAACTGCAGATTTTTACATTTGCCTAAACTTTATCAACTTTGCCCTTTCGACTCCTCTCTCACCCAGCCCCTTGCTCACAATCCTTGGGTTTAACACGAGTGACCCATGTGCTGGCTTTTCCGCATTAACTGCCAGGTTTTGACTTCCCGTGTAGGGAAAGGTGGATGAGGAGAGGTTAGATTGCCCCATTCATCTTCCTTACGATAAGGCTTTCCATTAAACAGCACATCCACTTCTCAGAGACCGCCGCATTTTAGAAACTTAAAAACTAATTAATATCTTTTCTTGACACAGTTTCACTCTAAAAGCCGGGGGAAAATGCTTTTTCATTACTTTTGCAGCGGGGCCACTTCATGGCAGCGCCGGAGAGCCGCAGCCAGGAGCAATTACAACCTGGGGAAACGCTTCCCAAAAAAGCACGTGAGCGACACGCGCCCCACCGGCTCCGCGGGCCCGGTGAACGCCACAGCCGCTACTTCGGCTACGGGAGCCGGGAAACGCCCCCGAGCGCTGAGCGAGGGTCCGTCCCAGGGAATCGCTGCCCCGGGGGGCTGCAGGCGGGGCGGTGCCCGAGGCCTCGCAGGTGAGAGCCAAGCGCGGCCACGGGGCTTTGGTTAGCCTGGGCACTGCGAGCCCGGGCGGGTCGGGCTGTAGCGCTCCATGACAGCAACCCCTGAGGATGTCGCGACTGATTGTTTCATTGATCTCTCACGGGGATTAGACAGGGATTAGAAACCTCCGCAGCGGCCGGGCTCAGCCGCGCGTTATGGAGCCTTGCCTGCTTTCTAGCCTCGCAGGAGAGCAGCGATCTGTGGGAACGTTTAACGCGGAGTCGCGGTGGTTTAGCGGGGAAGGTCAATAAACCGGGAGCGCCCCGGCGGACGGAAAGCGGGGAGAAGGGAGCAGGCAGAGCAAGAGCTCCGCGGCAGAGCCCGTCGGGCAGCGCACCCGGCCGGGAGATGCGCTGCGCGAACCCCGCGGTATCGGCGGGAGGAATCCGCCCCCCGCTCCTCCTCCGGCCCTGCCCTCCCCT
>VZRH01007183.1:602639-668507 GCA_013397555.1 Urocynchramus pylzowi | reverse complement strand
CCCTTGGCTTCCCTATCACGACTCCAGCCATTCCCGTGAAGCGTCCCTGCAGGACGAGGAGCTCACCCAGGGAGATACATAGCAGTAAAACAAAGCACCCCAGAACTGCACCAGAGTAATTAAAGAGCTGCTAAAGCTCCTTCATGCCAACAGCTCCCAACACTCGCTAACCTGATTTTCACTCGCCACTGTGCACGCAGTGGGAGAGGGGACACCGAGCAAGGTGAAATCCCTCAAAAGCTGAGATCTTTTTCCCTTGCATTCCAGCGCAGATAATGTTTAATTTTATGACTTCCTGCAAGCCTTTAGCATGAACTGAAAGTTCGTGCAGTGTGACTTCAGGGTATGCCAATTATGTAAATCAGCACTAAAATAACAATGGCAACGTAGTTTACACATCACTGACATTAAATGAGCACTTCAACTTCTAATTGCCATTCCAGTTCAATCTTAGTGGGTCATGCCAGGAAAAAGTCATTTCTTGCCTCAGCACTTACTCCCTGTGCCTGGAGCATAGGCTCTACTGTATGCCCAGCACAGCATTATCTCCAGGAGCTCTCTACCTCAGGATAATGAGCCTTAGAAGGGAGAAATGTGTTTGTGGTTGCTCTGAAGGCCTGCAGATGCTCTGATCTGATATCAACAAGGTCTTGTAGGTTTGCCCCTCTTTGATTCTAAGTATAAATAAGCTCACAGACACTTCTCTTGGCCATAAGACAGCTTGCCCTTATACTTTGTCGTATCTCAATCTATTTTGATTTGGAGCTGCTGAGGCAGCAATTCTGCCTTCTTATCCGTTTCCTTGAGGGCCCAAAAAACAACACTGAAACACCTATAACACATTCCCTGAGTGCACTGGCACCCACCTTCCCCACAGGAAGATTTCTCACCAAGGCAGATCCAGCTCCATTGAGGCAGTATCCTGGAACACGGAAGAAAAGGTTAAAAAGCGTTATCCCTGAAGGTTTGGTTGTGGTCCGTGTCTCCCTAGCACAAAAACTGACTAAATTCTACCTTGTGTTCACACCTGAGCTCACCAGCTGAGAAGCATCTTCATGATTAAAGAGAGAACTGGAGACAGGTGTATTTAGGTACAATGAATTGGAGGCAAACACGCCTGGATGTGCCCACCCAGACTCCCAGCTCCACAAACGAGCCCTTGGCCCCTTCCCACTGCTAGAGCTGTGCAGCAGCACACTTGAGATAAAGAAACTAAAGCTCAACCCCTGCATTTCCTGCAGCTGAAATTCCTCACAAGCTCTGTGAAAATGAGGAGTTGAGTGGTACATCAGCTAAATATCCAACCTCATCCAGGTGGGCTTCCACAATGTCATTGCATTTTACAGAGTTATTTCAAGAGCAATCCTGCTCTTCAGCCCAAGCCCTGCCAGAGAGAGAAACCGCCATTTACACTGAAAAGATCCGTGTTAGTAAAGCTGACTGTGCATATTTGTTAATCTCCTTTGGGAAATTTCACTTCTCCCCCTCAAACTACACTAATTCCTTTCTTTCTTCTTTACCACATGAACTCCTTTTTTTTGTCTTTTTTTATTTTTACTTTTTGGGCAGGTGTTTAGCCAGTAAGTACTCAATTAGCGGCACCTGCTGCTAATGTTTCAGATCCAGGTGTTCCTTGCTAGGACCCAAACACAGCTGATAGAGATCAACTTCAGGTGTTGTTGGGTTTTCTTAGTAAAAGGGTGTAAAAGTATCCAAATAAGGACATGTTTTACAACAAGGTGGGAGTCCTTTTTCCCAGGGTACACAGGAAAGAAGAAAATATTTTCTTCCCTCAGAATTTTCTCTTACAAATCCTGTACAAAATCACATTTCTACGCTGCCACAACGTAGTGTCCTTTTTTTCCAACTTGGTTACACTGCAACCAGCAGGAGACTTCAGCTGGAGGACCTAGATGAGAAAGGCTCCCTGGGGTCTGTGACCACAGCTTGCAATCCTTAACAAAATAGCCTAAATTCTGGTCTAGTTAGAGACACAAGAAACACTCGCATCACTTTGTGCACAGTGATACTCAGCATTTTACTACCAGCACCAGCTGCCTCATGTGACCAACACAGAGCATTTTTGAGAATTCCCACTTTAGGCCACTGTCCCCTGGATATGATAAGTATGTGGCATATGAAATATGAATAGTAGTGAGCTCTTTTTTTAATGGATTTTGCACATTTCAGTGAATAAACCTCTTGATAAAAGTCTGTGCTGAAGTATGAAACACATACACGGTACAGCATCAAATGTGAGCAGGGCGACGGCCGAAAATGAGTTAAGATGTGTGAGTGATGTTGAGGTTTTGCCTTCATAATAGGTAGAGATTATCTGAAAGCTTTTCTTTTCCTGAGCTGTGCTTCCTGTTGGCATTTGTGTGGATATGATGTGTGGCCATTCTTTAAAATATTACTTAATACTGTTTTCCAAAGACACATTTGCCTTTTGGTGGTTTGTCTTTTAACATCTATCAACCGGCTCTGCTGCACAGCCTGTCTCCTGTTCTGTGAAGGATGGATTCTCACCTGAGAAGATAATTTACAAGAAGGTGATTTGTTTTTGAAGAGAGGAAAGGTAGCTTATTCAGAAATGTCTATTTCTTTTTTATTCACCTTTGCTGAAATCTGGCAGCTCTTCAAAGCTGTTGCTCTGTTTCACAGTGAGTCTCAATTTCATTCATCAAATCTCAGCTTGCTTCCATCATAGTGGCAGGGAAATTGGAATTTATCAGGATATACAATTCAGACCCAGGATTTTCTCAATTTCCAGTATGTCTCCACTGCTAGTGAACGAGAGCAGTTGCTCCCAGCTCTGTTACATCTGCAAATACTGCAGGCTGCAGCAATCAGTTCATGTGGCTGTGCAGCTTCGAAACTGCAAGACAAATTCCTACAATTCGTAATAAAATTACTGGTGAAAGAGGAAAAGGGGAGGCTAATACGATAAACTTTTTTTTTAAATGTTTTTTCCTTTGATGCTGCAAAGTTCCAGATTTCAGAATCCAGCATTTGACCTGTGGCTTTTATCATGAAGAGGTGAAAATGCCACAACACCTCGGTACAGCCTGGAGAACAACCAAACCATCACTGGACAGATTCCGAGGCACTGCCACCACTGATGCATGTTCAATTCCATGCAGTGGGAACAGTCACAGACTGGGGTAATTCCGTAGGCCCTGAGCTGATTCAGAAGATCCCAGTTCTCTTCCCAGCAACAGGAGCATCCTTTTACCTTCCACAGTGCCTTGGTTTTCCCACTGTGGAAATGGGATGATCATGCTGACCCTTACTTGTAAGTTCCTGCAAGACCTTCAAGTAAGGCCACTAAGAGTTAGTCACTGCAATTGTTTGGGGTTAAATATTAGGTTAATACCAATATTAATCTCAAATATCTGGGATCCCAAGGCTCAATCTTGCCTCAAAGACAGTGGCAAAGTTCCTACTTGTTTTGGTGGTATACGCTTACATGTTTAAGCAATGAAGAGACGGGGATGCCAACTCTTCTGGTCAGAAGATTTGGAGCAAAGTGGGATTTTTTAATTATATAAGTTCTGTTAGGAAGACAATGAGGTGAGAGTGTTCTCCCACAAGAAAGGGAAATGGCTGCGTCATAGATGGTCCACTTCAAGAGCTTATAATTTCATCACTGCAGAGATGACGTCAAGCAAAATGGAGGATAAAATAAGGTTACGCATATTGCCTTAAGAAGTGCATATTTTAGCAGTGAAACTGGATAATGTTTTGTAATTAAAATAAAATAAAGGCAAGCGTGACGTTCTGTTTAAGCAGATTGTCTGTATGAAGGCTTTATTGTAGCTGCAGATTTAGGGCATATGAAAAGATTTTCTGTGCTAGGTTGCAGGACGAAAAACATTGCATCATCGAGCATTCTTGTTCTCTAACACTTCCTTGCCTTTGATAGTGAATGCTCGCAATTTTATTTTCTGCTGTAAAGTCATGTTTGTTCAGGCCATTATCATTCCAATTTTTAAATATCCTGTTAGGAGTAGGCAGAACTACAGAGAGCAATAGTGAAGATTGTGCCTGCTCGGTGGCATGTGCCGGGCACAAGCGATCAGCTGCTGCACCTGCTTGGCGCTGGCAGCAAAGCCCTTTGCGAGTTGCTTTCAATCCCATCCCTTGTTCCCAGCCTCCAGAGGGGCTCTGATGGGCACAGGTCCCCATTCAGACATCACCATGGAACTCTTATTTAGGAGCCTGTTTGCTCATGTGCTACAAAATCTACTGATTGGGAGGGGCCTTAGGAGAACAGCATCCTTTGACTGTTCCCAGGCTCTTGTGCGCTCCAGCACATTCCAGATTGCAGAGACTAATTATTAGCAGCACACATTCAACTGCTTCAAGGTACTGTTTATCCTCAGAACAGCTGTAACCTTAAAGTTATAGAGTCATAATCAGAGTCATCTTCCTGTATCCAGCCTCCAGATTCCTCTCCAAGGGGAGGAATATCCACTGTCTCCATTTTACAGAAGGAAAGAAGGGGCAGAGAGCAGAAAAAGGCTATTTTTACTGAGAGGTACATAGGGGCCCAAAGACCTGTGGAGGTTACACTCAGATTTTCAACAATGCATAAGCAGGTTAGACATAGTCTTTAGGGTTAAAATTCCTAAACTTCAAGTGAGATGTTCAGTACTCAGCTTGTGGAGATATTTTTAAAAGCCTGATACCGAACCTATTATCCAATAGTTTCCTGACAAATTCCTGCAGTGCCTTGTCCACAGTTCTTACTGCAACCCATAAATCCTAGCAGGAATATGATAATCCCATTCAACTACAGAGAAAAGCTCTGATGTGGTAAGAATCTATTTACACAGAAGAGAGAGGGGTTTTTACAGCCTTGGTCAGGATAATAAAGGTACCAGTCAGGGTATCCACGTACAGATTTGTTCCCAACCTGGATCAGTCTCCATAGGAGAGGGACACACTGAATTCCCTCATTTGCTGTGCCATCACCTCCTCCCTTTGCTTTTTTCCAGCCCCACTGGAGGATGGGCATTGTGCAGCCAATCTGCTCAGCACTGTGAGAAATCCTGGGCCAACCTTTATATTCCTTAATACCTTTAACTGCCCTCCCTCATCACACCTTGGCTTCCTGCTTTTTTCTGATACTTGCAGTGACCTATCTCCTCTCACTTTATGTGCTCATTAAAGTAAGCACATCCATCAGTCTGTTCAGGATTAGCCTGGAAAAGCAGTGCAATAAAACATCCATGATGTGCAGCATTGTCCAATTACTAATTCCATTATTCCATCAATTCTGCTTTCTCTTCCTGGACTTAGGCAGCCTTGGTGTTGTGTTACTGTAGGAGATTTGCCCTTCCTTACATTTTCTGTTTCCTCTCCAGTATTCAGGTGTAGAGGCTCAGTAAACATTCACATCCACTTCAGGTGGGTGTACTAAATATTGCATACATTCCTGTAGTCAGCTGTGGAATAAACTCCTTTCAAAAAAACCAAAATACTAAACAAACAAACGAGCTGGAATAAACTTCATTTGTTTTGTACCTTTGACTGTCTCCCTTGCATTCTGCTTCCCTTTGTACACCCCAAACTTCTGCATAAGCCCTGACAGCCAATGGGTTTCAAAAAAGGAACTGCCCCAGAATTCCTCCTGCACCTCTTTGCCAGAAAGGGCAGCCAGCACTTGAATCAGGAAAGAAGTATGATCACCACAAGGCCCCAATTAATACCTTAAATAATTTTAAACAAACTATAAGTCCTGGTTCGGATGCTCACACAACCTAGGAAGAATCCTGAGGACCTGAAACTCAAGTTTGTGAATAAATCCTTGGAAAATCAGGGCTGCTCTCTCCATACTAGTGGAAAATTGAAAATCCAAGTTGTGCAATCGAATGTGACATTCATTTCTGCAGCTGGTGGGAAAATAGTTTCCTTACAAAATAAACTTAATAAAAAGTAGACTGTTTTGTACATCTTTTTCTCCCCTAAGCAACTTCTAAAATGTCAGACATTAATTTTGAGGAATGTGATAGATTAAAAAAATACACCACTGAAATAATACGTCAATATTACTTTTTCCTTTCTTCCCTTCATTAATTTACAATATTGGACACGTTCTGATAAAACAAACTCTATTTTCCAGGTCTAAACTATGAAAAAGCTTTTCAAATGCTCCAAAGGAATATCTACTTATATGATAAAATGAAGATTTATTCCTCTTAAGATGAATTGAAATCACTGCTATCCCAACTGAATGCCATTTGCTCTGTTGCTTTCCCCATTTCCCATGTCGAAAGGAGGCTCCTGAGTTGCCACATGGACATCATTTAAATTTTTAAGCTTTAGAACTTTTAACATTTTTAAGCAGAGCAGCAGGTTAGCAGGACTATCACCATTGTGTTCAGAGAAATAGATGTTCCAGTGTTCTTCAAGAGGGGAATAACTGCTCCTGGTAACCTCTTAATTAGTCCTGCTACTCATAAAAGCATTTCTAATATCATTACTTTGATATAAACAATGTAATAAAACTAGAATAACTCCCCGGAATGAGGAGTCTTTAGAGCTTTTCTCTTATTTTAATATTTCCCATCCTAAAAGTGGAAGAAACTGCAGCAACAAATCCCATCTTAAGGGGGAAAAGAAAACCCCAAGTTAGCTGTGGGGAAGTGTTCAAGGCCAGGCTGGATGGGGCTTGGATCAGCCTGGTTTAGTGGGAATGTGTCCCTGTCCACGGCAGGGGGTGGAGCTGCATGATCTTTAAGGTCCCTTCCAAGCCAACTCGGGGACCCTCTGAAGGGAATCTCTGTCTCGCCCTTGCTAAGCCCGTGGGCAATTGGAGCTTGGCACCTGCAGCTTGGAGGATTGCAGCCACCCTGCTGTGCTGAAGGAAGGCAAGGATTTCCAGCCAGAAATGGGCATTCAGGGGGCAGAGTGCCTCTCGTTTCTTCCCAGGTTACTGAAACTGCAACTTTTCCTTCCCTTGCGTGGAAAACACTAATTATACCCACCTTAGGGCGTTAAACAGAAATGCAGGTGCAGCAATACCAAAGTCATCTGTCATATCACTGCCCGATCTCAGAGCCCTGGCAGAAGTGTACCTTGTTCCCTGCTTCCTTCTCTTCCCACAGCTCCATGTTCCTCGTGAGCCCACTGCGTTTTCAGAGAAGCAAAACCCTCTTCTTCCAAAGCCCAGGGCCAAATTCCATGGGAGCAAACTAAACCCACAGCTCTGTTTGTATCTCTTGCTCTGAGGCTACATCTCTACTAGTAAATCCAGAGTGCCTGGGAACATTCCTGGGCATGGAGGCCAGCTGGCACGGAAAAGCCTGCTTCACTGCTGGCTTCCTCAGCAGGATGGCTGCATGCAAACTGCTGCTTGGGGATGGTCCCAGGGGGTTAGACAGTAAGAAAGCACCTGGGAGAGAGCTTCCTGGCCTGGCCCAAAGGCACCCCGGGGGTGTCCTGATAGCTCCACGACCACTGGCTTCGGTTGTGCTCCCAGGCACTGCAGCGTGGACCCGTGCAGGTGTTCCCAAGGCCTTGCCCACCTCTGCCTGCCCAGAGGATGCAGGACCTCGGTTAAGGCTGTCACCACTTCAGTCAGCTGCTGAGGGTTTCACCCAGTGCTGAGCACACTTTTATCTGCACAGGAGCTGTTGATAAAAGGTGCCCAGAGGGGAAACCACTTGAAAGCAGAGCTGCGGTGATCCAGAAAGCAGCTCTGGGGCAGGCTGAGGTGGGATCCCAGGGAACTAGAGCTGTGGGGAGGTGAGAGGGCTCCCTTTGGACACCCAAAGGGGCTGAGAGGTATGAGGTGAGAGGACTCCCAAAGCCCCAGTGCTCAGCCATTCCCAGAGAGGGGCTGAGGGTGTTTGCCACAAACTGTGCACGAGTTTGCCAGGATCGTTGGAGCTCTGCACTGGCACACCTATGGCAAGTAGCATGACAGAGTTCTGCATTGTGGTTGATCCACAAGCTGGTCCAAACTGGCACCCAGCTTTGACTGGCATTCTCTTCATTGAGGCATCACTCAATGGCCATAAACCCTGTCTTGGTTGCAGGGAGCAGGGAAAGGGATCACCTTCTCCTCCCATATCCCCACTGAGGGCCTCCTCCACTTCTCACACGCAACCATTCCCTACCTCAGGTCTCTCCAAGTTAGGATGAAACTTCTCCAGACATTTAAGCTGACTCTGACTATTTTCCCTGGGTTAGGGAGCAATTGTATTTGCTGCTCTGCTGGTGGTAAACGGGGGAAGCAGCTCCACAGAGAGGGAGAAGAGCAGGGATGTTCAGCAGAAAGTGCTGCTGCCAGGTGAGGATGAGTGACCAACATCTCTTTGGGCAGCTTTTTACCTCAGTTTTGTTTTCCTTTTAAAAAAAGCTCAGTGATGGATGTGAAGATGTTTTTATTCAGTTCACCAGATGAACATATGGTCCCAAAAGCAATCTGTCCTAGAGACAATTATTCAGTCAAACCTCAATCAAGTTTTATTCCTTCACTATCGAGCCATAAATTGGGCAAGAGGTATCAGGGTTTCTGCACAACCAAAGCAAAGCCACTTCTCCCATCCGTGCTGCAGTTTGATAACCCCTTGTTTGGACTCAGGCTTGGCAATTCCCATGGCTAATTTATTCCAGAGATGAAGGACCCTCCCCTCCTTGCTGCATCTGCCCTCTGTTCAGCATGGGAACTTTCTGAAGCCAGAAAGTGTTTCATGGCAGTTCCTGGCTGCCATGAACAGAGTCTCACACAGCACAGCTGATCAACGCCCAGGCTGCCACCCTCCCTCCCAGCAGATACCTCCTTCCCAGCCCTGCTCCATCTCTTCTGTCAAAACTGCTGCCACAAACAGGTTCAAAGAGCTGGTTTGTCTGAAAAGTAAAACCTTCTTGGAGCATGTGCACAGCGCTTTGCTCAGTGGGGTCCTGATCAAGGTTGGAACTTCTACATTACAAATATATTCTTTCCTTTATATTTAAATGCAATGTAAATTCATTCAACAAGTAAATCAAAGTTAAAGTCTTTACCTTGTAAACCAGGATTTAAAAATCTATAGGAGCCATGTTCCCTTCCCTGCCATAGCTGAAGGTACAGTAGCTAATGTTTCAGCTAACCTTTTTTTCAAAATCAAATGAGGTTCACATTAGGTCCACAAAAGGAAATTGTGACTGATGATCTGGCCTGCACAACTACAATTCTTTTAGTAACAAAAATATTTTGTAAGTTCATTTATTATTGAGATCAAGCAATGAGTTTGGACATACATAAAATAGTTCCAATTAGATTCAAGTAATTGCCATTTTGAGTGAACACAAGCTTTTCTGGATTTAGAAAAAGGGCAATAAAAGCTCAAGTAAACTCATATCTGATATTTAAGCTTGCAAAGCTTTTTTGCCTTTTTTTCATCCTCTTTTCCATTTTAGTGTGAGAGAGATACACACACAGAAATGGGGGGAAGAGCATCAAGGAGGTATGAAAAAAGAGGAGTGATTCTCCCAAGCTGATTTCTTGGGTGACCCGATCTCCCTGGGAACGCTGCCCAGCAACAGCACGAGAACCCAGAACTTCCACCACACCATAAGTGGCAAAGGGAGGGAAAACCAGCAAAGAACAAATTTAAGAATCTTACCACAGAGATTCTCAGGAAGAGCAGGAGTGATCAAGGAGTTATTAGTAAGGAAGAGAAGATTAATTATTTCTGATTTTTTTGCCCAAAGGTCATCAATAGATATTTAATCTCCCGTGCCCACCCAAAGGTCTACAAAAAAAAAACAGTTCTCTACAGCCTCTACCAGTGATTTAATCTCTAGAGTGCAATTTGCTCCTAATTACAATCAGAGCATAATTACAGATTCATATTTTTGTATAGCTCCTTTTGGGTCTGATTATGAATAGTGCAACACAGAACAGTTTTTGCTTTAGCTCAGCTTTGGTTTGCAGCTTTTTAGTGTTCCTGTTTGAAGTCTTGGAGAGGAATAGGAAGCCTAAATCCAGTGAACTTGTACAGCTCAGCTGAAACTGTGAGTACTCAACCTAGCTGAAGACCTACTCTTCCTAAAAACAGTGGTTACAGTATCTTGGTATTTCTGGGACTCATCCCAGATTGAACATGACAAAACACCAGGATCTTTTCCTCAAAGACAGTCTCCCATGATCCCTATGCGGGCTCTAGCTTTAAACTGTCTCCTAATTTTGTAAATATTTTTCCTTAACAATGGTTCAAGAACAAAAGGTTTAGCAGGCAGGAAATGTCAATATTTGGTTTTGATGAGAAACAAGTGTCTCCTTTCTCTTACTTATAAAATATTGTCTTTTATAAGCAGTTCTGCCAAGAAAGCAGAGGAGCACTGGAGTGCCAAGGCAGATAAGCACAGCCACCCAAAGCACTGCTCTGGTTACTTCTACTTCTCTAAAGAAATAGAGAAACCAATTTTTCACTAGAGAAACCCATTTAGCAAATATTTCCCTGAACTTGGGAATGACAAATTCAGACTGCTCTGCAGTAAACCCTCAATTACCTTCAATAACAAACAGATACCTCTTCTGAAATGGGCTGAACAGGACCAATGCACATATTTTGACCATGTCTGATGACCCCTCTTATTTTTTTGAGATTGATTCAAATAAACAAACAAACAAACAAACAAGCAAACCATGCCTTTTGCCTTTGTCTGCTTAGAAGAAGTCAGTACCCTAAATAGTGGATGGAGCATGGAGAACTCATTCCCCTGATTAGTGGGAATTGAGGCACAGGGAGGTTTAAGTCATATTTTCCCACGGATTAATGTCTTTCTGTTGTCCCTTTTATCCAGGAAAAAAAGGAGGCTCTAAATGCAGTTGGCTGTCTGCTCTACAACAGTTCAAGTCAATTGACTGTGCTGGGGAGTCTCAAATGTTTCCTTTCCTCATAAATTACCTTCATTAGCTATGTAAATAGAACCCTAATGAGATACTAATTAGCTGTTAAGATTTCGATCTCAAATAACACAAACAGTTGTGCTGTAACCATCTGTTTGTGTTTGCCAACTTGCAAGCACGTGCCACCAGCCTGCCAAGCCCTGGCTTCAGCTGCCCCTGCAATGCACATGTCTAAGATGGGTGCTGGAGGTGAGTGGGTTTGGATCAATACCCCCAGCTTGCTCCTCAAGGTCATGTGGCTGCTCCTAAAGAATTTGTGAGGCTGCACCCTCAGATCAGCTCATTTGTCCTTGCTTCTCAGGCTACAGGAAGTTTTCCTTACTGTCATTTTATTTGGAGAACTGAAGGAGTACATAGGGAGTTTGTGGACTGCCTAAAGGAGGAATCACAGCATAATTTGGGTTAGAATGGCCCTTTGAAGGTCATTTAGTTCAGCCCCCCTGCAATGAGCAGGGACATCTTCAACTGGATCAGGTTGCTTATCAGCCTCACCTTGAATGTGTCCAGGGATGGAGCACCTACCACCCCTCTGGGCAACCTGTGCCAGTGTTTCATCCCCTCATCATAGAAAATTTCTTCCTTATATCTAATCTAAGTCTACCATCCTTTAGTTTAAAATCATTACCTTATCACAATGGGTCCTACTAAAAAAAACTGTCTCCATGTCTCTTATAAGCCCACTTTAAGTATTGAAAGGCTGCAACAACCCCAATTCTGCCCAGCCCTCTGACTGCCTTTATAGCCCTAAATTTTTCACTGGTACCAACACAAGCAAAATTAGAGAGCCCAGCAGGAGCTGACATGGATGTCTATCTCACTAAAATGAAGTATCAATAACCTGGCTCACACTCGATGAAAGAGCCAGTCTGAATTATTTACTGTATGTCATACTTCAGGTTTTAATTTCAATATATGGTGAGATGTACGATAAATTATTCAGCAGCATGACAAATTAAAATGCAGTTTCAAACCCCATTGTATTTTCTGCTCATAGGTTAACCAGTCCAGTTCACAACGATGGCTTGCTAACCTATTTTTACAAAGGGTTTTTCAACCAGAGAGGCACAGAGGCACACAAGTTTTCCATTGCAGCAAATCTTATCCAGCTTGAATCATTTAACAGCCCATCCTCCTTGAGATACACTAATGAAATACAGCTTGGGCAAGAGGGTCAAATGTACCTGCTGCAGGTTGGCCCAGGAGCTGGTGGTTTGTTTGCTCCAGCTTTTCCCAGGGCACTTGCAAGGGTGTGAGGGCTCTCGTCCTCTCACTTATGTTATTATTCTGTGTGCCAAACAGCTTCTTAGAGATATTTTATTTTACTTTCTAACTTCTTCTTCTCTCTCTATGCATGACCAGATTTGTAGGAAGGTCTGGGAAACAGAGCTGGTGTTTTAACCTGTCCAGGCACCTGCTCTTTTGTGTTGGGATGACAGGGAAGAAGGTTTCTTCTGCTGCTCTGGACAGTCATGGGTTCAATACAGGGATTGTTGCTTGGACTTGCAACTCATTTTTAGAGCAGTCTTGCAAAGTTTTTCACGTCCACTTGTCAAGATATTTTCCATCCTCTTTTTGGCAAACAAACTTGTCAATATTCCTCCTTGGGACCTCCTCGGGAACATTTCTTTAGACATAAGTCCAGGTGACAGTGATTCAAGTTTTGTTCCTCAGTGGGTAACACCTCTGCAAAATTACAACCTCCTGAGCAATAGAAAGTGCAATATTCGGTCTTACAAGAGTGATAAGTCTAAAATGCAGTATTTCCTGACTCATCAGAGCTCACAAAGGAAATCTTTGTACTGTCTGAGGGAAGACATTCCAAGTTTCTGTCCATAAAAGAGCCTAAGTTCTTTAAAAATCATGACATGTTTATGCAGAGTAAAACAATTTTAGGTCAGTTTAGGACATTCTGTCCCTCTAAAATCCGTACTGCTGAACTTGTGTCCAGATGATAGGATGTCTATATGTTGTAACAAGAACGTTTGACAAAACCATGTTTAAAAC
This sequence comes from Urocynchramus pylzowi, assembly GCA_013397555.1. NCBI lineage: Eukaryota > Metazoa > Chordata > Aves > Passeriformes > Fringillidae > Urocynchramus > Urocynchramus pylzowi. The sequence continues at coordinate 655,597 of VZRH01007183.1, read as the reverse complement.
AAAACCTTCAAAGCCTTTGACCCATACCCAGGGCTTTATACAATGGCCTGCAAACAAAACCTTGTTTGCTGTTTTGTTTATAACTGGCTCATGGTTCATCTGTTCTGAAATCTGGGCCTACCCCAGAGGTTTGATGATGAAAACTGCTCCCAGACAAAAGGCTCTCCATGGAAACAAAGTTCCACCAGACACAATGGTTTGAGGAGCCTCGAAAAAGTTTCATTTGAAATATCCTGCATCTGATTGACTTATGGCCTTCCAAAGGCAAAGCAAAGATTTGGAAAGAGCTCTGCCTGTGTTGCTGCAATACCTGGAAGCAGCAGATGATGTGTGTGACTCCAAAGTGGGCATCCTCTGCCCTGTGCCCCAGCAGGGGAAGAATGGAAGTTCCCTGACTCCACGGTGTGCTGGGATCAGCAGCAGGTTCATCACCCAGCCTGTAGCGCAGGTACAAAATCCCCAGGGCAGTGCTGGTGAAAGGCTGTCCCACTGCTGTGCAGGGATGGAGCAAGAGCCAAGGGCAGTCAGGGCACCAGGAGTGCATTGGCCTTTCCCTCAGAGGCAGAAAGGCTCTGAAGTGCAGCCTCCATGGGATTGCTGCAGAAGGGAAACTGAGCAGCTGCCAAATGCAAAAGGCGCTGCTTTACCTGAAGTTAAAAAGGGAAGAAAGTTTCTTCTGGTTTCTGGAGAATCAGAATCAGAAACCCTGGATTTCTGCCAGCCTTAAGAGAAACCCTTATGTCCAGATAATGTATCTGTATGGATAGCTTATCTCTGAGAACTCTCCAGCTGAAAAAGCTGAAAGGTGCCATATCCACTTTAATATTGGTCCCTGAGGTGAGATGAACAGAAACCTGTTTGATTCTTCCTTAGCAAAGGTAAGGCTGCAGTAAAAGGGTGTATGAGGTGGTTGGACTTCTCCCACTTCAGAACCATCCCATCAGGCCGGGATCCAGTTACATATTTAGTCCACAACAAGTTGCATTAAGAACAATGGGCAAATCATTCTGTGCAATGGGCCTCAGTTTCTGCACCTGAAACACTCAGTTGAATAGCTACCAGGCATTGCATAACCCAGTTTATACATTCTAGGATGTGCTGACATGCCATATTGCCTGAGCCCTTGGTCAGAAAAAATAACAAACATTATTGATATTACAATAATACTTGCAAATTATAGACGTCTGCAATTACATTAAATTAAAACCTGGTGCAGTTCACAATACACAGATGGGGCAGCATGAAACAGGAACTCTATTACAATCAAACTGTTTCAGCTTAAATATTTGGACGTTTTGGATGTAAAAATAAAAAGTTCAAATTTATATAGATACCTCAGATAGTTCAGCAGAAACAAATTACTTTTTACAAGAAAATAGCTGCAATAGCAGATTTTGCCAGTCCACCCTGTGGTACTATGACACAATTTGTCAGGCTGATCTTCCTTGTGACTTCTGGTGTTACTAGAGCACAGTTCAAAATTGGAACCTGGTTCTTTGCTGTCCAGCAATCACTTTTTAGAATATGTACCTTTTTTTAAACCAAAACTGGAATTGCCCCATGAACCAGTGGTGTTGGCTGGAGCACTGTACACGCAAGAAATAAAGGCAGCAGCATCTGCCTGAAGTTATTGCTCAGAATTTAATTAATACCAGGGTTTCCACCCTCATATTGATACTTTCCTCTAGAATTGAATGGGACTTGACCTTGTCACAACAAGATCACGGCAAGTCTGTGAAAACAATGTTGTGACATCAAAGCCAAAACAAAGGAATGTCATCGCATGCCTCAGAGGAGGACACGATGGGCTCCTCTTACAGTGGCAAAATAATGTCACTGTGAATCCTAGGACACCTTCTTGGCTACCAAGGCTCTCTCTGAAAAGGAAGTGCAACGGGAGAACCTGGAAGGTGGCAATTTCTTTAGAAACCAGGAGATGTGAATGCAGTCCCTAGCTGGAATAAAGGGGCTCTACTGACTCTAATGGGGTTGGACAGATTCACATCTGTAGGAGATCTGGTCCACTGCAACCAAACTGTGGAAGGGATGTAGAAATTAAAACACCGCCTCACTGCAAGGCACATAAATTCATCCCTGGTGTGCTTGGGCATTGCTCCCCGTCCCTCACGGTGTAAATAAGGCCACAGCATTTTCATTTGTGGGCAAGAGCTCTCAGTTCCTCGTGCCCCTCTCCAACATGAAAACCCCACTTAGGGCTGGTTGCTTTTCCGCCCGATGCTTCGCTGGAAGAGCCGCACTGTGAAATCCCTGTTCCCGGCAGCTGCCGCCTCGCAGGGGGGGAGTTCCCTGTGCCCCCTCCCCTCCAAGACTTAACAGTACAGCCTTAGAAAGGGGATTTTCCAGTATAAACAGAGCTAAGCCAAACTCTTCTCCTGGCCTCTCCGTGCCCCAGTCCATATTTGCCCCACATATAATTACCTGTGGATTTCACCTAGAAGACAGAGGATTTCACTTATAGCCCCAAATAGGCAGGCTCTGACGTAACGGCAGTCTGAGGAATATAGGTCAGGGAGGTGGCCTGGCCACTGGAAATGAATTTTGGAAGCAGAATAAGCAACCTTGTTAGAGGAGAAGATAGTAATCAGCAGTGGTCCTTGGATCTAAACATTTCACCTCCAGCACTCTTGCAGCTACAGCCCTCATCTGTTTCGCTCTCCTATTTTAAGTACCTGACTCACATTCTAAATATTGACTTCTATTTTTCTATTAGCACTAGATTTTCAGCCTCCATATTGACTTTGACTGTACCTATGGTTGATACTAAACCTCTCAGGTCAACAAACTTTTATAGCTGTTAGCTGCTCAAACCACAGTGGGCAGGAACTGGCACTATAGAGCAGTAGCTAGAAGCAATATTATTGGGAATTATAAATTATTCCTCTGCCTGAACTTTTCCTCTCATTCACATAGCTACATTCATTTTTAAACATGTGGCAAATGAATCGCACAGTGAGGACAATTGGGACTCTGTGATTTGGGGAGCACCCGCCACCACTAGCAGGGATGGATTCTCCCCCGGGAACAGCGGAGTAATGCCGGAGTCACAGCCGGGGTACAGCAGCATAACCTGGGCCAGAAATGCCTGTGAGGACAGACAACACCCAGCCAGAGGATCAGAGGCCCCAAATCCATCTTAGCTGCACACACAGACCCCTAATGTCTCCTTTGGCTGACGTTTTAGCAGCACACGGAACTGAGCTGTTGCAACCAAACATCAGAGAGACTTGGCCATCCATCATTTGTAAAACACTTCATGTATGTAAGAAACAATAACAACATTAAAAGAACATTATGGCAGTGACAAAGCCAAGCCTAAAAAGTGAGGAAATGCAGCAATTAAGATTAACTTATGCCTCACAGTATAATATTTTTCTGCAGACCACATACAATTTTTTGGAATTGTGACCCACGCTCGGAAGCAGGGACAGGGAAGGTCCAGCTTGCAACAAGCTATGGCAACAATCCTATATCAAGGACTTTACTGACACAGGATGAGTGCAGCATTTGGATGTGAGAGGAATTGTATGAAGCTGCATCCCTTAAAAGATGCCCCTATGGGTGCTGGTGCCCCTGGGGACTTGCCCAGCACGTGTCCCTGCACAAAGAGCTCACAGAAAAGGTTGGTTTCCTGCCATCCCCCCTCTGCCACTCAACCTCACAGACAGCCAAAATGTCATCCGGATTTATCTTAAAATTTAAGTCCGTGCCATGTTCAGTTTAATGCTTTCTAAAAAGTTGTTATCACTGAGGAAATGATTACTGGGATGATAAGCTATGAATGACTTATTCATGCCCTATTTTCAGTCCTTCATCAGTCTACTAGATCTTGTGCTTATGTTCCAATCCTTCACATACTGATTAATTTTTCATGTGCTACCAGGCCTTTTTCAAGCAAGGACTGCCAAACTAATGCAATCTGGCCATTTGTAAGCTGTTCCTTTCCTTTTTTGTTTTTCTTACCCCATGCCTGAAGGACAAGCCTGTGGAAGGAAGGAAGGGTCTGTCAGAGAACTTGTACGATACTCGTGATTTATTATTAATTGCTGGCACAGCAGTCCCTGCAGGTCACAGGACCCTGCCTGTGCTAAGCAACGTCTGGATGCTGTGCTGGGCAATGCACTGACTAGGAAAAGGGCTTTCCCCAGCCTTTCTAAGCAGGCAGAGGTAGTGTCCTCCTCCAGCGTAATGGGAATGGCAATAAAGCGCTGGCTGACCAAGTGCACGGGGAGCTGTGTTGCAGCAGAAACTGGGCAAGTGTCTGGAGCTGAACCCTCCACAGCAAACCTAGGAAACAGGCTTTTCCCTCACCTGAAGTCTGCAGAATTACGGTTTTCAAGGATTTACCACTTAATGGCAAAATTCTGGCCCACAATTACGCTGTGTTCTCTCTGCCAAAGCACATACATGAGCTGTAATCAGAGAGCGGCTTTTTTCCCGTCCTCCCTCCAGCTTTGCCATGAGGTGGAAGAAACTGTGATGGGTTGAGCTTGCTTTTCCCTGCTGTGCCAGGAATGGCACGTGCCTCATCCCAGAGAGCTGCAGCTCAAATGCTGTTGCTGAAAGCCCCAGGCTTGCAGCACACAATCCATGACCCCACCAAAACCAATGGACATCCTTCCATCTGCACCTTGTGGCAGGATCAGGGCCACAAATGCAGGCCATGAGAAGTGGGCAGAACATTAAATAAGTTGTGCCCTAAGGGAAGTGGCCAGCACCAGTGCTCAGAATAAGAACTAACTCTGCTTTGGCACAGACTCCCTGCACAGCTGTAGCCAAGTCTCAGGTATTTGATAGTTTGATTCCTCACCTGTACAACAAGGAAAAGGTAATCCTGCCTTCAGCAGAAGGCTCTGAGGATGACTGCCCTGGGTTCTGGAAGGGACTCTGATGTACAGCATGTATATTGACCCTCAGATACTTAAACTTGATCCTTCTGGTGGAAACATTTATAGCCCTTTAGTTCCTAATTCCAGCTATACATTACCACAACAGCAAGATGGAGCAAGATAAGTCTGTTGTCTTACCCAGATCTCTCAAGCAGATCAGTGAACATTTTGGCTCTGCCAAGCCAGCACAATTGCTTCCATGCTGCCCCCCTATTCTGCAAGCAATGCAATTATGAGGCATTTGAAAAAAAAAAACCAAAAACCGCGGGCACACAAAAAGCAGTGCTTGGTGAGCTACCTGCTGCCATCAGGGTCCCAGGTGACTCAGTCTGGCTCTGCTGTGTGCCTGCAATCAGCATGGCTTGTGTGCTCTGAACAGCTTGTGCTTACCCCATCACTCCACACATGGGACACTATCCCCTTATTGCCCTCACCCAGGGCCCTGACCTCAATTATTAACTGCATTTAGCAAGGACATTATTAAACCTGACTCTCTGCTCCCAGATGAGCTATCAGATGTCTCTCTTTAACCCAGCAGGAACCTTTTTCTCACCCCATGCCCTTATTACCCTTTAATGTGCCCTGAAGCCTCTGGAGCAGCTCTGTCCATCTCAGATAGTGTCGTTTCTAGAAGGATGGGGAAAAACAAAAAACAACCAAACAACTAAAAAACTGATAAGTCCATTCCTGAAGATTTTTTCCTAACTGGCTGTAAAACATCTTTCCATTTCCTTTCTATTTTAATCATCCATCTCTAATAACAAATTCTAAAAACCAACAGGTCTATCCAGTCACAGCAAACTGCTCACCTGTGGATTAAAGCATATTACAGTTTTTAGCAGGACACTACTCCTTTATACCTGTGAAAACTGATCGCATCTGTCTAATATGATTAAAAATCAAGGAGATATTAAGAAGTAGCTACTAATTAGCTTGTATTTTAATTGTGGCTTTTATGCCAAACAAACACAGGAGTGCCACTGAAACAATATAAAATGTCAGCAAATGTCTCCACTTTAGAGCTTGGCAAGTGCAGCTTGCAATGTGCTGATGCCACCAGGGCATGGAAGGGCATTAGGCAATGCTCCCTGCTCTTCCTGGGCTCTGGCACAGGAATGCACCAGACTGTGGCTGGGGCATAACCCTGGAGTGAGTGAGAGCAGTCTAAGGCAGCTTGGCTTCATGAGCAGCACCAAAAGCCCAGTGGAGGCTGTTCCAGCAGCTGAACCAAGGAGACCTCAGAGACCTAGCCTGGTTTTCTACTTCCTCGCTCCTCTTTGGCAGGTTTTTACAAGAGGGATGTGTCAGGGTTCATCTCATGCTGGCAAGGAAGCACCCCTGGCCACCCTCAAAACGCACAAGGTGTTGGTAACTGGGTTAACTGGGAACCTCAGTCAGATATCAGCAGTGTCCCTGCATCTCCCTGCAGCCTCTGCATCACGTATCCAGCAGCAGTGACAGCTGCCAGCCAGCAGTGCAGCTCTCCCATCGCCGTCATTTTCAGCAGCGGGCACAGGCACTGTGCCAGCAGTGCCCCTTGCAGTGCCCCATGGCTGCACCGGGCCTGACCTCACTCCCTGCTCCATCTGGGCAATCTCCCATCCCTCCCAAAACCACCTCACGTGAGAAGAGCTGCTCTGGGGCTCCACTTCTGAAAACCACCTCCAAACTTCATTCCCACTACTGTCCTTCACTACGCGTCCATACGGTGCCCAGCATCCCGAAGCCCTCATCTCCTCCAGATCCCCTAGGGGCTGCTAGATTGTAAAAAATACACACCACAGACCAGCTGGAGAGCAAAACGTTCCTCAAACCTATCCTTCCACTCATGGCAAGCAGCTGAAAAACGCAGCACCCTTCAAATAAAAGGCTATGACTGAATATTGCAAGCACGACGAATGTTTTACGGAGGAGAATGCTCCCGCCCCTCAAAATATTTGTTTTCAATACCCACAAAGTAGTATAATGTCATTTAGCGAGGAGAATTCTGGCAGTCGACGCTCAATCTGGCAGAGCTACAAGTACTGTAGGTGTTATGATACACACACAACATGTTTTACAAATAGAAAGTGGTTTCCAGAGTTCTTTAATATATTCTAATTTCCCCCACCTCTACCTAAAAAAGCTGCAGTTATGAAAATACTGTTGCATACTGAAATATTAAACTAGAAATCTGAAGAGAGTTGTTTTTTTTAAAAGCTCTCTTTTCAGCGATTCCTTCTTCTCTCTCTCTCTTTTTTTTTTAAGTCAGGTATGTTTTTAGCAACTTAAACAGGTTGGGTTACCCACAAGAAGTAGTAATTTTTCCACCTAGCAGATTGAGGCATTCATACCCTCTTCAAACATTTCTAAATTTATTCTCCAGTATTATTCAAATAGAAATATTTGCATGTACACCCTGAATCGGATAAAACCCTTTTAGTACTAACTCATGGGTAGAAACCACACAAATGAAGAAGACTAAAAAATGCACCTTCTTTCCATCCAAGGAGCCTTTGCAAGAAGTCCTTCCAAAAAGCCATCCTGTCTCAATTGGTTATTACTTCTTCTTTTCGGAGAAGAATCCTGCTCAAGAGCAAATCTGTACCTATACAACATGCAATGAGATACACCCTTACCTGGCTAGTAGCCACATGGGCAAGGGGTTATAAGCCTAATTTACAGGTGGGAGACCAAAGGAAAAAGAGACCAAGTGAACTTTGCAAGGCCACCTGAGACACCTGTGGCAAACAGTTTTTTTGCTGGAGCCTCATGCCTCAGTCACAACACAAGGCTTCCTTCCCAAGAAATCACATCAGCTGCTTCTTGTGGATTTTCCAGGAACAAGAATGCTGGGTTTTAACCTTTATAAGTCTCTGAGGTCATCAGCTTCACTCTTCATTTAGGTGAAGTGACCAGACTCAGTTTCAGGAACGAAGCCCCTCGTGGAGCACTCAGGCGTGAGCAGAATCAACCACTGTCCCATCCAGCCTCCCACCCAAAGGGGGGCATGTCACCTCCCTGTGCTTGGGCACTTCCACACAAAATCCCAGTGGAGACCCCTGCCTGATCCACAAGGAGCGTGCCAAGGAGGTATCATGCGGTAAGCTTAGCACTGCAGGGGCATCCTGCACCTGAGCCATGGGGGCCTTACCTCATCTAGGCAGTGCCACAGTGAGTGTGGGCACATCACTGAGCAGCTCAGCACAGAGCTGAGCCTTGCTGCCTCAGTCAGCACTGAGAACGACTCAGGGCACATCCACACTGTGAGGATACATGGGAAGTTTCTTCTGGGAACATGGATGAATGGGCAGATGTCTGCTGATGACGTCCCAAACTGGTGGCATAGATATTTCATAATCCAAAGGAAGATGCTTCTAGTTTGTCTCAGAGAATAATCTCCAGGAAATGCAGTGTTTTCAATTCACTCACTTGGGATGGGGGATTAACAACCAGGGAATGAGTTCCCCTATAGGGAGAAGAGCAAGGTGGAGGAAAACTGCAGCCTATGATCGGGTTTGGCAGGCTGTGCTACCCTAGGAACAGGACAACCTAAGGGAGCAGGACCTGGAACCTACTGGAGTTTCTCAGGTTTCATAACCTGTTTATTCCTACAGCCTACTGTGTTCAATCCAATACATCTGTTCTGCAAAGAAGAGCAGCCTTTCCAATTGTGAGCTTCTATCCATGCTCCCAGCATTGGAACATCTCCCAGACATCTTTTAATTTCTACACATGAGGCAACCAAGGGAGTCCATGTAGGTTGTGATGAGGGAAAAGCTCTTATGCTTCACTGCTAAAGAGGGGATGATGTGATGCTGAGAACAGGGCAAGAGCAGGGTGGTACCCGTGTATCAGCTGCAGATCACAGCCACAAGGTCTGTCTGTAGCCTCAGGACAAATACTGAGAGAATAAATTGGTACAAATTACATGAATTACCTAAATAATACTTGTTATAAAATTGCATCTCCATGCTGCCATCCGTTAGCCTGCAAGCAGCTCCACAGACAGCAGAGGAACTACACGAAAATAAAATATTACCCAGTACAAGGTGGGGCTGAATGATTGTGCCTTTAGCATTTCCTACCTGCTTGCAAACAGACTCCCACCTTTACAACTCTAGTTCTTGGGCCAGATTCTCACCTGAACTCAACAATGCTGATTTGGGCTAGCTCTCAATCCGTGATTTACAAGCATTTGCTGATAGTCTGTCAGATATGACAGATAGACCCACTGTGGCCTGCTGTCTGTCTCTGGGTTGTTTGCTAAGTTCCATAGTATGGCTTGTGGTGATTCCCCCTCCTGCCGCAGCCCAGCTGCCCCAAGGTAACAAATGGTGAGCCCAATGTTCCAGCTCCATCCACCCATTTGTGACAGGCTCTTTCACCTTGCTTTCCCCTTGCAAGTCCAACCTGGGAGACACAATCCTGACCATCAGTCCAGTCTCCAGTGGAGGTGAGTCCCAACCCAGCAGATCATGTGGATAAGTCCTGAGGGACTTAAGCATGTGCTTAAGTTCTCTGCTGGATCAGTGCCTTTGCAACCAGTCCGACTGCTTTGTTAGCAGTGCTGAGCACCAGGGCTGAGCTCCAACAGGAAATAGCAGCTTCCCTTTGAAGTCCTGCCACTGATGTTCACGTAGGTGGGACTTCAAAGAAGAGCCACCGCTTCCCCTCCCAGTATCGGAGGCCCCAGTGCTGGAGAAGCAGTCCTGCTGGTTTTAATTGCATGAAGGGATGCTTTAGGGCGGACGATTCAGCCCTTCTCAGAAAAGGGACAACTTGAAGAAGTTCCCACCTGCTGGCAAGAAACCCAAGGAGAGGTGAACCCGCACCCCAAAATACCCTTTAAAACAAAGGTCTGTGGAAACAAATCTCATTCCCTTCTGTTCCCTGTTTTCCATAGTGCCACTGAAAACTACCTCGTAAGCATCTAGTTTACTCTGGAGCTGCACTCCTGACCAGCGAAAGGGCCCCTCGCCAACTGGATGTGGATGAGGAATGGCCAACCTCAGCTCCCATAATAGAGATCACTGGAAAAACTGACTTACAACAACAGCCAGACTGAGCCAACATGAGGAAATACCCCCACAGGCAACCTACATGGCTGATTCTGCTGCTGACTGACAGTGCAATCGCACACTGGAGCTCCTCTTATTTCTCTGTATCTTTTTTCCTTGAGGGAAAACAAAGCAGAGAAGTCCACATCCTAAAGGGTGTCAATGAACTCAAATGACATCAGAACCTGGCTCCACCTCTCCTCTTGCAGATTGCCAATATCCATCTGTTCTCTCAATCTTCAGCCAGAAGCAAGACTCAGTCAGAGGGGAGAGGGATCTGACTCTTAACACAGAAAATCCTGGGGACAATGGAATGCACTAGAGAAGCAGCCAGCATTCCCAGGAACAAGAGAAGCAGTGCAGGATTAACATGCATGTGCAAAGCTCTTCCATGTTCATATTGCTTGTTTTCTCCTCCCTGAATTCCCTTCATGTATACAGATTCCACACATTTCTCCATTCAAAAGCCAGGTACATGAGCAAGCATGGATTTTGAAGGAAGATGAGTAATTCTGTGTTCTTCAAGGAGTGAGTCCTTTGTGACCTCACTACACAGAGTCCAGCTGAGCTCTGCTGTTCTTGTCACCAACTTCCCATAACCTGGTCATCTGCCCTGGTCACTTCATGTTTTGTGCCTCCTCACACAACACTTGCACATTGCTTTTGGAACAAACTGGAGTCAGCAGGAAAGAAGTGTATGCCAGTGTGGGGATTAATAAGAGCAGGAATTTTAACCCCAGTAAAACCAGCTAAGCAAAGATGTGCCCCAAAAATGCAGAGAGCTCTTGGTGCCAGACCCTGAGGAGCTGACAGCAGCAGTGCAGTGTGACAAGACTGGACTTGACCACTCAGATGATCCCAGCCAAACCCTGGTGTCTGCTCTGGTGGGAAGAATGACCAAAACACTCAACTGAAACAATTCCTGGTTCAGGACGAAAAAGCAAGTATGGAAAGTCCCCCCTGTGCCTTTCACTGACACAGCCATGGTTTGCCCAACCAGCTCAACAGCAGAACAACTTGCATAGAAATGTTTGATAAAAGATCTCTTTTTATCAATAGAAAAGTGATTTTTTTCAAGGCATTTCTCTTAGAGTTTTGAACTTCTACCAAAAAAAAAAATGCTAATATGCATTCTCAGCCAAAACTATGCAACTATTCTATAATCAGCAGTTCCCCATTAAAGATTTTTGAGATTTAGGAGTCTGGGGGTTTTAATTGCTATTTTTTCCTGAGTATTTAATCAACATTTTCCACTGAGGGAGGAAAAATATTCTGGTCAAGTGCTGGTTTCCTTGCAAGGTTGAGAAGGGCAAGAGGGAGGATGGATTGCTGTATTTTTCCTTAAAGACACAAACATTCTCTTATAACTGAAGTCACCATGCACTTGTGAGCTTGACAAATTTAGAGGACTTAAAATCAATCAATAAAAGAAGAGCTTGACCACAAGGGAAGTTCTGGTCAACCCTTCAGCTTTACATCATAGACAACATTAATTTTATCACAGGCTTAAAAATTAAAATAGAAAAATGCATCTTCTTGGAAAACAGCAGTTATTTTCTTCCCCTGTTCAGATATTTTTATAAGCCTGGTTCCACCAGCCTCACTCCTGTTGAGAATCACCTTTCCCTGCAGGGCAGAGCATTTATTTAGAGGTGAGATATTATGTCCCAAGCAGGACACTGAGATGCCTCCACCCAACAAAAACTCTACTGTGCAGCTGAGCTGGACCAGCTACATCCCAGGTCCAAGTCTGGTTTGCAGCATTCCCCATAGTGTCTGGATACTGGCCTCTATAAATAAACAGGCCAGAAGGTCTGGAGAAGAGGTGAAGCCTTTCTCATTAGCTGTGAGCAAGGAAGGAAGTTGTTCCTCACCAAAGACTGCGGGAATTCACAACTCCCTCCTTCCCTTAATAGCACTGCTGGAGGCGGAGAGGAGCAGGGCAGAGCAGCCTGACAGGGATGGTCCAGCAAAACTGTTGAGACAACCAGTGAAATGAAATCTGCTCATGAGTAAGGGTGGCAGAACTTGCCTGACAGATACCTTTCTTGCTGGCTAATCAGAACCACAATTTACAGCTCTTTCCATGAAATCTCAGCAAAAGAACACAATGGCACAGAGACTGATTTGGTTTGCTGGGAAACATGTCTGAACCCTTATTTGTTCAGAGAATTGGTTTTGATATGTTTTTCTGGTTACTTACACACATTAGCTTAGCAAAACTTCCACTGGGAAAAGGTTTCTCTGGTCCAGGAGGAATCTTCTGAGCAAAACAAACCTGGCCAGAGAAGCCAATGATTTCGGCAGCCAGAAGATGCACTTTTGAAGGCATGACACAGATCAGGGACTTGAACTTGGATCCCCTAAATCCAAGAGGGATATCTTAACCCCCAGGCAAGAGGTCATTCTTCAATGTTGCTTTCCTGTAGGAGTCACTTCACACTGCATATAAGTCATGCAACATTTGCAGGTAACAGCCAGAGCAGTTCTGCAGAACAGTGACCCAGAAAAAGCAGGAACATGACCCTGGGTCTCCATGTGCCAGAGCAGTGACTTGGCTATCCACTGGGCTATTGCAGTAATCAGGAAAAATAAATCCCTTTACAGATCCTGTGTCTTGCAGGCGGAATGCAATAAACTGGAAGTCTCCCAGCACCCAGAGCAACAGGAGAAGCGTTTCCTCCCCGCTGTTACGGGGGCAGAGCCGCGGTGTTTATCACCTCTTGTCGCCAGAGTCGGGACCTGGCCTGCTGCCTTCCACCCTCATTCAGAATGCACTTTCATCTCTAGTATAAACACCGAGGAATATCAAAAGCCCTGTTGACAGTACTGCTCTCATTTTCTGCTTTAAGAAGTTGCCAAAATGTACAAAATTAAACTCCCCGAGTCACAGTAGGCTGTTTTGTCAGTTTATCCAATCGGTAACGTAATACTATCGCAATCTCTGTCATTATCGCTATTTTCTTTTTTCATCCCTTTCTTTCTTTCTTTCTTTCTTTCTTTCTTTCTTTCTTTCTTTCTTTCTTTCTTTCTTCCTTCCTTCCTTCCTTGCTTCCTTCCTTCCTTCCTTCCTTCCTCCAATTTCCCCTGTAAGGGAACACAATTCCTCCAAAAATCCAATCAGAGCATCATATTTCAAACCAGCAATATAAATCAAATATCCTTGTGATGACTCTGAGGAATATTCCTGTGCACAACAAGTACATTGTCCAGGCCACAGGGGATACACTATGGATATTATTGTACTAAAGGAGTTTCTCTGGCAATTTTCTCTGGAATTGCAGGAGTCAGAAAGAGGAATGCTCTGTTGTCCCTCACCCACCATCTCAAAGAGCATCTTTGAGGACTGGCCCTGTATTTCTCGTTATCTTCATAGTTCCTTCCAAAACTAATGGGAAAATGTGGGCCTCAAAAATATAGAATTGGGTTCTTTCTTATTTCATTAACAAAAACAAGAGTAAACTGAACAGCACCATTTTACTAACAGCAGTTCTGTGTAAAACTTCTAGGAAAACAGGAGCAATGCCAAATGTTTCTCTAGCTCTGGAGTTCCTAAGCAGGGAAATACAGCCCCTTAGCAAGGCATGCATGACATTTGCAAATGACCTTCACTCAAAATCAAGTGTAACATACATTACCTCAGTACATAATTCATTCTTAATCTATTAACATAAGACTCATTAACATATTAGTAGCAGTGGTGTTAATAGGAGTAATACTAATAATCCTGTCATTGTGGTGCTAACAGGTCCCAGCATGCCAGGTCTTCTACAGGCCTTCAACAAAAGGATTTGTGACTCAGCATCCCAAAGGTGGTGAGACAGAGGTTTGATAGCCCTACCAGTTACTTCATGGGATGTGTGCCATTATCTCTCCTTATCTCCCCGAGGAATCACGTAAGATCTAAATGTGCAATCATAAGGATTGTTCAAGTGTAAGATCCCTGATGGTATCTTTGCTGGACATAGGATGAAACCCTAAAGAATATTTGGGGTTTTTTTTAAATATTCCTTAAATATTTCTGTTAGTATCCCATCAGGTGGGAAATGCCTACTGAGCTCTTGCAGAATTTCTGCTTCTCCAGGGTGCAAGAATACTCTCACCTCAGGGAAAAGTTTTATGAAGTAATTTTGCAGAATTTGTCAAGAACTGCTGGGGAGGAATAACACACAGCCTAAGAAATGCTGTTGCAGTTCCTTTTTCCACCCTTGATTTCCCTGCTTGGAAATCTCACCTGACAGGAGTTGAGAAATGACTCTGTTAGTTTGGGATTTCCAGGAGCACGGTTCCTGTCATGCTGAGGGAAGGCTCCCACATGGCTGAGCCCTCCCACAAGGGTCAGCCAGCACTGCCACCCAGCCAGCAAAACCCCAGAGCCCAAAAGAAGCACACTGACCTCCAGCTCTTCCAGAGAAGAGTCACACTCACAGTGGTTGTAGTCTGCAGGGGGCAGGTGCTTGCACAGGACAGCTGAAATTTATTGAGTGATTTCTGATGCTATAACACAGATCTAATTTACTGTAAGTGCAAACACTGCTCACAAGATTTGGGGAGAAATCAAAGTTCAGATTTCAAGTATCCTTGAAAATCTGATGGTTCTAAGAATCCATTGTTTGGGTCTTGGCTCTAGAAAACTGATTAGAAGACTGAGGAGTATCCCCGGCTTCACGTGCAGACAAAATCTGCGGGCACAGGTCTGCCTCTGCAGAAAATGAACAGATATTCTGTGGTATCTTGCCACATATCCCTGAATCTGTAGGATCCAAAATCCACACCACAATGGAAGGTAAGACTGGGCATGCTGGGAGCCACAGCTGGGGTGGAAAATATCCACAGCAGCATTATATAAGGACAATAAAAAGCAAGGCTCTAATTACCTTCCTGCTCACCCTCGCCACGCTGCAATGAAGTCTCTGCCATTAACATCTCATTTACATACAAAGGTAGAGCATTGTAGAGTACATTAGAACAGGGAAAGCACTACAGCTCTTTTTGGAAAGAAGAGCTGTATGGTACAAAGCACTTTGACACCAAAGTAACTGCATTCCCATGAGGTCTTGTCCCAGTATAACTAGTGATAAAAAAACTCCAAGAACATTTTCCTAACAAAAAAAATGTATCAAGGTAATTTTTACTGTAAGCCAGGCCTAAAAATGGTTCTTCAGACTAGGTTCCAGCAAAATTGTCAAATATTCCAATTCATCCCCAAGTGTTGTGGTCCCAAGTACAACTTTTAAAACTCTTGACATTGCAACAGCCCCAGCCAGCCTTGGGGTCTGCCCAGTCACTGAAGGTGCAAAACCAGGGGATTCATATGGGCTCCAAATCCAGAAATTCCAAAGAAGGAAACCCCTGCAATCACAGCCTACCCACCACTCAGGTGGGTGCTAAAGGAGCCCCTTGGAGGCTGATGATGGCACTGATGTCTGCTGCTAACTCAAGGGAGCTCTCCAGCCCCAAGAGCAGCTGTAGACAGGACTCCAAGGCCATAGTCCTGCCAGAGATGGCTGGGGTCACCCAAGGAGTTGTCAAGGTTTACCTTCACAACTGCTTTATCTGGCTCCCACCTGCTGGCTTTTCAGAGCCCCCAAACTATTATCAAAAATCTTGTATTAACTACTGCGTGCCTGAGTGAGTGAGTGAGTAGACAGGCTCATCAGCTGGGAATGGCAAAACAGATTCTCAAAGGCAGCTCTTTCCTTAGCCTTATCTTTATTTTTAAACACAGAATCAAAATCAGCCCAGCTCACCCCACTCCAGGTAGGAGGGAAAAGGCACCAGGATCCTCCTTGCTTGTTTTTAGTCTCTTTCAGAGCTCCACACAGATCTTCCAGCTGATGGGCAGAAGCCTGTTAATTGTGCACTTGCTGGAACAGCCATAGCTCTGTCTTCTTCCTCCTCCAAATTAAACATCCCTCTGCAATCTCCACTGAAAGACAGCAAGTGACATCCCATTCCTCACCACCCAAGAAAAGAGGAAAAGCTCCCTGATGCCTCTCTCCAACTGCATTTCTGAATGTATGAACAGTCCGTGTCTTGGTGGGGCAAATACGTGACTTGGATCACACAGTGACACCAACAACTTTGTGACATCTGCACAGCTGTGAACTTCACCTTTGCAGGGCTTCTGTGAAGGCTCTTTTGTTGAATCATACTCCTCTCCAGAGGTGGGGACAATCTTCCCAAGACTTCTGCACTGCAAGAACATGGACTTTTATATTCAGACTGCCTTTATGGAGGTTTTGAGAGGAGAGTTCCTAAATTGAAACCACATTGTCCAGCCTGAGCCAGAGCCTGCTGCATGAGCTCTGTCTACTCCCTGAGTCTTTCCAGTGCTGATTGCTTCCCAGCCAGAGCACAAAACAGGAGGGCTTACAGCTCCCGGGAATCTGCCAGCATGGAAACTGTACTTGACTAACAGTTTGCAAAGCTCCACTAGAGCTCTGGGACAGGCTTCTGTCTTTCCAGGGTCTTGGTGGGTGCAGAGTGGTCTGAACAGCTCTTTGTGTCTGTAGCTGCTACAAGAAAAACACCTTTCCTCTTTTTTTTTTGAAAGAGAAGCTGTTGGGACGTGCTCACCATCTCACTCTCTTTTGATAACCCTTTCGGCATCCTTCCTTCCGTTTTCTGGTTATTCATTTGTTACCCCTGAAATCTGATTCCTGATCTCAGCCCTCTCTTATCAGCCCCTTTTGCTGAGGAGTTCCAAAGCAACGGGTTCGTTTTAATCTTTGCACTCTTTCTCTGTCCCCGAGGCCTCGTTGTGCTGGGGAGGAGGTGAGTGATAGGACTGACGTTGGAGGGGGGAAGGGGCTGCCATCCATTAGCTCCCTGTTATCTCTCTATTCATCTGCCCACAAAACAAAGGTACCATTGTTGCTCCAGCTCCCAGACCTGCACTAGCTTCACTCCAGCTCCCGTGGGTCAGAGGAGACATGGAGGCATGGCCGAGCACAGCCCAGCAGCTGGGGGTGAGGCCCCTACACGAGCTCTGTGCCCAGCTCCTACAGCCCTGTCCTGCCCAGCCCTGGTACCACTGAGTGGCAGCTGTGGCTCCTGGCCGGAGCCGGCCTCCCTTTGGGAGTTTGAACCTGCCCGTGAAACACGGGTTGGACTCTGCACCACCCCGGCATCTGGCAAACCCGTTCTGGGCTGTGCTCTCATTGAAGCAATTATATAGGATATAGGGTGCTAGAACATGAGTTCCTTTATCTCTGTTTCCCACATTACACCCTTTCCTAAGGCGAATTGATGCCGCCCCATTGAAGCCGAGGCACTGATTGACACCAGCTGAAGATCTGGCCCCGATTTCGCCGTGCCTTGCCTCTGGGGAGTCATTTACACCTGTTCAGAGTGCAAAAGGCAACCAGCAGCAGCCACTGGAGCTGCAAAGCAGCAAAGTCCCATCCCATCACCTTCAAAGCCTGACATGCCATGCACTGATCAGTGGCACAGGGCCCAGTTCCCTTTACATCTCAGTTGTTTTTGGCGTTGCACGTAGACATCCTCTCTTCAGCTTCTAGTAAAACTTGAGATCCCTGCCAAGATTCATGAAAGAAAAAGTTGTGACCCAGTTCCTGGAGGGTGACTTGGTGTAAATAACTTTCAGTGGCATGATGACACCCTCATGAAATCTAGCACCACACTGGTCGGTCCATAAAATGTGCAGCCAAGAACCAGTCCTGATCCGATGTTACATGCTGAATGTCTTTTCCTTTCCTTGCACACACAAATTCCCTGGCAATTTCCGGAATAACTGCAGTTGTGCAAGCCAAACAGGGCTTGGTTTACGTTCTGAATCATCCAAATAGTGCCAGTTTGCATGGACAACATCAGCCTTTGAGCAAAGCTTGCCAGCACTGTAAAAACCCTGAGGTCTGAATGAGACCCCAGTTGACTGCAGCTGGCTGGCTTGCCTGGGCTGTCCCTTCTGCCAGCTTTAACCGTGTGGCCAAAGAGTCTTGCAGGGACAAGGCAGAGCAGTCTCCATTCACTGCTTGCAATACACCTGCAGGAACCCAGGCTGGACTTTCTTTGTCGTTTTACTGCTCTCAGTGACACCCTGTCCAGCTTGGCACTATTTGGTGGCCTCTGCAAACAATGGTAAAGCTGGACAGCCATGAACACACATCTTCACAACCTCTGTTACCCTTGGAGAATAACAGGCATGACAGTCTCTTCTGGGTTTTGATATTGCCATCCAAAATCCAGTGAAATTACTGTAAGGCCTCCAGAACTGATTTCAAACAAAATGGACCCAGCATTTAAATCCAAGGTACCATGTTTAGATCTGTGGGTTGCTTTGGGCTTCTAATTTCCATAGGGATTTGCATAATAAAATACAGTAATAGGCTGGGCGAGTACATTGAGCAGTG
This sequence comes from Urocynchramus pylzowi, assembly GCA_013397555.1. Taxonomy (NCBI): domain Eukaryota; kingdom Metazoa; phylum Chordata; class Aves; order Passeriformes; family Fringillidae; genus Urocynchramus; species Urocynchramus pylzowi. The sequence goes on along the minus strand of VZRH01007183.1, from coordinate 637,276 downwards.
GCTGTCAGCCAGGAGCTAATGAGCTCCATTGCAGACTGTTTAGCTCTGGACAAGTCACTTGACCTTCCAAAGTCACATCATCCCCACCTGTGAAATGGGATGGTAATACTTGCCTCACAGGGGTGTTGTGAGGATTAATTAGTTGCTGCTTGTACATCACTTTGATGATGTTAAGAACTACATGCCTGCTAAGTATTGTTATTGTATCATGGCTGGGAAGATATTGCAGTTAGGGCTAAATCCTGCCCTTGGAAAATGATGCGTCTTTCCCCACATCTTGTAAAATCAGCTGCTGGGCTTGTGCAAGCAGCTTTTATGTAACATTGGTACCAAACATCAACATGCACCTTGTATCTCTGAGGCTGCCAAATCCCTGGAACAATGGCCTGCTGGGAGTCATGTGATGCCCCATCCTGCCACAAACAGCTCTGGGCAGGAGCCCTGCTGCAAACTCTTCCTCTCCTTTCCCCCACAAATTGAGATTAGGAGATGTTTCCATTGTGCACTTGAGTGGTGATCTCAGGCCTAGGGCTCAGTGCCGTGCAGCACCCGTGCAGCACATGCTGCTTGCTGCCAACAGGACAGCCCACCAGGGATGGGAGACTGGGGACAGCAGAGCACACTGCCAACAGGACAGACCCCTGGCATGGGACACTGGGGACAACTGAGCACACTGCCAACAGGACAGACCCCTGGCATGGGACACTGGGGACAACTGAGCACACTGCCAACAGGACAGACCCCTGGCATGGGACACTGGGGACAGCCAGGCACACCCCTGCACCTGGGACATCCACACCAGCTGCAGCAAGGCATGATGGCTGCTGGAACACATGGATACATGTATACATGCACAGAGGGACACAGGTAAGCTCCCCTTGCTGAAACTCCAAGCCTTGGGTGGATGCTTCCTCCTCCGTATTTCCCCTGAGAGGAGAGAGACACTTTCCACCTCGGCATTTGGGCCTAGATGCCACCAAAGAGTGCAAAAGAAAAGAATTTCTTTTCTGCAACAGGCTACAGCTCAGGATCATTAATAGGCTAAAACCACAGTATCCAGCCTGCTCAAGGAGTTATGCATCCAAATCTTGGTGACATTTAGTGGAAGTCGGCCAAATGGCTCCCTTTGATTCCTTTGAAATTTGAAACATAACTGTCACTGTATCTTAGACGTGTGAACTGCTCTGAGAAGTCTCCCATATAGATTAGGCTGCGATCAAAGTGTTCCATTAAACAGAATTTTATGAAGACAGAAGGTTGAGGCCAGGCTGATCAGCAGCAATATTATCTGAGAAAACACAAACCCCCAAAGCCAGCAAGTTTGAAAGGGTTAAAGAAGAAGGTTGTTTGGGTAGCCGGTGTACATTAACTATCATTTTCAGGCAGCATGCAATGACTAGTTAGCAGGGCTTATCATCCCCAGCTATGTGAGGAATTACAATAAATGCCTGAAATGCAAGCAGGTTTCCGGCTTAGGTAGGTAAATAATGGAAGTCACTATTTTTGTCTGAGTTGCAAGAATTCCCCGCACACAGAGGCTCCCCACCCCCTCCTCACTGTAACACAGCTAACTCCACTCCCTGCTGCTTGGCAAAATGAAGTCCTTTCCTGCATCCTTGGGACTTTTGCTTTGTCTGCAGAAGGAGCCGACTCACAAATTCCTTTTTGGTGGAAACAAGAAGTTACATTTTCTGCAGTCATTTGTTTTAAATACTTCCAGAATGTAATGACCTAAGGATGAGAGGAAGGAGATATGAGCTGCTCTGAGATGGGGACCGTGATTTGTAGGGAAAAAGTAACAAAAGAAGCAACCAGAGCTTAATTCTGGTGCTCCCAAAGCCTCCTCGTAATCTTCCCATTGCCTTCAGTGGCATGAAGCACCATCCCCCGCTGAAAAAACTCTGAGACTGTTTGGTGATTCCGCTGCTATTTGAACAGCCACTGGAGAAAACTTCTGGCTGCCTCTGCAGGATAGAAATAGGATAAACTCTGGATAGCATTTAGTAGTAAATAGGAAATAAAGTCATTACAGTCAGGGAGTTGATTCTCATTTAGCCCAAGGCCCTTCTCCCTGCCCTGGCATCCCCAGGCACGTGCCTGACCTGGCCTCTCTCAGAGGCCCCTTTGAGGTCTGTGCGTTGGAGCCTTTGCTGAAGGAAACACCGGGCTCCCGCCAGGGGAGGGGAATCTGGGTGGGATCCTGAGCCTCGCGAAGTCCCTGTTGACCTGGCCAGGCTCCAGGCAATTCCAGGAGAGTCTCGGCCGTGGTGAATGCTCCCAGTGTTTTTGCAGCCCTGCTGGGGGAAGCCCAATGCAGGCTTGGGGAGGGGGGCCCAGGGAAGGGTTAAGCAGCGCCAGGCTGGAAGTGTCCTCCCTCCGTGCTCCACACATGCCTTATTCCTCAGCAAAGTGAACGTATCAACACTGGCATGCTCCCACACACCGCCTTGGCTCTCCTCCAGGAAACCATAGCCCAGCTATTTGGCACACAAGGCCACAATTTTATTTACACAATCAACTTCTTGATAAACACAAAACTTACAAAATATACCACACCCTTAAAATAAAAAAAGGAAGAAGTGTGGGGGAGAACTGTAGCAACTTGACCTTCTTGGCCAGAAGGGTCAGCATGCTTTGACTTGATAGCCCCATCCACAAGGAAACTGCTTGTGGATCCATGAGGATTTGCCCTGGCCTCTAGGCAGGGGGACACACTGGGGTACTTTGTGGGGCTGGAGCTGCCAGAGGGGTCAGGACTGAGTCAGGCAGGGGGGCCTCTATCTCTATGAACATTATAATTTTCAACTCTATGTCCCCCAGTCAATCTAACAACTGCAAGTAGAAGTTGAGGGCTTTATTTTGGGAGGAATAAAAATTCTGATTTCATGTAGCAACCAGATTTTTTTTTGTGACATATTCCACTTGGCCAGAGACCCAGTCAATTTAACTGGAAAACTGGGAAGTCTTAAACCTTCAGCAGCCCTCCAGGGCACCCACTGCCTTAGGTGAAGCTCTGCCTAAACATCAGATAAAGCTGCCCCAGCCCTGCAGTGACCTGAGGGGCACATGTATGCATGATGTTGGCATCTGGGGTCACCTGAACTCAGCTCCACCACCTTCTCCTTCACCTTTTGAGCTCACATTTCTCCACTGACCCTTCAAAGAAATTGTCTTGCTTGGCAAATGAGTCACATCCTTCCTCCTCCAGTCTGTAGGCCCTGGAGACCTGGGTGGCATGGGACGCAAGCCCTCCAAAAGCCAGGGTTAATGGTAATTCTGTTAAGCCTTACACTGGACACATGAAAACAAGAAGATGCTTAAACATTGCCTAAATCCCTCTTGAGAGATATTGAACGAGAAAAAATAATGGGCCAAGGGCATTAAACTAATTTATACTAGCTGAGGGTCTGGACATATCTGCTTTATTCCTTGCAGATGAAAAGATCTGCTGGAGGCTAACAAGCTTTTGATAGTTTGGGAAACAAAGATTGATTATTTTAATTTTTTTTTTTAATTTTTCCCACAAATAGGAAGAACCACCTTCAAATACCTGAGACATACTGCAATCATTTAGACAGATAAACATCTTGATTCCTAGAGATAACGGGAGCTGAATGATTGGCCTCAAAAGCAAGCATTCGTGACAATTCTCAAAATGAGAGCATTATTACTCTCCATTTCCACAATAATTTACATACAACTGCAGAGGAAACCCTTCTCCCTTTGCACCTGGGAAACGCACTGTAACCAAAGCCTTGCCACAGTTCCTGAACACACAGAGGTGGATGGGTGAGCAGGTATCCCAGGCCACTTCCCTGCTGCAGCTCAGGGTCTGCAGCAGAGCCCTAGACATTGATTTCTGTAGATGAACACCTGGCTGGCCTTGGTATCACCATGAGAGATGGGAGAGAAGGCCCCCTCCCAGGGGGGGGTGGGAACACTGGAGATTAGAGCTGAGACCAAGGGAAGGAAGTCTGCAGGGCTGGGTAGTCAAGCACCATGGTGAAAAGCACTTGGAGACAGTTTCTGAAATAATTTATTTGGTGTCTGCCAGACATTTTGTCTGCCTTCACGGGCTGGGAAAGGAGAACACAGGTCCACCTGAGCGGATCTCAGAACTGGGATGGAAATTTCTCAGGCTACCCACTACAAAACAACTGGCGAGCATTCACTCCTTTTCCTTCCAGAAAGCAGCAGCTGAAATGAGAGACACCAGGATCTGTCAGAGACCTTCTTTTTGCCTCACCCAGCCTGTCAGGGTCCTGCACACACCACTGCAGCAAAACATTAGCAAATTGTAATTTAGATCTGCCTGCTACATATTCAGCTGCACAGGAGCAAAAGGCGCTCCTTGCATTGTGAATAATTCCTTCAAATACCAGATGTTGCCTGATTTCTCCAGAATGGCCAGCTCCTACCATTTTATAGTGAGTAGTACTACACACAGTGACTTTCCACTAAAATAATTTTCATACCTAAGAACCTCATCTCTGATTTAAAGTCAGTTTTTATCCTCTGTGAATAAGAGCTGAGTGCCTCTAATGCAAAAACCAGTAGGCAACATTCACCCAGTTCTGTGTACTAAAATCTGAAGCCAGTCTCAAGATTACACTTTTTTGGATGCAACTTGACTACTGCCATGTAAAAAGGAAACCAGGGAGAGCCAGGGCCCAAACTAGAAGTATCCCAGCTCTGCAAGCGAGGACAGGGACCTTCAAGTTGAGGGAGCTTTCCAACAGCAGCACCGATGATTTCTCAGGAACGGGCTCCAAATTAGCCTCGTCAAGCCTATTTCAGAGCCACAGGAGGGCAAGATGTGGAGGAGGACTTCAAGGCTGCTTTCAAACGAACTGAATCAGAGGTTTACCCAACCCCGCTCTTTCAGAAGTTTCTGAATAACGCACCAGCTTGAACCACTGGAAAGAAACAAATAAATGAGCTGGCAACTTTCACAGGGAGGAGCCTCAAAGCCCAGTTCCCAAGACCACGCCAACCAGCTCCGTGTGACAGCACACAGGAATGAAAATAGGTAGGTAACATTAACAGAAATACACTGAAACTTAATAACAGCAGCTTGTCAGGACATGCACCAAAGAGAAATGGCTCATAATAGCTACAGCTTGTATTATGAATGTTTCATAGCCATCTGGCTACAGAGCTGCCTGAACTCAGCTCATGCGTTGTGTGTGCTGTGCTGACCCACCAGGCACGCTCTGGAAGGAGATTGTCAAGCTCAACTCAAACATCTGCATTAAAAAGAGACACCATTTCTCTTGACAGATGAAAATGCCTTGGAATAACAAGGCAGCAATGAACAGAGCTAAAGAGCTAAGGCTGTGTCCTGCTTTGGTGTAAATCAGAAAGTTTTCTCAGGACAAATGGAGCTATCCCAGTTTACACCGACTATAAGATCCAGTTCCATTGTATCAACCCCTTGTTTCAGTCATAACTTCCATGTGTCTATCAGTAGCTTAAAGCAAAGGCACAGTTTAAAAGGAAAAGTAATCCCCCTGCCTTTCCTCTCCTGATCTGATTCACATACAAAATGGGCTTATGAACTCAAAAATTATGGGAGGGATTCAAGGAGGAGGAAAGGGAGACACAAGAGCCCTTTTATTTTGCGTCTTATTCACAATGAAAATTGGCACAGAAGCCAACCACATACATTAACATAGTTTGGGCAAGTTTAACTCTCATGAATACATTTCTGTGGAAAAACTATGTGACTATGGAAAAATCCCCTCTTTTTTGCCATTTGAAAAGATAACAGGCTTCTATGTGGAATATACCCAGAACCTGCCTGATTCAGAGACATGGAAATACAAAGATGAATAAGGCTGTTTCCCATGCTAGGGGCCCATGGAAACTGAGAGGGGAGGAAGAAGTAAGGAGGCCCATTGACTCGGGAGAAGGACTTTCATCCTACAGGTGAAGGAAGTATTTGAAGGCACTGGTAACATTGCAGGCCTGTTCCAGAGCCCATTTTAGTCACTGACAACATCACATTGACTTCACTGCAATGTGGGTCATGGCTAAATAGTTTTAAAATATGATCCAAGGCTATTTCCACATCACTGTGTAGCGAGTGAGATCCAGTTCAAGTGTGCCCAGCCCTGTGACTTACCTGCCTTTTGTCCATATTTCTGGCTGCTAGCCTGGCTGCTGCTTGGGCCCTACATCTCAACATTGCACTGAGGAAGAGCTGAGCACAGGACCTTTTTGGAGGTCTGTCTCCAACTGGAGTGCACACCAGATTGCACCCATAGCTAACTCAGGCAACCTGGAGGAAGGAAAGCTTTGGCCACAAGTACTGGGGAATCAACTGCACCTCTCTTCTCTCCTCCCCTCCTGTATATACATTGTCCCTCTCCAAACTCAGGCTCAGGAGGGCTCTTAGTGGGAGTGTTCACCAAGAGCAGAGGGTATGTCCACTGAACAACATGGACATTCCTTTGTGTGATGGTCTAAGTGCAGCTGGCACCCAAAATCTGGAATTTAAAGCCAACGCAGCTGCAGTGATGAGCTCTGGGATCCTCTGGCCCAACTGCAGTCCAGATGCAGCCTTAAGACTTCTACAGGATTTCACAGGTACACAAAAAAGAGTGACCTCAACTCCTAGATCCCTAATTGCAACCTACAAGCTATTGCCATTCCCATAAAAACCCCCTTCTTTGCTCACTGGCACTGTGCAGTGCTATTCCTGCTCCAGTGCCACATTCCTGGCAGAGGATGGTAACCTCAGAATATGAATATTTTCTTTTGAATTAATCAGTTATTATCAGATACAATAGTTTGCATTGCAAGTCCTTCATCAGATCACTTCAGAAGTACATCACTGTATCAGGCCTTTAATATCACGCTAATTTGTTTTATAAGTTACTAATTGAACTCCCTAAATGACTCATATTGGTATGGCAAGTATCACCAAAGAGAGAACTCAGTGATCTCAGAGGAGGATAAATCACAGAACCATCCTCTCCTGCTATGTAACACAAAATTAAACAGTGGGCTGGGAGCAGGATGGGGAATTTTCTTCCACAGTTAGTCCAGAGCCCTTATCTCTGTGATGCATCTCATTACCAGGTGTATTGCTCCTGTCCCAGTGTGGAGTTTCCACTGATGTCAGCGTGTGGAAGAAGCGAGGTGCACAGACCCACACGCTGAGGGCAAAGGATCTGTGGATCAGATCAAAAGGGAACATTCTTTTTCAAGAGCAAGTCCATCCCAAGTGCTCAGTTGCTTTACTGACATCTAATGCACATCATCACTGATGTCATTTCTGAGTTTGCCTCCACTGGAGAGATTAGACTTGACCAGGCTCAGAAAACAGGACTTTTCTCAAGTTGTCCAGTGCTGGCTACTTCCTGTCACACAAAACACTGTATTTGTTTTTTCCAACACAACTGTCTCCAAAGACAAACTAGAAACAAAGTGATATCTTGCCTGGTTTGGCAGCTGGTGAAAGATAACTGATTATTACAGGGCCAGTTTTCCAAAGGCACCACTCTATTTCTTGCTGGGCTGGAGGGAGGTCAGAGGCCTTCAGGCAGGTTTGTCTGACTGACCCTTCACACACTGACCTGCGGTTGTTCCTTAGGAGCCAGCCTCACCACCACTTGCCTTGCAGCAAAGGATGGGGTATTTTTCTAACCCAAATCCCAACAATCTGGTATCTACACCTGCTCAGCCACATTCACCTCCCACCAGAGTTAATGGAGTGAGTAGGCACTTCTGGGAAGAAAATCACCTGGCCTACAGCAGATGCCTCCCTTAGGATGAGATCAGTATCACTCCCAGGCAGCTGCAAAGGCCATTTAGCTTCTCATCAGCTGTCCCTGTCCACCTACATCCTGAGGAATTCCATCCCAGGTAAGTGCTCAGATGCTGAGTGGCTGAGTTGTTTTGCACACACAGTTGGCCTGGTGTGCATCCTTTAGTTCCTGCCCTCCTGTTTTGCCTTGTTCTGAGCTGCATTTTATGACTGAGCCTAGGACAGGGAACCTGCTGCTGTTCCTGCACCTCCAAAAGCAACGAGAGCATGAAGACCACCACATGCACAGGAGGTGCTGCTCCAGCATGAAGGCTTGGCAAGAACTGGTCAGCCAGGTTCCTGCAGAGAGAGACATAAAGCCCAACAGGGATCTTTGCAAATAGCCCTGCTGGTCTCCTGCAGTCCTGCTCAGTGGTTCACCCAGCAGATCTCTGAAATTAGAAAGCTGCACAGCTCTAATGCATGACCAAACATCCTTCATCAGCTCCTAAGAGAAAGATGTTGCTTGTTTTACCCACACAAGGCTTACCTTGTAGGAGCCATCAACTTTCCATGGAAAGATCACGCTCCACTACTATACATCAGTCATTAGAGGCAGCTTCTAAACTTTAATATCTCCAAAGGCACAATAATTGGGACCCTTTCCATATTTTATATTGACAGACCAGCAGAATGAACTCGCTGGGATCAGCAGGTGGTGTATGTTCGGCTGCTTTTGGCAATACTCAGCTCACCTGTTCCCAGCGAGGGCAGCTGCCATCAGGGAAGCAGTGCCCTGGGAATGTGCCATTCCCAGGGTAGGAGAGCCCAGATTTGTAAGGCAGACATCAAAGTGCTCTGTAACACGCACTTGTTTTCCATGCAGAGGCTGAGAAAAGTGATGGCCAAGACTTTGTAAATCCTGTGCTGTGTTTTTTCCTTCATTTTCTCTCTTACATCCCCCATTTCCTTGCCTTCTCTTATGTGAAAGAATAAAACTATTAAAAATGATGGGCTAGTATCCTCAGCTAGTATCATTTCTCGTGACTCCACAGAGCCATGCCTGTTTACACAAGCTGCAAATTTCTCCCATCAATTTAAATCTCTACAGATTTACATCATGGGGAACAGCTCTAAATTTTTTCCCATAGCTAATAAACTTCATCAAAAAAGAAAAGACAAACAAGCACCCTTGACATCCATTAAACTTGTATTTGGAGATAAAGATTTCAGAGAATGCCTTCTCCCACTCTATCTCACATCCTTCTTCCTGCTCCTCTATTCATTAGAGGGTCGTCCCAGTGTCACGTGGGCCAGAGCTGAGCTGAGTTGCCAAGGATGGTGCCCACGGCTGGATCTGCATCCTGACATGTAGCTCTGTTCCCTTGTCATCCCCCCAAGTAGTGCTGCAACCCATCCCAGAAATCCCTGAGTCTTGCTGAGGACAGAGCTCTCTTCACTACCACCCAGGCTCACTCACAAGGTGTCGGGAAAAATTCCTGCTCTCTTTGATCAAGAGCAGCAAGTTCAGTGCTCAGGGCCCTCTGCCTGGGTGAATTCTTTAATCAAAAAACTAAAGGCTGTTTTATAAAATGTTCTCCATCCATTTCATTTTCATTTCAAGAAACATTTCATCTTCCTATTGAATAAAAGCACATTTGAAACCTCATCATTTTTTACAAAATTAAATTCTTGTGTTCCCACTTGCCCTAACCAGAAGCACTGCAGCCCTATGTCTGCAGAACGCATTGAACTGTGCTGATTTGTGCTGTCCTGCAGAGAAACACAAGGGGGTTTCACAGGACATTACCAACCCACCTCCCACAAAATCTCCCTCCTGTGGATGAGTAGCAATCTGAGCACTGAGCACACATGAAGACAGACACTTCCCATTGGGAAACAGTTACTCAGCCATTTGGAAATCTGAACACTCAACAGCAACAACTTTTCTGCTGGACAATACTCTGACTGAGCCTGCTTTTGGGATATACTGAATTATCCTGAAGAGCCAGGTGAGTTAAGTACCAAATTCCTTACTACATTCACTGATTTAATTTGACCACTGAAGGTCTCCAGGCTTTTTTGGAAGCCCCAGTTGCGATTCCAGGAACCAGTATGTCCAAGATGATCCCACAGGTTGAATGCTGTCATTAAAAGCATGACCTGTTCCAGCTGGAGGCAAATGATGGAGTCCTTGCAGGAGTGCAGGGAGTGAGGAGGCTGTATCACCCATCTCAGCAGTGTATTTCTGTGCTATGGAGCAAGGCCAACACCAGTGGGGATCTCTGAGGCCACAGTAAAAGCCCTACATTTCTTCCAATAAAAGCTGAGTCTTGTGACCAGCAAAACATGTTGCAGATACGTTTTCTTGATGGATTAAGGAGAAAGCACCCAAGGTGATCAGGACTTAAAGCTCACAGTGACAAAGGAGCGGCTGAGAGAATTAGACTTGTTCAGCCTCTAGAAAAAAAGATGAATAGGAGACCTTATTCCTGAGACAGCACCAAGGAGGCAGAGCCAGGCTCTTCTGGAAGGTGCACAGCTCTGCTGGTCATTGCACTGACCCCCTGTGTGTCCTGGAAGGCTCTCCCACCTTCTCCAGCATAATGTTTGCTGCCTTCTGTAGGATCTTCTGATCCAAGAGCAACGTTTCTCTGTTGCTCCTGTTTCCCTGAGGCTGCTGACTTGCCAGGGGTTAAGCTGCCTCTCCAACAGCCCCCATCCCATCTAGCCAGTATCCCGGGATTTTCTTCCATGAAAAAGGCACTGTAAAGGCTCTGGACCCTGTGCTATGATTTACACTTTTTCATCTCCTGCAGAAAGCCTGCCGTGTATGTGATGATACCATTCAGCTCCGTTTACCTGAGAACTTAAAAAAATACCATCGGAGGTTGTTTTTTCCATATGGGTAAATAGTAGGGGTGGGAGTATTCCTTATGGGAAACCTGGAACAGTCGCACTCTGTCGGCCTGACATTTCCTGCTGTAATTGAAACTTTTGATGTTAAAAATTCCATTTGCACAGTGTGTCTCCAAGCCAGGCGGGGAGAAGGGCAGAGGTGGGCTCAGCATTAGCACACGGTTTCCCCACCTCCCCAGTGCAGCCAGTTAAATACAGCAGGTGAGTGCAGAGATGTAAGGGCAGGAATATGAGGAAGGAAATTCCAGCTGAGTTAGGTAATTTGGGTCAGAGGAAGCCAGGCGTAGTTACAGAGGCAGGTACAGATCAAATCTACTCGAGGCTCTGGGTCTCTGTAGCTGCCCATACCCTGTCCAGGTGGGCAGGGGGCAGTGCATCCACATGGTCCTGGGCTCACAGGGGATGTGTGACCCAAACTTCTGGGCTCTGTCTCCAGAGGATGGAAAAATGGCTCCCTCAGAAGTGATGGGCATCAATGGGAGAAACAACTTTGCCCTCTTGCAGGTTAGAGGACTTTTGGCTGCATGTCTTTGAAATTTCCATCCAATGCTACACAACCTAATCCTCAACAAAAGCAGCCGAGCAGCCAAATTCAAACTGGAATCCCAAATGGCCTTAAGTGAAAATCCAAGCAGAGGGTCCCGCTGCTGCCACATGTAGGCTTATCCCCTCACCAGTTCCCTGCCATGACTTTATTCCTGAGGACCTGCACAAACCCACACAAGCCAGACCCCCAGCCTAAGTCAGTGTTGACTCAGTTCATCCCCAGGGATCCTTCCAGCTGGAAATACAGCTCATGGGCCCATAGGGGATCCATCCTGCATGATTCACCCAGCCTCTGCCTCAGGTCTGCAGCAACCACCAGCCCAAATCCTCCCTCTACCTCCAGCTCTACCAGGAACTCCTGTCATTCCCAACCCTCGAGCAAGTCAGATTCTTGTTCTCCTTCCCCATGAAACCTCTGGCAGGCTCTCCAGGGGGGAGCAGCAGCAGCAAGAAACACCAGAATGCTGGTATCAACCCTCATCTCATCCTAGCAGTAAATATGGGAATAAGACAAAGTCCAGGACAAGACAGAACCCCTGTGAGTAATGGACATAATTACATTAGCTAGGCAAAGTACCTTTATGTTAAGAAATATTTTTGGCATGCCATGAAAAGTTTGAATCCTGTCACACCCCAGCAGTTACAAAAGTCAAAGGCAACATAACATGAGCTTTATTTTAACTGTTACATGCATTTGCATAAAAATGCTTCTTCAGAATGATAATACAACTGTGCTTCCCTGTTTTGGTTTAGGTTTTTTTTTTTCCTGCTTTCCCTTTTGATGCAACTTTCTTGCACCCTCAAAGGCATAAAGTAGAACAGGAAGCAGTTCTGCCTGAGACTATTTTCTCAGGCACCTTCAAAAATTAAGGCTCAATCCTTTAAGCTTTTCTCACATATCCAAAAACAAGACAGTAAAAAAAAAAAAACCTAGACTCAGCAATCACTTGAAATCTGTCTTTTCACTGTCAAATGGGACTCTGACCCTCCAGCCATGACAGTGACAGCCACAATAACACGCAAATTACATTCCTCATTATTCTTCCCAGCAATCCTTGGGAGCAGTGGGCAGTATGGGGTGAGAAAACTGGCTGGGTCTGCAGAAACAGCCACTTCAGAAAGGAAACAAACGAGTTATCTGAATAGATACTCAGATTGATTCTCATTTCTAACCCTGTAACTTAATATATACTCAATTGACTCCTTAGAATTCCACAAAGAAGTTTACTCAGGAACAGAAGTAGGGAAAACTTTTAGGTCTTAAAAATACTAAAGTACATTTTATCCCACTGACTTTCTCAAACTCTGTCACCTAAGCAGGCAAAACTAAAACCCAAAGTTAACAGCTGTTATGTTTTACTGTTAGATCTAATACACAGATGCTCATTTTAATTGAAATATTTAATTGAGATATCACTGGAGAAATTATGAATTTTTCATCTAAGAAGCTGCTGAACAGTTTTTTAAAAAAATAATTAATTAAATATTTTGGTTCAGATAGAACAATGTATTTTATTTGTGACAAAAGTAATTTTTTTAAACTTTTTGACAGAATTCATATCTTGGGGATAAATTAACTTAGGAAGATCTAAAACCCAGAATTGCCAGTGATCCCAGAGCCAGCAGTTTTTCCTATATCTCCCACCAAGGAATCTTTCACAGAAAAACTCACAATAAGCGTTCCAGTATTCCCAGGCAAAATTGGGATGCTAAATTGCACAAAGATAATTTTTTCTACTACAGTGAAGGAGCCTTCTAAGACTGTGGGTGCCACAATATGTAAAGGATTGGCCCATTCTTAGGGGGTTCACAACTGAAGAACTGAAAGAAAAGCAAAGGTGGGAAACCAAAACTAATGTGACTTGTCCAGTGCCCCAGCACAAACTGACAGCAGTGGTGCAGAAAGTCTGGTTCACTCTTCCCTTAGTGACCTGTCTGATAGGAGACTATGGTCAGACTCAGTGATAAAGCCTTTATTTTGGTTTCTCCTGCCTTATTTTGGCTTCATGGGCTGGCAGAGCGTCACAGAACTTCAGTAAGTACAAATGTAATGGTCTTCAGCAAAGAGCCAGAGGGAACCAGGGAAGATCTTTATCTTGATCTTATATTGATCTTGATTTTTTTCCAGCTGGAAAAACTGAGAATTCCCAGTGTGCCACTAGCAGAAACACATACCTAAAATTATCAACTTTGAGATAAAGAAAAAAATCAGAGGAGGAAAAAGAGATAGCAGGTAAATAAAAAGCAGGAAAGTGCTGTCAGGGACCGATGGCAATACTTAGCCTAAGAGTTGTTGGAGTCTCTGGTCCAATGCTGCGGATGTCCAAATGACAGTACACGATGTAAGATCACGTGAGATGGACCAGAACTAAGTCATGATTGATGAGCCTTGGAAGTGCAGGACCTGGCTCTCCAAGGTTGGTTTTGCAACCTTTGATCTTTATAGCCACGCATTATAAAGCAGTTTCAACTTGTAACTAAATTCCTGGCATACTCAGCTGTAAAATCCAGACATATCCTGAGCAATAAAACAAATACATAAACTGGAACTCAGGTGAGAGTCATCTTTTACTGTCACTTAATGCTGGAAACACCTAGTGCTTGTTGTGCCGCATTCAGCAGGAAAACACTGTTTTAAGAGCAGTGTGAGGGATTTGGGCTGGAAGGAGGTTAATTGGGCCAGATAGCCTATTTGATTAACCCTATCTGGATCCCCAATTTCCAGTTCCTCTAAAGAGCATCACAAACAGGCACCTTTCCTACTGGAACTGTACCACACGATGTTCACGAAATCAACTTCTATCACTCCGTGTATCAGAGCCATGGGCCCTCTGCAAAAACATCACTCTGACAACTGGGGATATCACCAATAAATCAAAGCAGTTGCACAAGCCACAACTTAGGTGGCATTAATTAGATCAGTGGAAGTTATGATCCAACATAATTATCATTGCTACCCCACCTACATTTAATTTCAGTGTTTCTTCCTGTCTTTGCCCCAGAGGGTCCATAGGGAAGCACAGCATGCTTCAACAGTGCCAGCCTCCAGAGGCAGCACGAAAAGCAAGGGCTGGTAATTATGTGAGTGCAGGTAATGGGAAGGGGACTATCATGAGATGTGATCAGCTGCTATACAAGGGGAGAGAAGGAAATTCACCCTTTGCCCCTTACACACCCCATAGCCTTGCAGCTGCCTTATCCGACCTGCCAGTCCCTATTCACCAAGGCGTGTGCATAAAGAAATCACTGCAAGCACATGGAGAATCTCACCAAAGGAAACCTGATTTCCAAAAGTCTTACACACATGTCAGAAATGAGCACGGCCCTGGGGAGGGGAAGGAAGGTCAGTGTGCTTGGGTGGGACTTGCAGCATCTCTGATCACATCTGTAACAGCAAGTGGTGAAAAACAAGGAGCATGGATACACGGAGTGGGTGCCAAGAACCTGACATCCACACGGGGCATTTCCATCCCCTGCTTTCCTTCACAGAGCTGAAGCCTAATGGCAGCAGCAACCAGCATGAGCTGGTCCAGGCTGGGTGCAGCCCTGAAGCCATCCCAGAGGAATCCTGTTGATGTCCCCCATGAGTGCTCTGTGGCATAAATGTGCAGTTCAGGGGGGGTCACTGGGAGACATTTCAGAAGCACACTGTTATCTCAAATGAAATGCTAATGCCAATGTCCCCCTTAGAGGCATCTCCATATGGGGCATGCACACGTGCCTGTCCTGCTGAAATAGCCCAACATACCAGGACCCTGCTGCAGCTCTACAGGGGTGGACAGTGTCCCCAGCCAGTGGCACACAGTGTGGCTGCACCGCTATGTGGGCAGCCAGCTCCCCTGTGTGGCCTGGGTGAGCTCTCTGGCTCCCGGACTGCCTGTGCCAGCAGGGACAATCTGACAATCCTGCAGCTCTGAGGACTCAGAAGAGGGAGTCATACAAGAACAAACACAAAAGGGAAACCGAGTGTTTGCAGGGCTGAGCCCTGAATCACAGGACACAGCTGTAATGACAGTACATGGCTGGAGAACTACTGCCTTTGAGCTGGCTGGAAGGACTCGTTACAAAAGGTACCATATCTTTCAGGTCACAGCAGTCCTTTCTGACTGAAGGTTGCACCATCACAGTGGTTGGAAGATTTTCTGCTAAGAATTCCCAAAGATGCTCTGTTTTAGCTGGTCAATGGGTTCTCTTCTTCCTTGACCTTTCTTCTATGCATCTGCTCTTCCCTACACTTACAATAAAACATTTTCCTTTGACACTGTGCAGGGCTCTGCTTAAAAAGAGCTTGGTGTAGTCAGGTGTGTTCCTGGTGAGCTGCAGGCTGTGCTACAAAGACCCCACTGTTTCTCAGAAGGCCATTCACTAATGTTCACTCAACAGAGGAGACCAACAGTACGGCAATATCCATCAACCCCTGCATTTGCTTGTAATTAAAGAAAGGTCAGGAGCTGTGCCTTCCTGGGAATCACGTTTACCTTTGCATGGTCAAAACCCAAATGCAGACAAATTTCACAATGTAGACATCCAGAAACGTGAAACCTGGGACATGAAAAATATTAAACAGCCAACCATGTATGTTTTTCAAGGTTTGTGAAATGGACTTGCCCCTGTGCTTGGGTACAGAACTGTAGAGATTGTGTTTGGTACCTAACTGCAAAAGCTATTGTGTTCCAGTGTTTTCATGCCTCGCTGCTACAGAAAGGCCCTGATTCACACCACTTCATTATCTTTCCTCATTTTTATAGGCAGCCAGAGGGCATGCTGGATCCTCAGTTTGTTTGTCTGGATCCACTCATTAGTAAATTACATGTAGTGAGCAATGACGTGCACCTGGACATTTAGTCTGAGTAGATTCTTTAACACTCAAATTAGTTGTGCTACTCCAGCAAGAAAAGCAACAGATCTTTACAAAACGTGACTTTTTTCTTTATGCTTTTGCATTTCTAGGAGCTATAGCATCAGTGCAGGGAAGATAGTGAAGAGCAAGAATGAAAGAGAAGAAAGAACAGCACAGGACTTCTCCCTGTGAAGCGCTGTTAACAATCCCTTTGCTGTGAACGCAAGGATCCTGTGGCCAAGACCATCGCCACATCATGGTGACAATCTGAGTGGCAGCATTAACAATTTTTTCTGTACAGCTAGATAAGAAATGCCAAAGAAAAACACAGGTGTTTAGAGATTTAACTGGGAAATTTGCAGCAATGTTGAGAGCAAGCCTGGTATGCTGTTCTGGAAATCTGGAAAACAGAAACTACCTACAAATCTGCTTTTAGGGACCAAGCCTTTAATCCCAACCTGGTTCTCTTGTGGTATCACTACATATAATTTGCTTTTGTCATGGAAGGAACTGGAAAGAAAGGGACAGATACAGGAGACAAACAAGGCATGAAGTATTCCATATCCTTCTGGCAGACACCCCTTGGAGACCACGGGCAACTGGTGCAAGAATCAGAGAGACACAATCCAACACAAGCCTTTGCTCTACTTTTACCATCATTAGCTGGGGACCACAGAGACGGTGGTTAAAAATGTCTTCTAAAATAGCTTTAAGGATTGGAAATCTGATAAGGCAAATACAAGTGGCAAAGTTCCACTGACGTCAGTGAGACTTATATAAGGGAAGATTTTGTAATGGTAAAAGTAATACTGGAGCTGAAAAGTCCTGCACACTGAACAAGGAAGTTTTTCAGGTTAACCTCAACACCAGCCACAGATTTGTCCTCAAAACAATTTCCCCACTGCCCTGCAAATAAATACTATTCTGAACTTGGACTATTTCTGCAAAAAGCATCACTTAGTTTGTGCAATCACACAAGCATAATTCACTACAAAGCTACTCACTAATAGGCAACTGAGATATTAACACAACATTATATTTTTAAATGTGATTTTTAAATTTATACATATGAGAATGTTAATGAAAAGATGTGGCTGTGAAATGCAGTACATTTAGCCAGTCCTGGGACAATATGGTGTGGGAGTCATTCTTCCTTCGTACAATTCTTCTTTTCAGGGCCTTCAAGTAAGTTGGTGTGAATTAACACTGCTCATTTGAAATCAATGGAAAAAAAAAAAAATGGAGCTATGCCAAATTACATCAGTGAGGGATCCAGCCTTTTGACTTCAAGTTATCCTCAGTTAACACTGGCGTAATCATAAAAAGGCGACATTTACTTCCCTGTCCAATGAAAATAGCCTGGGTATTGGCTACTTTCAGAGAACTGCCTGAAAACATTACACAAACCATGAATTATTCACAGTATTAAACAAATAATTGTGACTAGTAAATAAATATTTGAAAGTAATGGCTGGTTCATACACCATTCACACGTAGTGTAAGGGGGAGATATTCATCATATGAATTACCCATTAAGAATTACTGGCTCAGCTCTAGTTATAACTGATAAACAGTCATGTGGATAACAAGGCAAGTGTTTGGCACATCTCCTGCTTTCATTCCCAGCAATATGGCTTCCTTTTCAACAGACACATAAGCTCAATTATTTATAGCCCTTCTTCCAGAGAAACTGACTGCCTTCCATGCACCTGAAAGGCGGGAGCTGGCGCACAGTTTCCCCAATCCCTACTTGTCTGGTTAAATTCCAGGTCAGGCAACAGCCCTCTGACAGAACCACATTCCTGCTGTAGTTTCAATTACCTAAATTATTCTTTACCTCCTGTCCTAAGCATGGGCATATTTTTGATGGCCTGAGCTGGGAAATGTGAATGCAAACTGCTACCAGATGTAGAGAGGAAGAATGATTTCATATAGGAGGCACTGGCCTCTGAGTCAAAATCTCTGTGCCTCTGCTGTGCCACAGGCTTTCTGTAAGCCACTTAGGCCCAAATCCCCAAAGGTATTTAGGCTTTTAACTCCTGCTCATTTCAGTGAGAGTTAAAAGCCTAAATACCTCCATGGATCTGGGCTTTAGCCTCTGTGGTTGTGTCTACACAGCACAGGGGTATCCATAGTGCCAAGCAGGCGCATCAGAGATGACTCCCAACAACCTGGCTCTGGAGCAATATCCTGGTGTTGGGAGAGTGGAATATAATCTGATTGTGCATAGCCCTCACCACAGCATTCCCAGGAGCTAGCCTGGGTCCCTCCACACAACACTCCATTCTACTGGGTGGGTCCAACCCACATGCCCCAAAATCACTCTGCAGTTTGGGTCACAGCCTGACTCATTGGGATATAGGGATCATCCCATAAGATTGGCATAGTGCATGAGCATTCTGCTGGTGGGCAGCATGTAAAGCACAGGAAGCCAACAGTTTTGTTCAGAAGTTCAGAACAAAAGTTCAACAGGTTCAGCTGAACAGTCCTACAAATTCCATTTTAATTCAGCTTCCACTGGCCACAAAAAGGCAGCAAGGGGCTGTGCAATATGGTCCCAGATAAAATATCCAGCACTTTTCCCTTATAACACCAGCACAACATCTGACTGTGTCTGCAAAGAGAATCAGAGCAAATGGTTAACAAACAGTTATGGTAGTTAAAAAAAGAAATGCTTTGCTGCTATTCTATTGTCAGTTTTGGCAAGCAGCACAGGGGAAGCGAAGCGCTGATAACATTGCTTTATTGTTCGTGTAGGTCCCAACCTTAACATGCTACATCTGTATCTTCTGTCTCAAGAAGTTGCTTTCTTTTCATCAAACACATTCCAGAAGTCAACAGTAAAAGCACTGACAAGAGACAGCAGATTGATCCATTAACTCTCACTCACTGCTAACAGTTCTTTGGCTGAAACCGGACCCTGCATTCCACTTGGGAAGGTTTGGTAAGTTCAAAATGTAAACACACTCACAGGATTTGGTTACTGCTCTCATGCAGTGCAGCCCCTACCTCAGCATAGCAGGAGGTGCTGGGAATCTCCACAGGTGCTGTGCCTCTTCTTTTATACATGCGTAATTAAGGAACAACCAGGACAGGCCAAACGAGTCCTGTGTGCCTCGTGTTGCTATTATACTACATTCTCAGTTAGTGCTAATCAATGTGGTTGCAGTGAGGGATATTACAGCATACAGCTCTTTCTAATATGTCTAACAATAATAATAATAATAATAAATAGCAATAATAATGAACTCTCCCTTCACCAGAAAAGATGCAATTAAATGAGCATGTATTTTCCCTTTGGAGACAGGCCCTTAAGCATCTTCCTTTTAGCAGCAGATAGAATGAAGTCTTGCCTGTCATGGCTTTGAATTTGGTTTGCAAAACCAGCCTTCATTTTAAGTAAGATTTATCCAACAATGCTCCTTTGTTGAACTATTATTCTCCATCCATCCAAGCACGCAGGGTCTCTGCTCACTGACCAACTCTCCAGTGCACTGTAAAAGCACGGCACAAAACACCACTTCTCACGCATTTGCTCCCAAAGCTGCAAAGCCCAGCACAGACTCCGCTCCATGCGCGGCTCTCTGCCCCCCTCTACTGACTGCCACAGTCGGTCCCGGTCCAATTCCTGCATCCAGGGACTCAGCCCGAGACGCTGTTACCCTTGGAGAGGTGACAATACACCTTCTGAGAGGCGGCAAGATGCTGGCTTATCCTGGGAAGAAGCTGATTTTTCCTATGCAGTGGCTGGACAAACAGGGTTTTGTCCAAGGAGGCCTCCGAGTTCAGCTTCTGCCTTGCTCACAAAACAGAACGAGAGTTTGTGCTGTGAAATTTGACATGGAAGTAGAACATCACTGCAGTATTTCAACTAGTCCCTGAATACTGGGACTCAAGAAGGTGTCTTTGGTGTCCCATCAGGTTCTTGGGATGAATGACATTTTCCAGGATGGACACCTTCTTCAGCTGAAAAGTTACTGTTCTTCAAGATTTCACCCATTTTGATGTGACAGTGGCACTTCCCAAAGAAGACTTTTCAAAGGAACACACCAAACCAAAGAGCCACATTTCTGAAAAAGTGCTTTTGGTGCACATCTACCTATAACTGCCCTTTGCTCTTCGTGCAGACATGGCACCACATACAGTCCTGGAGCCCATGAGCAGAAGCAGCAGAGATTGTTATGGGGAAATGCCAGGAGGTGCTGCACTGACATCACTGGGATTTTTGCCACTGATTTCAGTAAAATTATGATTTCATGCAGGACTCTGCTGCCATTGGACTCGGGATTTAATTACACAACTTCTCACTAACTGGCTCTCTAGGTCTCTACAAGGCTGATTTCCCTCCAATCTCACTCCAGGGGTTAGTTCTGACTTGTTGCACGGGCCTGCTTGAAAGCTTTGTGCTCCTTATACTTCCCTTCTTCCTCTGGTACTGCACAGTTCCAGACACAGCTCCCTGTGCCAGGTGTACCTGAGGATGTGTCATCCATGTTTACATCTTAACAGCTTCAGTTTTCTCTCCCTTGTTGTCTCAAGTTTCCAGTGCTTTTTTGCCTTTCCCCTGCTTTTCTCTCCTCCATTATCGGGTCTTATGTATTTAATATCCTTTTGTTACACAGATCTAGAAACAGATTCTGATCTAGGGAAAATGACTTCTTGTTGTTATTATGGATCTGGATTGGCAATTTGGTCTGTTTCCAGATCATTTTGGCCTTCTGGCATGACCATTAATTAGTCGCTCCCTCGTCAGATCCAACTCTGCCTGTACAGAGAAATGTCCTGCACATTCCAACTGCAAGTCCTCCTCACAGCAGTGAGAGCAATGGGACTTGAGCTTTGGACAGCAATGGGAGCATCTCTGTAGTAATTCTGGACAGAGAACTTCTAACACCTTAATGTGCAGCAGCCTTGCAGCCAAAGGCATGTCAGCAACACACTGACCAGCTTCAGTCCTGCTCCTTTGGGTACCTTAAGCAGTGGAGAACACCTTGTTCAGGCAGCAGCTGTTGAATATGCACATGGCATCCCAGGCAGGCTTGTCCAGCCTGCCCCAAAGCCGGGGAAGATTAAAGCTGGTTGTTATTTGGCTATCTGCTCTGCTATCACACCTCCAGTGGCACTGTAGGGGCACAGTGGGTGAGCAGGGGACCGTGCTCCTCTCTGTGCTGCATTCCCAGGACTAGCATGAGGAGCCTGAGCAGCAAGGGGGGCTGGAAGGCTGGACTGAAGGGTCCTGCCTGCCTGCAGCCTGCCTGCAGCCTGCCTGGTTTGTCCTACAGCAGCTGTGGGATTCATAGCAGCTCACATACACAGTGATAATTCAGCCTACCCCTTTCCTCC
This sequence comes from Urocynchramus pylzowi, assembly GCA_013397555.1. NCBI lineage: Eukaryota > Metazoa > Chordata > Aves > Passeriformes > Fringillidae > Urocynchramus > Urocynchramus pylzowi. The sequence goes on along the minus strand of VZRH01007183.1, from coordinate 615,878 downwards.
TTACACCCTGGAAAAGTCCTTCAGACTTAGGACTGGAATAGCCTGGATTTATTTCAGCTGCTTTCTCAACAAGTGATCTGTTAAAGGGAGAAGCATACTTATGTATGAAGTTGCTGTTTGCACTATGTATTTTAAATCCTGGGATGAGCATGAGAGGAACTATCATGGAGATTTAAAGAAAATTAATTACCACCTTGTTATAGCAGTTCAGAGTTTACAACTTGTTTCCACTTTCAGAAGAGATGTGAATATTTTACTTGTCTTGGATCCTGCAGAGGATTTTTGGGATCCTGGAATCAGATGCTGAAAATCACTGCATTGTGCTGCTACCTGACATGAAGACAAATGCCACCACCAGCAGCTGAGTTATGTATGAGCACAACTAATGTGAAATAAGAATAAATCTGGTAAGTCCCTAAGTCCACAACTCTGTTCTAGCACAGCTAGAGCACCTGCAAATTCAGATCCATAGATAGGGTTATGTACCTTTTCTGTACACAGAAGTGCAACAGTAACTAAGAGAAAGGTAAGAACAATTTGGACTCGTCAGTTTTAGAAGCTACACTGAGAGGGCCTCTGAAAGGTGGAGATTTGGAGGAAGTCTCAAGTTCCAGACAGAGAACAAAATCCCAAACAGCTTCTCATTATGTTTCCCCAAATTTGCAAAAGTCAAGACAGGGCTATTGCTGACAGAAAAGCAGACTTCCTAATGTCTGACATGGTTGTTCAGAGGCATTTCCAACATGAGAACTATGAAAAAAAATCCAATGAATCCCTGCTGACCTGCTACATAGCTGCTTGGTGTCACACATTCAAAATGGTCCAACAATGACTGTGTCAGCAGGGTTGCCTCAAAAGCTTCAGTGTCTCACTTTGGCTAAGCAAGTTTAAGTTTGGACACTTACTTAAAAGTTGTTTGTATCCCTTAGACCATGAGGCCAGGGTGAAAATTTTGTTGGAATAATCCTTCTCATGAGGTCTCCAATAATACCTGCATCCAGCTGGGCTAGAAAAACACTGGGAGCAACCTTTGAGAGACTTTCCTCATTTTGCCTTCCAGTTCCAGCTGAGACTCGGAAGAGCAATATTTTGTAAGCAGGACCAGCAGTGGGAGAAGGAAAAGTTTGCTAAGTCTTGGTAAACATATCCCTATGAGCCAGTTCTGAGTGCCTGCCTCTGCACATACCCAGAGTCCAGGGAACCACAAACAAGTGTAACTGGCTGTACAAATCATATATTCTCTCGATAGAAAAATACAACTGCCTATGTGCCTGAGCCTCTCTCTGCACTTAAGTAATTGAGGAAAATAAGTCACTTTTAATTTCAAAAAGCTCTCAGCTGTGTCCTTAGTAATTAAGATAGCATGGATGCAATAAATCAGTACATGTGCCAACCCACAGAGGTCAAATATAATCAGGCAGCAAATTATAGTAAACATTTATGAATCCCTTGTATACGGCACATGACCCCACCCACTCGTTCTGGCACAGAGGTTTGTTGTTGATTGCACTGGTCCTTCTGGCATTTCGTGTCCTCAATGCAAGTCACACCAAGTAGCCACCCTGAAATACTGTACTTGAACATGATCAGACTCATTTTAATCATTGTGTGTATTTTAAATGATGACTAACACACTGAGAGGATGAGAGAAACCAAAATGGTCAGGGAGCTTTTTTTGAAAGAGGAACAAGGAACATGTAAATCGAGGGTTCTATTTAAGCAACAAGAAACTCTGTGCATCCTTCTGCAGGGGAAGGTTGGGCTTGTGGCTGAAACACAGAGCCAGGCTGTAAGACCCTGCTGCCCACAGCAATTCTGCAGGATAGCACAGCAAACCCATGGCAGAGTCCCTGGGACACCAGAGCTCCTCAGCTCCCTGTCTGTGGAACCGGGCTGATTATGCTCCCACCCTTTATCTGTCTTGCCCATCTACACCAAAAAACACTTCTTTGAAAGGGACTGTCTTTAATTAGGTGTCTGTGTGTGCTTAGCACAATAAGGTGCCAATTTTAGCTGAGGTCCCTGAGTGCTCCTACCTGGCAAATGAAACAGGCATTTACTGCAGGGTTAATGACCAGCTGAGATTACCTGATCTTATTATTTCATTTGTACTGCTGTCACACCTAAGAGCAGCAGCCACAGACCTGAACCTGTTCTGTGTTTGCATTTAATGCATACAGCACATAATGACAGTGCCTCTCCCAAGCAGCTTAAAATTCAGTTTTACTTTCCCTTCTCCCACCGCCAACTTGCACAGAGTTTGTTCAGGGAATGCTTTTCAGATATGTCTGCCATTGTGACAGCTTCAAGCATCTCCTTATGCCTGATCAGATTAGATCTGGATAACACCTGACAAGTGCAGATGAGACACGGATCACAACTAGAAGGAAAGTGAGAAATATTTTCTACCAAAAGGTTTAAAGAAACAAAAACATTTCCTTTGTTTTTAAATGCAGTAATGTCCTGCTGATAATTTTTTTTTAACAAAAGGAAAAAGTAAAACCCAAATAAGAAAGATCAAAGAAACAATTTCATGTTTTGTTTTTAGACAAGCAATTAATGTTGGTGGAATTGCAGAGTTTTTATCAGGGGTTAACTTGAGAAAAAGCATTCCTACTGTATTTTCCTCTAGAAAACTTTGATACCAAAATGTCAGGGAGTCTTACGCACAAGCACAGAGGGTTTGGGGTATGAAATCCACTCCTAACCATAATCTTGACTGCAGTCTGCAGACCTTGAAGCTTCTCTTGCATGTTACACTATCAAGGGAAGCCTTGTGCAAGACACTACACGCTGCATTAGAGGATAGTTTGGGTGCTGAAGTGGCGCTTCTGGTAGGGGATGAAAGAGATGGAGATGTGAGATCTCCCATGTTATGAGCCATTTCCTTTCCCTGTGGTGGCACTGATCCTTGGGAGAGACTTACTTTCTCCTAGTGAAAAGTTTTTCAAAGGAGGTTCCTTACCAGCTGCAGATGAAAGGACAGGAGCTGGCAGGAATATCTCGTCAGCATCAGTGCCTGTTTTATACTTTGCACACACCTGGAGAGTCCTGGAATACAAGAGAAACCACCTTTACATCTTTGGTTACCAGAGGAGTTCCCAGAGCAAGTCTGGGACTCTTCAAAAACTGGCATTTTACCAAGAAGTCACAGACAACAGGAATAAAGTACTTTCTCCTTTGCCTTCTTCAAACTGGAAAGAGACCCTGCAGCTTCATTTGTGCAGGGGTGCACAATGGAGACAGCAAGGACTGAAGAGGAGACTCATCCCAGCACTAGTCAGCTTTTCATAACTATCAAACATGATAATTTCTGAAAAGGAAATTCCTTTTATTTAAATAGCCAGCAACAAAAAGAGAAAATAATGATGTGGCCTTCCATTCTGCCCTGCATTAGTACCTCCCTACTATAAAAACTGCCTTTCGTGCAGAACACCTTCTGGAATATCTAAGTGGATAAAAGCTGGGAAAAAGACCCTGTGAGGAAAGCAAAAATCCCTTTAAGAAGGGACATGGTAGTGCCTATTATACCACGGGATGTTCTCTCCTGTGGATGAAAAAGCCCAGATTCCAAGAGTTTGGAATATTACATGAGAGCAGGACTAACCAGACAGCCTTTTGGAAATGTCATCTCATGCCATGTGAACCTAAGAATGATAATGAATTGTCAGTCCCATAACCTGGAAATGTCTGGATCAAGTATCTTCCAAATTACCCCAAATGCTTGTCTTTAAAATTTTCAGGAAGTTCTGCTCAAGTTTGGGAGTAAAATTTGATAGGCCAGGAGGCAGAAAGCTCTCTGCCAATTTTATTTTTAAGACTTTCTACAAAGACCCTTGAATACTGGTACGTGTGACCAGTATTCAATAACAATTACATATCAATATACAATATCAGGGGCAATGATCAGAGCTGCTATTAGAAAAAAACCCAAAATAGTCAAATGCTAATTCCCTCAGCTGCAGATAATGAAGGAAGAGGGCAAACAATCCCCAGTCAAATAAATTCCCCAGAAGGTGTTACTTACAAAATCTCATAATTTTCAACCAGTGGTGTGATTAGAGAAGCTTGACTCATGGCTTCTTAATGCTTTGGGTTAGCAAGACTAGTTGGCAGTGCTAGTGGCCGAAGTGAGCTGTGCTTTACATTGTGAAGTCAACCAAGTGTCTAGCTGGCAATTAGCCAGGAATCCTAAAATCATCAGCCCATTAGAAACATGTTATTATTTACATGGACAACCCCTCTGAAGCCAGGGCTGAGAACAAGGAAGAGGACCAGTGTCCATCACACGTGTTTCCCCACGGATCAGCTGGCTCCAGCAGAGTGGAGAGCAGCATTTCAGTGGGCAAACAGGTTAGAAATGGGTCCTACCACACTACAGCTCTCTCCTGCAAAGAACTGCATTTAGGATTAGTGAAATGTTGCTCAGTTGGCCTGGGCTGTTTCTCTGGAAATGAACCCCAAGCCTGCAGATGTTGCTGGTACAAACACATTATAATGCACTGGCAATTCAGCCCCACATTGAGGAGGGTTTGGTGTCAGCAGGATGATTTGGGAGAGCAGCAGCAATGCGGGCCAGGGTTCCATGGAGGGAAGTAAGTCCAGAGCTCATTATGTCTTTTCAATGATTGCAGGGGACTTCTGCAGGATCAGACAGTTTTTTCCAGCACTGCTGATTAGAACTGGGCAAGACTTCTGTTGAAGGAATTTGGCGTCTTCAACTAACACAATTCAACTGTCGGCAAAATTCAGGAGTTCTCATTGAAAACTCAGTTTCAATGAAAATCCCAAACTAAATGCTGTGATTGTGGATCAAAAAGTATCTTTGAATTTAAAAATGAAACACTATTTCAGATGTTGAAATTCCCCTTTATAGTAGTTCTTGCTTTTTATTCTTATTGCAACCTCCTCACAAAAGAAATTTGGATAAAACATACATCAAAAATAGTAGAGCAAGGGATTTTTGAATAGTGTTTTTCTGCATGGAAAAAGCATCTCTAAGGCAGTCCTGTTAATACATGTGGAGACAAAGCAGCATTAGTAACATTGCTAACATTTAGGAGACATGGATATCATTCATCTCAGGATCTTGGAGAACATACTTTTTATTCAAAGATTTTCAGATGTGGGACAGCAATCTTTGGAATATATCCATAAAAACTAGATGAAAATTAAAGAAGAGAAGTACTAAAAAAATAATAATGAATCAAAATCCATTGGACTTCACTCTGGAGCTCAGATCAAATATTCTTCTCTTAGGAAGAGGAAAGGCATTACAGCCTGGCCAACTGTTATTTGGAAATAGAATTGTAATTGTGTATTGAGTTCTTATCTTCAGATGAGGTAATCCACAGCATGCTGATGAACGTTTATCAACTGGGCTGGTTAAGCCCCAGGGAATGACAAAGGAGAGAAAGAATGGGAAGGAGACACGTTGGCTATGAAACACTCCTTGCTAGAACAAGAAACAATAGGGTGCTGCAACTGAAAAAGGAAGAGAGACACTTCCTGGGACAAGATGCCTTGCTGAGGTACCTCACTACCAAGAGATAAGGGTGTTCTCAGTGACAGGCTGGGGCATTAAAACCACAGCAACTCCTGCAGGGACACTCAGGGTCTTTCTCAGGGTTATGTTTAAGGTTTATAAGGTCAAGTGACTCTTGCTTTAGATCTGCAAAGTATTTGTTTCTCAGGTAAAACTGTTTAAAATAACTTCTTGTAGGAAGCCAGTTCTAAGCAACTCTTGATTACCAGAGACCTGCAAAATCTTTTAAAATAGACACCCAATCCTGCACACTGCTTCAGATTTCTTCAGGGGTTTTCCTATAATGAATTAATAATTTTCCAGCTTAAGCAAAGCTTCAGACTTCAACATTTTAGTTCTTATTTTCTGGCTACTCTTAACTGACTAATTGTATTCTCCATAGTAAACAACAAATTTGTTTCAGATCTGCCACTGGAGTCAAGCTCTCCATAGGAAGGGAATTCAAGTTCCAAACTCAGAGAAAGAACAAATGCTATTCCCACTCAAGCATGCCCAAAAGGGACTTGGGATGGAAAGACCACAAAGGAGAACCATAGAGGGATGTTAGAAGCAAGGCAAGAAGAGTTTCGTATTCAAAGCATTTCTTTTTCTAAAAAAGCTTTGGCCAGTGCTGGTTAGATCTTACAAGAAGCATCACAGAGCAGAACAAGAACTGACAGCACACATGCTGCTTGTACTGCTGCCCCTCCTTTTTCAGAAGGAATTTTGAACTCTACACCCACCCCCAAATTTGAAAATCCTTGCTTTAATCCTTAACAGAATCTCTATCCAATTTCTGTAACTTCTTTGCAGCCTCCCATTTACACAAGTAAGCACCAGAGTCCTGATACAAAAATAATTTCCAAGGAGGAATATGGACATCTCATGAACTAATAAAACAGATGCAGGTATGGAGGAGCACCCACAGCTCAGCAGTGAGCTCTCATATTGGAATAAGGCTCTTCCCTGGTGGCATCACACTGCGTGCAAAGCAGGTGCAGTCACATTAAACCTTCCATGATAAGAGGAAAACCTTCAGCCAACCTCCTGCAGCAAATCCTGCCCTTAAGCAGAGGTGAGGCTTGCTGAAAACTCACTTCCTGAAGTACCATGAACTTCAATTCTTTGGTGCCTGACACAAGAGAGTTTAAAGGGGTCTGAGGTTTTATAATCCAACTACCCTGTACTGGGCATCCAGACCCAAGACCTGCAACCAGTGATAATCTTACCCAGAAATAGGTTCTCTCATTTTCTGAAGCTGTATCCAAAGCAGCCTGAGCAACAGGCCAAGGGAGGGGATTCTGTCCCTCTGCTCTGATGAGACCCCCCCAGCAGTGCTGCATCCAGCGCTGGAGTCCTCAGCACAGGCAGGACATGGAGCTGTTGGAGTGAGCCCAGAGCAGGCCACCAAGATGATGAGAGAGATGGAGCATCTCTCCTATCAGGAAAAGCTGAGAGAAGTGGGTTTGTTCTACCTGGAAAAGAGAAGGCTTAGGGATGGCCGAATTGTGGCCTGTCAGTACCTGAAGGGAGCCTACAAGAAACATGGACAGAGACTTTTTACAAGGACCTGGTGTGACAAGACAAGGGTGAATGGCTTACAGATGAAAGAGGGTAGGTCTAGGTTAGATATTAGGGAGAAATGTTTCCCTGTGAGGGTGGTGAGGCTCTGGCCTGGGTTGACTCAAGAAGCTGTGGATGCCCCATCCCTGGAAGTGTTCAAGGCCAGACTGGATGGAGCTCTGAGCAACCTCGGACAGCAGAAGGGGCTGGAACTAAACGATCTTTGAGGTCCCTTCCAACCCAAGCCATTCTATGATTCCATGATTTCTAGCCCTACTTTTTTGTCAAACAGCAGGCTACAAAACCAACACAGCCTCTGCCAGCTGGGTGAGTAACCCCACAGAAATGTGTACACGAAGTTCTCCCAAATCTCACACATCACAACTAATAACTGATGACCCTGGTGACATTTATGACTCTTTGTCAATCTGACAGCTCTTTCACTGACTGAACAAGCAGGAAAATAAAGAGTAATTTAGCAGAACTTGTGCTTCTTGTTCATGCAGGTCACTGCTGTGACAGTCACCCAGGCACAGACAAACCCTGGGACACGAGCAGCTCTCCCTGCTGCTCAGCTGGACAGACAGTAGTGACAAAGGGAGCGACACTGGCACTCCTAGAACTTGCTGAATACCACCATCTACTGGCATAAACCGTGGAGGAAGGGAATGAAAGGAGTGGGGACTGCAGAGAAGCAAGGAGGAGAAAGTGAAAGAGGCTGAAGAAAAGTAATGGTATGAGGAAGACAAAACCAAAGTTACCTATCATAAAACAAAAAGCCATTTAGATGAGTAACAGAGGAGCAAGAGACAACAGGGAAAAGGAAAAAAAAATATGGTGGAGGCTGTTTTCCTGACAAATTGTCCTCCCCACCATGCAGCTGGCTCCAAGTGCTGGGCAGGAGCCTGTGGACACAGCACTGGAGCCCAGCTTCTGGGAACCAGCACAGCTCTTCTACAGTAGGTACAGGCAGGTCAGCCCATCCCAGGCAGGCTTCCCACAGCACTCAGATCACTCTGGCTGGTCCTGTGTACCACAGGCCATTGCATCTCAAAATACTTCCTTATTTTAGCCCAACATCTTCTGTTTGCTTCAGGTACCTAAAAGGGCACATCTGGCCTTGGGTGAATGCAACCAAGAGATCTCTGGAGCTGGTTGAAATGGGTGGTCACCTCCTTCTCACTGCAGTTCCCATCCATGCCAGTATCCCTGCAGGAGCCTTTGGCCTAAGGACTCCAGCTGCTCAGGCCTGGCCTCCTACTCCTGCTTTGGGCTGCTCCTGGACCTGGCAGATCTGTGCCTGACAGACCCCAGCCTCTGGATGTCTCTGTGTTGCAGAGCTTCTCCACAGGCAGTAATGCTCACCCCAGTCTTGATGGGAGCTCAGCTGGAATTTGTCTCCAAGGTAGGGAAGGCTCCACAGGTCATTACCATAGTGCTCAGGTCATCCACCCACTTGGAGCTGCAAGGCTGCTATCACACTGATTGCTGTATGTACACCTTCCAGGAGTGACTTTGCAGTCATCTACTCACTCAGAGCCATAATTAGAGGTAGGAATGTACTATTGCAAAAGAGATTTAATATTCATTCAAATCCTTAACATTAATTTGCTTCAGCCCTGTGCCAGCCCCCTTTTTGCATTTGCTTTCAACAAATATATTACCAAATTAATTTTCTGGCAGGAACAGTGGTAGAAATGGTACATTTTAAATCAGTATTGAGGCATGCTCCTGGGAAAGAAGCTCAGTGTTCATAATTGTGCATATTCTCAACAGAAACCCAACATTAAATCTGTGCTTATCCAATCCCATGCACTGGGCTATGCCTGGCTGTGCAAAATTCCCTGTCTGATTCTGGACAACTCCAGCAATCTCTCCAGTTCCCTGTGCTCCTGGGGCAGCACAGCCAGGCACAAGAGTTCAGAGCTGCCAGCACAGCCAAACCCTCCCATGGTGACTGCACAGAGGTTTTTACCAGAGCCAACATGGACACAGCTACAGCTGCCCAGCACAGGGCAAGGCTACAAATCTGTGCTCTTAATTGGGCTGGACAATTCCAGTTAAAATAACAGTGATGGCTCTCAAATTGCTCTGGTTTACCTCATTTAATCTGAATTATCTAGCTCAGGTTCAAAAAAAAAAAAAATCCAAAACAAGAACACATCTGCATTTTTTCTATGTAAATACATATCAGCCCTATTTTTTCCCACCACATTCAGGTGACAAAAACCATAGGAAAGTCTTTACTTTTTCTTCTTGTCCCTAATTATGCCACAATTTATTCCCCTTCTAGACCACAAGCAACTCTGAAAATCTACTCCTTCACCTTAAAAAAGACTCTAAAGTATAAATCCCAAATTAAAAAATCAGTATCTCAAGTCCCTATATTGCAGCTCCCTTTGCAAGGAAAGAGCTCAGCCACACAGTCAGGGATTTCATCAGTTCTCTCTGCAAATGCTGGGGTTTTCCACCATATAGGAAAGGCTGGGATATCAAGGAAATTACATTTCACTTAAACTTTCTGCTGTTGTGACACTTCCCTCTACCTTTCTGCTTGTTTTACCTATTTCCTTGTTCAGCCTAGCAGCATATCCTCTCTTCTTTTTCCACATTTGCCTATTCCTTTTTTCCTATGTTCCCCTTCACTAATTTCCACCTCCTTGTAAAGTCAGCTGGCATCATCCTCATAACAATGCAAGAAGAGAGGGTAGAACATCACTGAGTTATTTCTTTGCAGGGATGTGTCAGACCTCACCAGAACCTGTGGCCAAATATGCTCTGGCTTTTCCTTCTCCTCCACCAAATCCCACGATAGAACACAACCCTCAGCCTGTGCCATCACATCCTCTGTATATTGTCATTACTCCTCCACCTCCATGGCAGCCAACTTTCTGTCCTTTGCCTCATCATTCTCTCAGGTTTTCTCACCTCACTCAGACTCCTCCCCTCTCTTCCTTATTTCTCTTTATTCACCCCAGGCTGTGAGCCAAATGCCTTAGGTCTGATAGGAAAAAAAAAAAAAAAGAGAGAGGGGAAAAAAGAGGGAATAAAACTCCCCAACTCCAAAGGTCTGCATAGGATTAAACCCCATTTGCCCCAGATGGCTTGGAGACAAGAGTAAAAGAGAATTCAAGCACAGAAGGACGAGATAGTCAGACTTTCCAAGTGAGCAAGTAACGCCAGAAAACGTACTGGCCTCATTTCATTCACTTGGTACCAATGCAAATTACTGGCGGTGGGGATCAAGGCTGGGATTTTCAAAAGGGTTAAAGCTCATGTATTTAAAAGCTCTTTACTCACTTAGGAGTCAAAGTCCCATTTTCAAGAGGAAGTTAAAAGCAAAAACCCCCTTTGGAGTCAGTCCTAATTCCACTAGTCAGACAGGCATTCCCAGATCCTGACTTTGGCAGCCCCTCGTTTTCACTGGGAAAGTCCCCAGGATCTCTCTCAACGTGGGCAGGCACAGGCTATGCCTTGGCAGGGTGATCACCCACTGGGTTGGGTGGCACAAGGGACACACAGCAGCCTCCCCAGATCCTGTGCTTAGAGCTGCCCTCTGTGACAGGGCTCAGAGGTACTGAGCAGCTGCCCCTTGAACTCCTCATCCCAACTCCATCGTCACCTGAAAGTGGAGCAAGATTTTACTGAGAGCACTCCCATGGCCAGAGGTAAACACCTGCCTGGTTCTGGCCATGAAGGTGGGGTGGGAAAAGCCTGTCCCTCCCTCCCCCTGTGCATGTCAAGTTGGCCCAAGAGAACTCCAGAACCCTGTATGTACTCTTCCATAAATGCCGACATCTCCCTCACCAAAATCAGTGGTACTCGCTCTCTCCTAAGTCATTTAGGGACAAATTTCAGTGATATCTTAAGGCCAGAAGTTTACAAATATTGATTTGTCCAAACTGCACTCACATAAAATGTTCTTTGGTGAATTAGGAATACGGGCCATCCATTTTCAATTGAATTTGCACCTTTGAGCTCTAGAGGTGCTTTTGAAAAAATCCCAGTCCTGTAAAGACAGCTAGCAACGAGCACCAAAAGACTGGTTTGAAACAGCTCACCATCCCCACTGGAGGACACACTCTTGAATGCACCCCAGTCCCTGCCTGGTCATCAATGGAATGCCCAGATGTTCAAATATGCCAAGCACACCCAACCATTCTTCACCACCCAGTATTCTCACCAGGGAGGGCACAACTCAGCACTGCTTTTCTGAAGTGAGCTTGATGTTGAGATCTTTTGAAAGTCAGGCCCTACTATTTACTACTGCTCTGAACAGCTCCAGACTTTTAATATTTGCTGTCAGAAACAGTACCTTTGTCTTCAAGGCAGCCTCATCTTCCTTTCCAGACATAATTTCTGACTTCAGTAGCAAAAAAGGTAGATTAACCAGCTATTTTGAAAATCCCACCATCTATACCATGTCACAGCAGCTCAACACCAATTAAATTTTGGATCTTGAATCTTTTCAGCAAACTGGCAGCTAATGATCTATAGGCAAAGACTGTTTGACAACCATGGCTGAAATGTAAAGCCATATGTGAAAATCACCATCTTTTCACATACAACTTGTGAAGAGAAAGAGGAAAATATGAATCAAATTAGCTATCATTATAAATAGTGGTCTGGAAATGAATCACAGATGTTTTGATGGAGAATGGGTTTTTTCGTAACACAATTCTTCTGAAAAGTGCCCATTCTGCATGAAAAGGATCCTTTTTTTTCCCTGAAGAAACTGATTGTTCAAAATATTTAAGTATTCCAGCCATGCACAAAGACATTTTTGCAAGCCTTTGCAATGTTCCATGGGAGCTGGATTTTTTTCTTTGGTGTTCATCTAAGCCAAACTCCTTAAGTGAATTACATTTCAAATGTCATATATCTATCATCTTTAAGGGAGGAGACCACAGAGGATCAGTCCAAATAAAAGCCAGGTTTAAAGAAGCTTCAAGAAAGAAGTCTAAAGCCAGGTCCTACAGCAGCTTTTCCAAACAGAAATATTCTGGTCTTTCACCTTACATTTTCTGGTTATTAATCTTTTCTTTTCTTCACTATGGTTACAGTTCCTTTCCTCACTCCATGTTTATGCTAGACATGCATCAGTAACAGCCATGTGATAAGCAGAAGAGCAAGGTATCATGTACCCTTGGCCAGCAACACTTGGAGTCATGTCCATTTCTGGGGCATAACTAAATGCAAACTAAAAGAAAAAATGCCTGAAGTTTAATTGAACATGCACTCAGTGTGGCCATCTATTTAAGAAATAGTAATTAGTATTTGTGAGGGATGTTGGCAACATGTAATTAAGAGAATGAGGTGATATTCTTCACAGGATTGGGCAGAAGGAATTATTTATATAACTAGTGGAATATGAAGGTACTGTAAGAAGGGTAGGAAACTCAATTGTACCATAAAACCCTTGACGTTGAATGCTTACAGATTTTAGTTCCCAGGCATGACAGTGGAAAGTGTGGGGGTTTTTCAGTACAAAAACACTTTGATGACTTGAGCTGGGAAGGCTCCACAAGACAAATGACCAGACTGGGGCAGTACATTTGCATGTCTCATTTTTGGAGGACGCACAGAAGGACTCCGAAGCCCAGACAACAGTAAAATCAACAGCAAAGCACAGGCTTGTCCAGATTCCCTTGCTGACCTGTGGAAGGAGATGCTTGCTCTCCTCTGATGCACTGTGTGGGCTAGAGCATTAAAAATCCTGATCCCTTCAAAAGAGGAACACTGTCTGTGCAGCCTCTCCAAAGGGAGAACCAGAACAGTGCATTATGTGACATGAGTCCTTCCAAAGATTTTTTAATCAAGTAAAACGGAAAAGTGGTAAAGCCCAGAATAGAGCTCAGCTTAATATGTTTTAATAAGAAACAAAGAAGGCCCTGTTTTGTATTGTTCAGGCTTGCCTTTAGGCACATGTAAAAAAATGTTTACTAAATAACTCAAATGCTTAGCAGTGAGATACATTTTATTTCAAACAGAATTTTCTGCAAGTGTACACACGCCAAAAGGGAAGCAAAAGGTCATCAAATGATTGCAGGTACCAACCAATCTGTCATTGCTGCTCTGCAGGCACAAACCCCTCCACTGCACCAAGAATGAGCCACGTAAAAACCCAAACCAAACTGATTCCTCCCAAAAAA
>VZRH01007183.1:447304-602584 GCA_013397555.1 Urocynchramus pylzowi | reverse complement strand
AAAAAAAAAAAAGCAAACACAAACAAAGAAAATGAAACAAACAAAAAGAGAAACCAAAACAAACAATGAACACAAAATTAGGAAAAAACCCCAGCAAACAAACAAAGAACCCCAACAACAACAACAACAAAAAACCAACAAAAACCAAACCTGAAAGGAAAAAAGTGTCTCAGCAGCCATGCATAGGATGATTGTGTTTTTAACAGCAGGGCCATGATCCAAGCTCAGTCCTCACTCTGCCAGGTGAGTAAAGGCATTCGAGAAGTGCCTGACCAGAAGAACCAGATGAAGGATAGCTCCCTCTGGCCTAGATTAATTTTCTTGACATACTTCAAGCAACACCTTCAGCACACTCAGCCGTTAAGCCAGTCCCAAAACCAAATAAAAAATAGGACTCAAATGCCCTCCCATCTCCTCCTCCATCCTCAACAAATCAATTGTAATGTTTGTAGCTGGCATAACTGAGTTTTCTTTAAAAAAAAATTTTAAACCCCCCCAACATCCAAACCGACTCATTATTCCAAAAGATTTTAACTTCAAGTAAATGTCTCATTCTTTTGAAAAAACACCTCTCAAAAAAAAAAGTCTGATCCCCTTTGCATAGGACTCTACATCTTGCCAATCAGACTGAAATACCTACGTCTCTAAGTCAATTTAAAAAATAAAAGGAAAGTTCCTTTTTAAACATTGTTCTTGCATATCAGATCCCCCACCATAACGACACGGTTGGAGTTTGAAACTAATGCCAGGCGGACCTCGGGCAGGGCTGAAAACACCTATAGGGTACAACACGTACCTGCCAACTGTGCCATTTCCAACTGAAGTCTACAGTCTTTTTAAGTTATCTGCTGCCTTAGTCATCTCCTCCTTGTACTTTCCCATTTTCCTAGCAGCCACAGTGAAATCTCAAAGGCTGTATGAAAAAGGTGGCACACTCGACCTTTGAACCACATGTTGCTGAACAACTTGCTGCTATTTTAAGTAGAATGATCAAACATACTATTTCCTGAGATAAACGCTGCATGCTGAAGTGACATATTTCAAAATCTTCTGTTGTTTGGAATAATCACTTTCTGAGAAGAAAGCAGTGATCCAAATCCCTGCTAGTAATGAGCAGGAATGCTGCCTGAGTATTATCAGTGATCCTGCAGTTACCATCCTAAGATGTCTGTAACTACTGCCAAAAACAACACCACTTACCCATTCACAGAATATTCCCAACAACTGCAAGTTTGTTCCTGACTTCAATATCCCTTTTAGTCTGAAAAGAAATTACCACACTGATTTATTCTATAGATCTAGTGCTTCCTGTGGGTAATCAAAGTCTTCATAAGCATCTGCAGCTTCAATTGCTTAATTTCTACCACTCTGGAGAACACACGTGTGTAAAGGAGCCAGCTGGATTCTGCTGGTTGTTTGTGCATCCTCACCCAGAATCATTCCCATCAGTTACAGCTAGAGTGATTTATACTGTGGTGGGCCCTAGGGGGACTAGGCAGGACCATGGCACTGTAGCCCTGCCTGCAGAGCTCAGTCTGTCTGCACAAGGAGCAGCAGATGCAGCAAGGCAAGGGACTCATGAAACATCTGGCAGCAGCGAGCCCAGAGCGAAGATCTTCTCGCGAGGGAGTTCTGTGAGTTTTGTCAGCTTCAAACAGCCTCTTCCCCAGGATAACGTGGGTGGCAAGTTGAAAGCCACTGTTCTAGATCCTAGGATTTCTCCTTTTGTGGAAATCCTTGCTAACCATGCTGACTCTCGGGGAATACTGCAGGAGAACACCCAAAGTCAGATTAGTGGCTACTAATCTGACAGAGCGAGGACATCCAGCAGCTCCTGTGGGACTCCCCCTGCTCGCTGGGGCCAGACAACCTGATGGCTCAGCCCTTTGCAAGATGCAAAGCAGAAGGAATCATTTTGCATATGTGATTACTACAGCCAGGACACTCTTGCACAATAAAGCTGCCCTCATTCATGTGGACTAGATTCAAAGAAAAATGTCAGCGAGAGCCACTCCATTTTTTCAGTGGATTTGAATGAAAAGAACAATTTAGAAAGATCAGTTGCTTTTCTCCAGTCACAAGACCACATAATGTCTTTTAAGGCCACTTCCCTTAATTCTGTTTAAAGGCTGCTACCTTTCCTGAGCTAACAGGGTATGTGCACTCAGCAGCTTTTCTGTATGTGAAACTCTCCCTAAATCAAATGGGAAGGCATTTGCATATGAGCTCCCGGGAGGCAGCATTTGTCATCCTCATTTTCTGTCTCTTGACATGAAGAAAAATGGATTTATCAGCAAACTAGAGAAAACAGCCTTTTGCATATTTTTGTACAAAACAATTCAAATACTGAGAAAAGGGGAGGAGCTTTTTCACAATCTAGAGGCAGAATTAATGTCCTCTGGGTACAATGACATCTGAGGGAGACCATCAGCTGCTTGGTGTTTAATATGCGACTCTGGTAGCTGCTTGCGACTTCAAATGCTCAGGCTTGCAATCAAAGACCTCACTGATCTCAAACAGTAAAAATCCCTCTGTTTTTCATTTAAGTGTATATGGACTTCCTGAAATGAGATGGGTTTCTCTCAAATATGAGACACCTTTGTATTTCCAGGAGCACAGACTCAAACTGAAGATGGGAGTTTAGGATATATCCTCACTACCTCTTGTGAGCAGAACCTCAGTTAGTTCAACCACAGTACAAAGCAAGTGTATCCTAATGATCCTAGGTCACCACACACCTCTCACCCAGGGAGTCTCTGGGGAATTGGCCTTTCTTTTAGATGAAGAGTTGTAAAAAGACAGAGAAGGACAAGCCAGGCTGGAATGACTTAACTTCCACCCAAAGTGTGACTATCCCAAATCTAAGCCCATTCTAATCAGTGTAATCTTGCTCCCAGGTCTGCTGTTGTCATCTGTGTTGATGGAAGTGCCAAGCTCACTGCAGGGTTTTGCATGGGACACAGAAAATATAAAGTACAAGTACTAAATGCCCAACCTGACTGTGTGCTGAAGACACAAGCTGCAGATCAAAGGTGCCATGATAAAAGAGAGTTTGAACATTGCAGAGCTTGCAAAGCAACAGTTGAGTTTTTCAGAAAGTTAAATCTCACAAAAGCCTATCAGCTTCCCAACAGCAGCCTTGCTGAGAACACAGCTGAAAATGGATGTTCTACGAGCAATCAGCAGTGGATCTCCACAAAAAGGAAGCTCCAACGAGCTTCTCAGATCTCTCTTCAACTTCTAGTCAACTATAAAGAACAACAAAATTACAGAAGCAGGAAACCATGCTTCCTACTCTTTCATGACAATCCTTTGAAACTCCTCCACTAAAGCAAAGATTTAAATACTTTCCTAGTCATAAAATAATCTTGCTTGTTTTCATCAGTATGCCAGTTTCAGACACTTGGAAAACGCTCCTCTCACCTCAAGCAAATAATACCCACATGCAGCTACTGAGTTTCATTAGCTTTTGTTTGCCACAGGAAGCCCTCCTAGCACTGCCCAGATGGGTAGAAAAGGAAGGGCACCTCAGGACAGCCGAGTCAATGAGTGAAACAGGAGTCGGGACATGCAAATGTTGGGTTAGAGTCTGTCTCAGGGTACCTGAGTAATCCTGAACAGGTCTTGGAGAACCTTGCTCTGCCTTAACTCTCCAGCTACAAAATGCAGTGGTAATTCTCTCCTCAGATGACTACCACGGTGCTGCAATCATGAAGATGCAGCTACTGTGGGGCTGCAGGACTCATAAATATTTAAAGAGAATGAAATCAGAAGGGAGCAAAAGACAGGGAATTTTAAACCACTTCACATCTACTTTTTCCACTATGAGTACAAGTATGGAATTGGTAAAACCAAGTAACCTGATCTTACTGCAGTGATGCCACAACAGGCAATGTTAATCACAATGTTAAGGCAGAGTGTAGAAATGTGTTTCTTTTTGGCACTGTCTGTTTTGCTGGTTGTCACACACCCCCAGGAGTTGAATGAGTCAAGATGTGGGGGAAAAAGCCCATCATCATGGCAACACTCAGTTTGCCTGCTACTTTCATGAACTCTTCAGCTAAGCCCCAGGTTTTCCAACTCTCCAAGGTGTGGAAATAAGATGTTTGCAGATGCTTTCTCTTTGCTCACTCTGAAGTTGGAACTTGACACCTGGTGGCATGAGTAATAGGTGTTCAGAAAGATCTGGAATGAAGCCTGATACTCACATGTACCAGCACTGACTACATGGCACACCCCGTCCTGTAATTGGAAAGGGTCACACCTTCCATTCCTCACATGGAAAGTAGCAGCAAAGCCTGTCCCCAGCGCGATCCAGATGTTTTGGAAAGCCGATTGCAGGTGTGGACAGTTACCCTGTGTCACATCCTCAGGTGATGTGAACTAATGCTGAACTTCCAGGAGGTTACAGCCCTGAGCTCTTGGAAGATGGCAGCACTCAATAATGTGATACACAAGACTTCCATTGGTTAAACTGAGATCTAAAACAACACTGCATGTGTGTTTTTAAGGACATCCAAATATTCCACAACTTAAGGAGCCATATTCTGATGACTCCAGCTTCTGCATTTCCCTTGACTAACTGGCTCTTCCGAGCAAAATCTCTTTAGGACTGCTCAGACAACTCCAGGAAGAGCAAATTCATTAGCCTGATGTTCTATACAGTCCCTTTGTGGCAGTCCAGCATGGCAAGATCCTGCCACTTCAGCAGCAGGTACTGAGTACTCACGTAGGTCTGCTTAGCAGTTACTAAACACACATTATTTTGCAGAAAGCATAAAACTAACAAACATAATGGATGTTGGGGTCAGACATGCCATGACTGCTTTTCCACCCAATGCCATATGTGAAGAGCTTTTCTTTTTGGCAGTACAATACCCAGCGGTTCAAGCCCACAGAGGCCCAAAGTTTATTGTCTGCCAGATGGGCTGTGAAATGTACACTGCTCATAATGGGATTATGCAAGCTGTGCATTGTTTGAAAAATAATCTGAGGATTATCCTTTCTACCCTTTTAATGGGTTTCCCTTTTATACAAATTAGGAAATCCAATTTTTCTTTTTAAATACTTGCTGTAGATATCTGCTTTCAGCTTTACAAATGACATCTTATTCAGGCACATACTTCAACAGTATTAAGGAAAACCAAGAATTTTTTTTTTTTCATAAATGAAAGTACAAAGAACATATTATTGTATGGAACTATACATATTCACTCTGATGACATACCTGTATTTCTCAGGATCCCAAAAATAATGAACAACATATAATGACAGAGTTGCTACAATTCATAGCTGTTAGCTTCAGTAGAAGAAACAACTACTTTTGGATATATTCTTGCAGTTCCTGAAGCCAATAAAATTGTGCTTAAATGATTACCTGAACTAGAAATTGTGCAGTTCACCTAAACTTCATATGGTGATTTTCTTGTAGTCATTGACACTCCCAAGGATTTCACAGAATTTAAATACAGACATATTCAAAATTAGGTGACTCCTCATCATCAGATTTTCATATTCCTCTAATCAATCATTCTGCCCATCACCAAGAAATCGTGGCCTCACAAATGAAACTATGTGCCTTTAAAAGCAAGGCTCAGCATGACCAGTGCTGTTCCTTGAGCTCTATACACGATGTCTCCTATCTATCAAAGCTCTGCCTGTTTCACACTCATCCCTTGCTCATCCTCCTCTCTGAATGAACCTGATATGAAGAGCCTTTGAAATCCACTCACTCTTCATCCAGCAATGAACATGGACCATGCTCTGGCATATGTCTTCAGCACCACCACTGCCAAGCAGGGCAGACTTCTCATGGGATCAAATGGTTTATTTGATTAAGCTGTGGGGCTGGTTTGAACTCAGGAAATTTAATGTTATTTGGGAGTCAGGGCTTGGGAGAACTTCCAGAGCTCACCAAAGAAAAGATTCAAAGTTCTGTTGATTGCCATTGGGTTTGGATCACGTGCTCAGGAACCATTTCTCTTCTTACCAGCACTGCAGAAATTACCTGGTGCTCCTGTGACAAGGTCCCAGATCCAAGCTCTGTCTGCTGCAAGGCACCAGGAACACGTGTAATTTGCCGTGTCCATATGAAAAGACCCCCGAGCTCCGACCTTCAAGGCACGCCAGAAGCCAAGGCCACTGGTGGCACCTTCCATCTAGACAGTCTGCTATGCTACTCTTTCATTAGCTATAGCTTGAACTAATCTTGTTAGCACTAATGCAGCAGCAGCCTGAGGGCCAAAGGGTTGAAACGTCCCTTTTGCACACAAAACTAATGTGACACTCCCAAGTAAGGATGACTGAGCTTTGAAATGGTTCAGAACAGACATTTTTATCTGTCTCAGAATCTTCCCCTCCCGCTCCCCCTGCCGTGGGGAATCAGGGACGGGATTCACCCACAGGTGGCAGTGCTTCAGTGGCAAACACAACCATGCTGGGATCCTGCAGAGCCAAACTGGCTGCAAAAGAACATAGGTACACGTGGCCTGGTGCTAATATGGTTCCATAGTCAAAGCAGCTGGAAAAGAGTGAAAAAAAAGAGATTGAGTTTCTCTGGGTTAAAGATATTACAAGGGAGAACAAGAATGAATAGTGGCCTGTAGCCACTTTGAACAAAGTAAAATGTGGAATATTACCTGATTCAAAATCACGAAATTGAAGAGAATTAACTAAAAGACATTTTTCAGTTCCCCTCCAACTAAGAGGAACGAAAGGATTTGATAAGCTATGGAAACTCACTTAGAAAAACCACAGCATTAATTCTTGTGATAAGGAAGCAGTTACTTTTCTTGAAAGAGTTCATTGTTCATAAGTAATTTAAGGACAAATTCCAATTCAGGAAAATACACTTCATATCAAAATTTAATACAACATCCAAGAGTGACAGGAAATTTGGGGCAGCAGGATTAATTTTTTTACAGTCCAATTCTTGAGGTCTATTTTTAATATTGATTCATAAAACTGTTGCTTTAGTCAAACATTTTTGAAGCTGTGATTTGCTAGTGGTTTGGCTCCTTTGGGGAGGGGAGAGCTTGAAAACATTCTTGTCTTGGCCAGAAGGTATGAACTTGTTCTTGCTTTTGACCTCCTCTGTGCTGCATGAATTCAAATATTGGTGCTGCAGTAGAAAAGTGAAGCGAAAATGTGAAAAAACACTTGAGCAAGGCTCTGCTGTGTTAGATGTTGCATAACGGCATCAAGTACTTTGTGTTGGCAACAATCTGAAGATCTCCATCTTTTTTTCTCTCCAACATTCCTCAAATAGTGCTCAGGACTTTTTAAGACATTGACTTTGTGTCTTTTCATTTCATTCTGAGTAAGTTTTAAAACATCTGGTGGTTTCCAGGTTTTCTCTACATTCATTTAAAACTGGAAAGTTAAATTCTCCTGTAAGTCCTGGAGTTCATGTGTTAAGAAAGTCCATGACAACTGACAAAACATGAAAAAAGAAATGTATGGCAGATGCAGGCCTGAACACTGAGGAGCTGTTTGTGTCCCAGGCAGTGGGAGGCAGCTGACTGAGAGAACCTGGGCCATGGCAGAACCACAGTGTTGGCTGCAGAGCAGGACTGGCACAGCAGGAGAAGGAAACTCCCCGTGCATAAAGCACGTCCCTTACACACAGGCCCCAAGAAAGGGCTGTCACCAGCTCGGGGTCTTCCCCTCGCACTGCAGGTTGGCAGGGCCCTCCTACAGCTACATAATCAATCCCTTCTTTTCCTGCTGGCTTCATGATGACTATGTTTCTCCCTGACCACTCCTTCACGTTCTCATTTTGCCTCTCCATTTTCTACAATTCCTTCAGTAATGGTTAAGCCAATTTGAAGCTTTCAGCAGAAGCATTCAGTCACCCAGGAGCCTGGTGGTGCCTGTTAGTCCTCGGAATGGGCATAGAGCAGGCATCAGCAAAGGAAGCTTTTCCATGCACTGTCCCACTCGGGATGCTGAGTACCTTGACCTGCAGGTCTTCTCCCATAAGGACACCAGGGTACTTCATTCTCTTGTAGCACCTTTAGGTTACTCAGTGAGAGCTACAGCATCAAACAAGGGTGGGGCTGTCAAATGCTGCCAGTTGGGATGAGATCATCTGGCCCAGGATACAGCCCAGAGACCATTTGCTTTTACCTGGGCTGAAAGGCCACTTTGCTTCCAGCCAATAACCAAAGCCTACTTGATTCACACAAAAGACCCGCTGATGAGGCACTTCACATTTCATTATTGAACCTCTGACCAACCCTTGTCCAGACCCTAATTTTCCCCTCAACAGTCCAACTGGATACCCTAAATAAGTCAAAGCGCAGTGCCCAGCAGTCACACGGTGCTGACTTTCCACTGCTCTGAAAGGCAAATCCTGCACTCCTATAAATATTTCTGTGCTCCATGTCAATAAACAGGCCCATCATGGAAGCGTAAGAATAACTGAACCATGCTCCAAGACCTTTCACATTGCTGGAGAGGTGCAAAGAGTCTGCAATGTAAATAAGAATCAGGTTGGTAATTTCTATGCACGTTCTTGTTTTCAATTACATTTAGATTTGTTTCAGTTAAAAATGAAGCTTGAACTGATGCCAGATTTCTTTTTTTTTTTTAATCCCAACACATTTCAGATTAGCTGTGAACAACCGTTATTGTTTTCCATTCTCAGCCTACCACTTCAAAAGGACAGGAAGAGTAGCTCAGATTTAGGATCTGCTCCAGTGGAGAGGACCTGATCTCTTGCCATGAGCACAGGTGCTTCTGTATTGAAGCATTAATCAACCCAAGTCCCATCTGACCACTTTATTCTGTCGGTATGGCAGGCAGGCAGCTGTGGGCTTTCTTCAGAAGCTCATGAGGTCACTCCATCTCTTTAAAGCAGAAATAATGACTCTCCACCAAAGAGTGAGAGTTGGCAGCTCTGATGTTGAGATGATGTAACTGTACACAGTGGTGATGTGAGATTTTTCTTGGTTCCTAGAAGCCAATACTGCAGAGGCAATCATACTAACAACAGTATTTGCTTAAAATTTTTGGACAAGAAAGGAGACCGAGTTTCTTGCACAAACCAGCAGTGATCATAGGACAGTGAAAGGTCAGGAATTGGCTGTCAGAATTGGAGGCAGTCAGGGCCAAGCTGAGGTGCTGAAAACGCAAGGTAAGCAAGCAGTGCAAAGAGCTGGCTGCTCCCCTGCACTAACTCACACATCCTTATATCCTGAGCACCCTGGGCTACCTCTCTTTCCATGGCTCCTCTGCTAACAGCAGGTTATCTTCTGAGCCTTGCCATGGGTAAAATGAGGGGATGGAATCATTTGCTATTAGCAGGCTCCCCCAGAGTAAATACATGGCACTGTGTACCTTGGCAAAATGGGGAGGACACTTGACACTGAATCAGCTTTCTTGGGTTTATTGGTGTGGGTGAATTTACTGAAAAATAACTACTTTAAAACAGAGCCATGTTTCTTTTTTCTACAGCTAAAGAAAGGAGCCTGGAAGGACTAGACAGGTTGAACAACTAGATAATGAAAATACCTGGCCACCTTAACTCTGGGAGATCTCAGGAGCTGAACATCTTGTAGTAACCCAGTCATTTACTTCTTGGGTTTGAAACATCAGAGTGGTATTTAACAGAAACAGGTAATGCCTGTAAGAAAATGCTGGGCCACACTTGTCTGACCAAACTTTCACAATGTGGGCCATTCCAGTAGACCCCTGATAACTGCTACACAGATGCTGCTATTTATAAGTGGGAATAGAGGCACTCTCATCTCCACTAAACTTCCCAGTCTGCTCTGCTGCTGGAGTTTGATTTTAACAGAAATGGCCTCACCATCCTAAAGAACTTAAGCATAAAAAAAAAAAAAAAAAAAAAGAGTAAACAGAGGCCACTTTGCTAACCCTTAATGAAGTAACCAGGAAATCAGAGTATTTTCTGCAATGGTGGACACTGAGTGGCAAGTAAAACTTCTTATGCTGTGTCACTGGCTTTTGTGCTGTAACAGTTTGTGAGGCAGAACATTATGTTGGTATAAATAATTCTTGTCACTCCTCCTAGATCCACACAGACTGAAATTTGTGCCTTATGCCATCCAAGAGGTAAAGACTCTCAACTAAAGCCTGGGGTGTGACCTAGCAGTCAGATTTCACATTACAGGGAACACATAAACACTGCAGAAGGGGGAAGGGAAAATTTGTAACTGTTTTTTACTGCAAATTAGGAAGAACTGGACTCAAATAAATTTTTTGTTTTAAATCTGAGAGATTGCAAATGATGGCAATAATACTCTTACTTGCTTCATATTTGCTTTGAGTTGCCCTCAGATTCTGTGTGATTTTCTTTTCCCTGAGATTAAAGTTAGCTTACTGAGTACTAGAGATATCTCTAATTGCTGTAGAAGTATTGGAACACAGATAATATAGCTCCTGGAGGAAAAGGAAATTTAAAAACTTTTGGGTTTGGTTTACTTCCATGAACATGGATGATTGTCATTTCTGTTAAAGGGCATCTGTTGAAGATCCTTTTCATTTCCTTTCAGTAAATTTATCAAGAGCTCTTGATGAATCATAAATATATGTGTATATATATTTATAAATATATAAATAGTATATTCCCTGCCTGTGTTTCAATGTTGGACTATATAAGGACTCAATACTTGTTGTGCAGAAAAAAAAAAAAAGAAGCATAATCTTTGCATAATCCTAATTATTTTAGTCCAATTGGTCTAAACCATTTTACCATTGGCACAGGTACTTATCCCAAAAATTGAGCAAAATCAATGAATGTGGCAGGTGAATCAGTTAATAAAATACAACAATGTTTAGGAGAGAAAAATCAGCTGCTCAGGGTTGAGAACCTCCGCTCTAGCAACTGATTCCCAATTCCCACTGCAGTCTGTCACGTAGATGGGGCATGGCAGCACCTCTCCCTTCAGAAGAGGAAAATTCAGAATTCACATAGCTGTTCTCTTACTATAGGAAGAGAACTGGGAAAACCCATCCAATCTAATATGTAGGTATTCCATATTAGAGCTCAGGACACTGAACTACACTGCTGCACCACACACACAGACAGAAGAGTTATGTGGGTCATTGGCCACTGTATATTTTCCTACTGAATCATAATTGGAGATTCTCCTTTCCTGGTGCTGCTCAGTAATTCTGTGATGAATCTGATTCATCTGTTTGCTGTGCAAACACAGCATTCACCAGAGCTCACAGTGCTGCATCTAAAAGGGAAGCACCATTTCACATCCATTTCTTCTATCAAAAGGCCACTAAACCACCTTATTTCCCACATTGCCTCCCAATGCCCATGGAAGGAGGCATTTTGCAAAAGGCCAGGCTGGGCACTTCCTCTGCCCAGCTCCCAGGGCACTCTCAGGGAGCCCATACTCCCAACCAGAGGCTGAGGGCACTTGAGTCCTTTTCTGGACTCAAGTTGCTCAAGAAAATACTCCATTACTTCCTAAGCTAAATCAAATGAACAAACATGACTCCCAGTCGCTTTTCTCCAGCTTCTCTGCCCACCATAGAGACTCCTGAGCTGGCAGAGGCCAGTGTCATTGCACTGAAGTCAATGGAATTATGCCCATTTATACCAGCTGATGATTTAAACCTCTAGACTCTCTCTCTGGCACACATTTCTTTTCCACCAAGCCTGGATGTAAAGCAGAGCTTAGAACAGAGGTGAAAACGTTCACAGCTGGTTTAAACTCACACTTCCTCCCTTGCAGCTGCATCACAACAGCAGGAATTTTGCAGAAATCATTTCAGTGTAGCCATTTCAGTGTCCCAAGGGAAAGAGGAAAACCCAACATGTCCATGGTAAATAGATACCAGCACAGAGCCACAGCACAGCTGGCATCAAGATGAGGTTCTGACTAACCCCCAGCTTTTCCAACCTTACTTTTGTGCACAAGTAAGCACTAGAACAGCTACATGGAAGATGCAGGGTGCAGAACAGACTGTGGGGGAACAGACTGTGTGAGGGGCCCTTCCTTGCACAGAGAAGTTGCTCTGTGGGAGGCTCACAAGCGCTGTTGGCTGAGGTAGCTATGTACTGCTAGAGGACATTTGGGGAGGGATTCCAGCTTGACTTCTGCAATGATTGTCTTATGCCCTCAAGCATGAGATTTTATTACCCTTATCTTGGCAAGCATGACATTACTTATTGGCCAGTCTGACTGCAGAGAGGGAGGACTGGCTTGCTACCATTCCCCACTGGGTGGCTGCTAAGCAACTGTCCCAAAAGTTGGAGGGAAAGGAGAGAATGTCAATAAGATCATTCCTCAGCCCATCTACCTCCAGCTAAAGCCTGGGGAGCACAGTCTGAAAGGAAATAATGACCCAGGGGACCCAAGTGACCAGGCATCTCCTGCGTTTGGAAATCGGAGTCACCTGGCTGGTAAGTAACAGAGAGATGTTCCCAACAAAAAGGAGCCATGCAAGGACAATTCTGAGTTCTCATTTCTGGGAGGCTGAAGTCTATAACAAACTGGAAAGTGCATCCTAGCCTGCTGCTTAATTAATGCTGCTTCAGACATGTTTGGTACGTGGAGCAATTGTGACGTAAAGTGGCCTGGTGGGTAGAAGGTGGGAGCATTTCCAAGAAACCAGGCAGTGTCACAGCATCACAGAATGGTTTGGGTTGGAAGGGGATGTCAAAGATCATCTTGTTCCAAGACCCCTGCCATGGGCAGTGACACTTCTCTCCAGACCAGGCTGCTCCAAGGCACATCCAGCCTGGCCTTGAACACTTCCAGGGATGGGCCAGCCACAGCTTCTCTGGTTCCAGTGCCTCCCCACCCTCAAAGGGAAGATTTTTTTCCTAATATCCAATTTAAACCTATTCTCTTGAATCCATTCCCTCTTGTCCTGCCACTTCTGGCCCTTCTAAATAGTCTTGCCCCTAGTGAAAGAAAACATAAAGGATCATTCAACTGTCTGGTCTTCCTGATAGGACCATCTGATCACTTTGAATTGTCTGCAAATATTGATCAATAGCTCAATATCAAATGACACAATGAAATGTCAGCACAGGCAAACCAATGTTTCACCAGAGTCCTTTGCTGCCTACTGCATTTCCATATGCTTATTGTTTGTGGGGGTTTTATTCCAGTTCTTACAGGAATAATGTGTCCCTAGGCACCACACAGTGACAGAAATGAGGGTTTCTTCAGGATTATTTGACACACTTTTTTTTGTTAGTATCACAAACATTAGATGTAATTACAGGGAAAGACATGTACATTATAAAATATAAATTAAGGATTGTTTTATAGATTCAAAGCAAATCAATATTTAGCAACAACATTCTTGAATATATTTTCTATAATTACAATATGACACTGATTAGTAATTCAGGCTGGAATTATGTGGTTTGGATTTATTATCCAATAAACTGGCAGGGAAATGCCTGCCCTATGAAACCACAGTTCTCTGGGTGAAAAAATAAAAGATCACAGCTGGACCTTTGATGGCTCCAGGAGCATCACTTGTGTGTGAACAGCATCACCAGAACTCCCTGGTGATACTGTCAATGGTCAGAACTATATAATAGCTGGCAATTTCAAAGATTTGGAGAAGATGGTTTTAGAAAAAATAAAGTATTTTAATATGCTTTGCTTCTCACTGCCAAACTTGGTTTAGCACTTTAAAAATTTGTTCTATATTATATATTTAGGTTTTGGTAGCACACAGTGCAACTGTGAGCATACAGAAAAAGCAGCAAATCTTACTTATATCAAGTAATCAGAATTAATTTCAGCTAATCACAAGAACACAAGCTATAGATGCACATTAAAGTGCTCCCTGTTTCATCTGGCTACCCCTAGATTTAGAAAATAAAGAAAAATGTCAGAAATAGAAATCAACAATTAATAAACTTATAATTGCAACAATCAGAAGAGGAATGTAAAGAGAGAACCACTGAGACAAGCTGCTTTACAAAGAGTTTTGAAGTGTTTTCTTCTCTTGAAATTTTAAATTTCCAAAATGGCAGTGGATAAAGCAGAACACACAAAAACAAACCAAACTTTTTAAGATTTTTTTTCTCCTTATTTCCTTTTTTTTTTTCTTTTCCTGAAGAAGAAAGGCTCTGTTTCTTTGCTACACAAAGACTCTTTCATTGCTTGGATCCTGAAGTGTTAAGCTAGTTGCTTAACTCTGCTACCTATTCACACTGTCAAGAATGCCCTAAAATAAATCCAGTGTAAACAGGTTCCATAGATCCTCATGGCTGGAGTTGCTACATGTCTAGGACACAGCCAGAGCCTCGAGGTGGATCTGACTCCACCTTCTCTTCTAAGCAGCTCTCCAAGACTCAAAAAGTCAAGTTTGACTTCAACTAATGGAAAAATGATTATGTCATAGCAAAAGGGAAAAATCCACATGGCACCACATCTCACTAACCCAAACCCCGTCCATTCTTTCCTGTTTCCTCAGCAGAACATCCAAAAGACCTAGCTCTACATTGCAACAAGCACAACTCCAAAGGGTTTGGACAGCAGAAATAATGACACAGGTTTAAGAAGGTAAAAAATCCTTCCTGCTCTTTGATTAACTGGGCTTCTTGATGGAGTTAAGTGCAAACAGCTGCCTGGACTTCAACTGAAAAGCCTAAATCTAAACACTCAGTGTTTACATAACCCAAACTTCTAATCAGGCAGCTGGATAATCCACCCATTTAAAGTATCCCTAAGAGTTTCAGGGAAATGTGATTTTCTTACAGCTAAGCCAATCAACAACCACTTTAAAAAACTCCAGCTACCAAGTTACTACTTTGGAACAGAAGTCTCAGCGGGACGGGGTCACGACCCCACAGTGAATCACAAAGCAATTTTGGTGGGATCCTTCCCCCTTTCTTTTTCTTTTTTCTTTCACTATTTTTCCTTTTTTTTTTTCTTTTCTTTTTTTCTTTGAGAAGTACAAATCTGAATCTCTAATTTCCTCTGTATTCAGATGCTGCAAGGTAATAAATGAGAGGAGGAGAAAAGCATACAGCAGTGCTTACACACATGCTGGCTTCTGCTCACAGGGCCTTATCGAAAATCTTGTGAAATGCACACTACATCCATCCAGAAACATGGATCTTGGCACAGGCTAAGTACAATCACCACCAACAGAGCCCATCATTCTCCCAGGGAAAAAAGGGAAAGAGAAGCAGGACTTAGGAATGAGAAGTTTTCACAGAAGAAAACAGTACATTTATTTACAGGACCACTTACAAGATTCAATTTTCCTTAAACTGACAAACACTTTAGTAGGGACTCTGAGTTTAGGGCCCCATCTCACCTCACCTCACAGTAGTGTTTTGCCACCACAACTCATTCTAAGGTCAGACTCTCATTTTTGGTTTTATGTTTGAATGAAATCTTTACATCTTTTTGCAGTTTACTTATCAGATACCACATGGTTTGTCTTTCTTTTCCTAGCTCAGTAAAGACCCTGTGCTAAATCACATACAGTCACACCTATTAGATAAGGAGAGTCTGAACACAAATGTTTTCCTTGGTCAATTCAACAAATTTTAAGTGTCCCCAAAAAGTTGATGCTTTTTGGGTTATGCAGAGAACATGGGGTTTTGCATCCTGATCTACACGATGGTCCTGGGGTTTTCTTGATACTTCTGCACCTCCACATCCCCACCTGTGAAAGGTAGATGGTGTTGGTGTTTTTACAGCCAAGACCATAAGTAAAGTTGTATTTTAAAGTTGTATTTTAAAACTAGTGAAAAGTGGTATTTTAAAACTAGTGAAATACATTGAAAACAAGAAAAACGTGTAACTTTTTCCAAGCAGGAAGGAATCCTTTTTAGAACATATGGTAATAAAATAAAAGGGCATGCTTTTATACTGATAAAATCTGGTCTACAGAGGAAAAAAAATTATTCAGCATTTCTTCATTTTGCCAAGACCCCAAGTAGAGCTACAGATGCAGCACTGGAGATCCAATTACTGGAGAAACAAGACTACATAACCCCCTTTCAGATTACATGCTAAATACTTTAATTCCTAGCCAAAGAGGTTGAAAATTTCAGGATTTGATACAAAAATTGTGCCTCATCAGAAGCCAGATGTCCTACCTGCTCTGTTCTTAGCTCTGCCTAGTTTCTATGGGGACCAGATGGCAAATTAGCTTTCCCCCAGCTGAACTGCACACCCTGCTCCTACCTACATCCCTAGAAATTTCCTATGCCTTCTTTAGGAGTCTGTAGCTCCTTTCATCCTTCCAGCTTCTTTTCCACTCCTGTGGCTGATCACCACAGAAAGCAGAAAATCTAGAAAAAAAGAGTAGCAGAATCCAGCAGTAACCCCACAAGAGGTGAAGAGGCAAGTGATAGGAAATTGGACGATTATTTATAAAACACCAAAATAACTTCAGTTTCCTCCAGTTCTAATCCTCTTTTTCATCTTAAAGATGACACCACCTCTATTTGAATTTTTTTGAGATGTGTTTAAGGTTCCCTTTAATTAATCTTAAAATGTGGGAGGGGGATGGTTGGAGAGCTCTGAGCTGCAGAAACAGAGGCAGTTTATATTCTCCTCTGTGGACAGCCAAAATAATAGAAGTGTTATAATTCAAATAGCTGTGTCATAAAAAATAGAGAGATGTGCAGTATTTGCTATTGAAGAATCAGCCATGCCCAAGCATTACCTCATAATTTTGACAATTAAAATAAAATACAACAGGTTTCAAGTGAACTGTCCTTTTTACATCCACATGTTTACACAGTCTCCATTTTCAGTGTCTTGTTTATAAGAAGATGCAAATAACTTTTTCAGCAACAAATCTATCACATCAGACTCCTGTAGCCCCTCACTTCAATTGCAAGACACTCTTGGAAGTAAAAATCTTTTTTCAGTGTGTCTTGACACAGTTGGACTCATTCACAAGCTGAACTGACCAGTCAGTGAGAACTTGTATGTGAGAATCTGACTCATAAAGGCCATTAAAAATGGATTTTAGCTGTGCCAGACTTGGACAATGCAAGTCCAAGTCCCTCTTCTCTTGCCTGGTCACCTTGTTACCAAAAAAGACTGCAATATCTGGTGCAATATTGCTGTGATATCTGACCCAGCACACAGGCTTGGTCTAGACTGCAAATTGAGATAGCAGTGTGAGAGGTCACAGCAAAGGCTCTGTCTGCAGAAAACCAGTGGCAGAATATCTGGGTGTTTAAGACAGAAGTTTTCCAGCTCAGCCCTGTGAGCTCACACACAGTCCTGCTGTGTGCTCACAGCTGCCTGGCCCCAGCTAAATCCAGTTGTTCTTCCACAGCCCCAAATCCTATTTAAGTTGCCTGCGTGTCCTGCATTCACTCCAGCAGTGCAAAGAGCCCCCAGGCAGGGGCAGGGTGCAGAAGCAGATCCTATCTGCTCACTGACTCTCTGTGGCACCATCCACAGGGGAAATGCAAATGCCTTCATTCTATAGGGGTTTCTAAGTGAATTTATTTGAAGCCTGAAAGTGATATAGGGTAGTTATTCTCCAGTTTATGATTTTCCACAGTAAACAACTACATATTCAACATCTGCTTATCTTGTTCACAAATGAGCCTTTGAAAACTATAAACGGGAGGAACCACAATTAAATATTCAAAATTCAGATTTTTTTTTAACAAGGTCTATTTACAGAAATCAGAAGGCCACTTTTTTAAGAGAATAACACAATTTTATAGAATTGCAAGCATCTGTACTAAATGTTTGCCTGAGCTTCTGTGTAGCTAAAAATGGTTATAAAGAACAACCTCACAAACACAGAATCACACTGCCAAGATTAGGCACAGCTTGCTGATAGTTTCAGTGGGTGTCCCATAGTACTTCTGGGGGCTACATAATGTATTCTGACCCAGGCCTTCTAAGAACTATTAAGTGTGTCAAACCACAGCTACTGAAAAAAACCCAAACAACTAACAACTAAAACAAAAAACCTGAGGCAGAATTTTTAGACTAATCAAAAATGCCATCAAAATATTTCAATCACACACATCCACAATGGAGTATCCCAAGCAAATGTAACAATAGGAAAATAAATTAAAACTAGAAACTATTTGATGTGCATAAAACAGGTTTTCACAAAAGAGGAGAAAATAGGTTTCTCACAGGGATTCCAAGTTAAGCTATCTACTCTCCCAAAGGAGAACTCGCTACTGTCTGTCATCGGTGCACTACTAACAGTTTATTAGTCTGCTGACATCTCCATCTAGAAAATACTGGTAAATTGTCTCAGGCTGAGAGGCAACAGCCAGTGAGAAGGACTTGCTGTGATGTGGTGGTGGCAAGCAGGATTTTTTAGACATCTCCACTTACTCTGCGATAAAATGCTTCCAAGATGGTGTCACCTCCCTCCCAGACGGCCCCGCTCGCTTTTCTTAGCGCCTGCTAGGGGATCAGTGACTTCTGTGAATCGGAGCTAATCTCAGGATATGGCACATCTGTAGCAGGAGGAACAGATGAGCAACACTTGTCCAGGCATAATTGAGCTTCAAGATTGCAGAGCAGTGTGTGATTAATTGGCTGAAGGATTCCTGATAAAGGGAAAGAGGATAATGACCTGCCTGGGTCAATGGGAGGTGCTCTGCTTATCTGGAAGCATAACAGGCATTAAGAGAAATGCTCCTGATCAAGGTCACAGGGAACGGTGACAGATTCTGTGTGAGTGTGAATTTGAGGCATTTCAAAATCACATTCCACAGATGTGCACAGCGGAAGTGTGCTTAGGAAGAGTATTTTAATGCCTTTTATGGTTCTGATTCCACAATCATTATTCCCAAAAGTATTGCCAGGAAAATATTACTGAAGAGCTTTGCAAGTACTTCCATGTCAGCTTGGAAAAGGTAAGACTAAACTAGGAGGATTCTCACTTGGTTTTTCATGTGGGTATTCCAGCTTGTTCCAAGGTCCTCTGGAACAACTTCTCTGGGCAACTGTTGAGGTAGCACACATGTGACTCTTAGTTTAGGAACTACTTCCACTCTCTAGGCCTGCTCAGCTAAGCTGAAAAGAGCAGGTATCACTTCTAATCCCCATTCCTGGCTTACCAGCAACCACAACAACCTCCTTGGTGCTCTCTCGAGGCAGGGAAGGCTTGGACATTTCTCAGGATGGACTCATAGAACAAGTGCTGAATGTCCCTCACAGTCTTGTGCTTCAGCCCACCAGGATACTTTATGCAGAGCAATTACCTCTTGTCCAGCAAGTTTGCAGCAAAAAGCTGCTTTAAATATCAGCTGAGTGAGTTCAGATAACAAAACAATGCCAAATACTCATTAAAAGTTATAAAGGCTGCATGAAACAGAAGATATCCTTTTATGACACAGCAGCAGTCTGTTCTGCCATGCAGAGGACTCCCTGTATCTTATGGACTCTGCATTTTCTGGAACACATCACCCTCAACAACCTAAGCAAATTTGGCTGTTCAGATGGAATTGCAGGGGGGTTACACTTGGCTGATCTAGCAGCCCTCCTCAACATTTGTTTCCTCAAACAGCTCTCCCTCTTTCCTGGGTTGATAAGAACTTCACCTCCATCAAACAGGTTTTTTGTCCTAAACTCTAAATATCCATGAAAGAGATTCTATGGGAGCTGAGCTCTTTACACTCCATGACTGCACTCCAGCTGCCTCTGGTCTAATGATGTTTTTTTCATCTGCCACACAGATTTTCATACACTGAGGTTACTGCTCAATTACATGTTGCTTGTGGAAAATTGAGAGGATGGCAGTTTATTGGAAATAGTGTGAGGTAGAGTCTTACAGGGAGGGAAGTCCCTCTTTGAAGCGTCGGTCGGCACTGGTTTATACAGGCCACACAAGAGAAGGTGTGGTGGGTCACCAGCTGACAGATGCTCAGAAGAAATCAAAAGTCATACTGGTTTTGGCACAAATATAAATGGGCAAAGCATCAACTAGAACAGGATTTTAGCCTTAATGGAAAGTTTTCCACTTCAAACAACCACAACAAGTAGGAAAAAGATCTTAAAAGTTATTCAGGACCAAAATAGTCAGACCATGAACTGCAACAACGTTGAGTTTGCAACCTACAGCATTTTCACACCTTTTCTATGCCCTCTCTGGGCAAAAGTGCCCATTCCAATGAGTGAATTGTACACTGCTTCAGCCCAGGCAAATAAGAGTGCCCAGTTCCACACAGTTGTCCCATCCCTTTCCAGGCCCATCTGCAGCAAGTGTCTTCTGAGCCAACTGGAAATGCCCAAGTTGCCATGAGCAACTCATAGCCTCACCCCAAGAAAAAAAGCAGAATTCAATGTGGGCAGCCGTGGAACAACGGCATGAGCACTGTCCATATGCAGGGAGAAAGGATTTGGCTACTTCCCATTTCGCTCAAAGAAGATTTATGGCTGATCATCATACAATAAGTGCTGGGTAAGGGTTATTAATCTTTCCAAACCCACTTCACATTGGTGACTAATTCAAACTTATTTGGCACATAAATCACACGGTACTAAAGCATTATGTTTTCCCTCCTCTTTGGCTGTAATTCTGAATCCTTGAGGGTGTTCCTTTACAAACCCCTAAGCTATTTATGTGACTCCAGACGTGCTGAGCTGAACTCTAATTTATAATCTCACTTCTAGCTCATGCAGCACTTTTCCTCTCCCCAGCACCTGGCTTTCAAGTGTCCTACTTTGCAGTGCCAAGCCCTCCAAGGAGTTCTCAATAATAGAGCTAAAATCCAGCTCTAAAAGCAGCTCCCCTTAGTGCCACCAAGCACTCCAGAGCCCCCACATCCCAATGAACACAGAGACGAGATTAACTAAGGGAGTTTGCATGGTGGGATGCACACAGAAAAACTCAGTAATATTTCTGAGCTTCATCCTCATGCAAAGAGTTTGGTTGTATTTAAAATGCAGTTATAGAGGGCATTTTTCTTCATGCTCTGGGGAGTGAAGTGTCCTCTGACATATAATGTAAGGAAATGGAATTCTCCTCTTTCCTGCTTAGACATGGCTATTCCCTTTAACACTGAAACAGTCACACCAGGAGAATGATGCTCTGTGCATGTGTAGAACAGGAGTTTCATGTTCTCAGAATTAAGCTTTCCCATGAAGCCATGCAGATTGCTATTTTAACTCAGATCAACCTATGCCTTATCTCTGCTGCCATGAGTGTGGTTGTTCTTCCAGCAGCAGTCAACTGCCACACTCACAAACTCATAAAACTCGTGATTTGGCTCCCTGTTAGGAGGCTGGCACGTATCATAAATACACAAGCTCTTCAGCTTCCTCTAGATCAGTGCTTGGGGGTTTTACCTCTGAGAGTACTGTTAAAATTCACCACTCTGATCTACACATAGGCTACAGTCATTGATTAATTCAGCCTACAACAAATTAATTCAAGGATTTTGTATCACAGAAAAATATTCCACAGGCTCTGTCTACTATTAAAAAATCTGTACATTTGATTTTCTTTTATAGTATTTGTCATGCCTTTGGTTCTATCTGAGCTCTGCTATTAGACTAAAAGGACACAAATATAAAATATTTTCTCCATACACTACAATCTTTCCAAGTGTCCTAGACAAATCTGAGTTAAAATACATCCACAAAAGCAACTCCTGTGTGTAACACAGAGGGGAAAACTAGAATGACAGCTATTTCCAGCAATTTCCATCCAGGCAATGGCATCTACAGTTCTCATTTTTCTATAGTAAAAAGACAAAGCCTTTTGAGAACTGGAAAGCCACCTGTACTGGGACAAGGGACATGGTGGTGTTCTGAACTTAGAATGAGGAGCATTCAGGAAAGATCTGGCTTTAGAGGCTCAGTGTTATATATGGATAAGTATCTCCCAAAGCAAATCAATGTAATCATTCCTACTTCAATTGTCCAAGGTCATCTAGCACAGAATGAATGTTAATCCTGTGAAAGGTCACTTGCTTTCACCCAAGACATGCTCTCTAACCTAAAGAGAGTAATGTTCTCTTCAGAAAGATGTAAATTTGGGAATCACAGTAGGAATCTAAAACTAAGTTTCTACCATACATGAAAATAAAATAAGAGCAATAATAAACGTACATTAAATAAGTTGCAACTTATCTGGACTGGCTTTTAAGGCGTGTGCCTTGATATTTGCAGTGCAGAAATAACATTGCTCTGACATCACAAGTATGCACTTCTGTGCATTGAGAAAATCCTGCTATTTATTTGGAACTTTTGAAGTCTAGTATCAATATAGCTTCTTAGTCCCCAGAGTGTCCTCAAGGTCTGAGAAGTATATTTTTAACTTCCATGCTTACTGACATTCCATTCAGGCTGTTTGGCTGTTCTCCCCATCAGGGCTCCATCAGCCATCGCTCTGATTTCAGCACCATGGCGCTTATTTGCTTTACCCTTTCCTACAGGCCTGTGCGAAGAGGGGTGGCCTGCTCTGGTGATGAATTCCCCCTCACAAGAGCAGTGCTAACTCAGGAGCTGAAGCTCTTTGAGGGCACGTTTCTGTCAGTGCAATCAGCACAAAGCAGGGACGTGCTGGGTTCCGGCAGCGCTGCTGCTCGGGGTGGTTGTACCCACCGTGTTTACATCGCTCGCTGCCCGCTCTCTGTTACACCCACAGGCTGCCCCTGAGCCCTTCCCCCTCACCTCCAGGATTCAGCCACACTCAGGGCTCATCCTGAAGCACACCCACCACCATGGAGGCAGGGGAAGTGGCACAAGGGAAAAAGCCCATGGGGGCACAGCATGAAGCAGTAGCTCAGTGCCAGCTGAACACTGGCATCCACACAGTGCATCCCCCTCGGAGACGTGATCGATCCTGCTGAGCCCCGAGTGCACAAAGGCTGTTTGATTCCACTCTAAACGATTTTAGCTGTGCTCAGACAAGACTCACTTAAAAGCTTCAAGAATTCCTTTAAAAAAACCCTTTGCATCTGTGACATTTTTGCTGTATTTTTCAAATCATGTTAACAAAAAAGGAAACAAAAGAATTAATCAAGGAGTTTGTTGGTTGGAAAAGCCAGTAATTTTTAGCCTGAATTCAGAATATTTTAGAAAGCTTGTTATAAAACAGGGTGATGCAAGAAGAGGACATAAGGCTTCTCATTCCTGATTTATACTAATGTTGGATATCCAGGGTGCCTAGGGAAGTGCAGGTTGTGTATGTCTAAGAAAATGTCACCACTTGTTTTAATAAGGCAAAGAACATTCAGGATTTGCAGGGCCTGGCATTTTATGCCACAATCAGAACCAGAAATGCAAGCAAGAAACAGCAGTCCTCAGAGATGGCACTGCTCAAGTATGGAAAAGTACCAGACTCAAGTAGGACCTGGTCTTGGGAGGGGTGGCTAAATAAGGACAGACATGGTTTGGAGTTCAGCACTGTCCAAGTCATTGCACATTGTCCTTACAGAGCAAAATGGAAAGGAGAAAAGTGAGCTAGACACACCAACCTAGTTGGCAGGAGCACAGAAATTCTATTTTTTTAGCTGCCATAAAGACCTACTGAAACAAGAGCTTCCCAAATCTCTGCAGGTATGTCTGTGACTTTTCCATCATCAGTAGCCTGCTGCTTAGGGAAGCAGAGCATTAGGCTTTCTTTAAAGGAGCCTTAAAAGCCCCTCTGTTCACTTTCAACTATTCATCACAGTCATTTGAAGTTCTCTTTTGCACCCCTCCTTCTTCTTACTCACGTCTGGTGCTGCATGTGCTACGCTGCAACCATAAATAATGAAGGAATGATATGGAGATACTGGATGCTCTGTTCCAGTGTCCTCATGGCCAACCTTCCAATAAAGTCCTTACATTTTCACTACAATAAACACATTAAGAGAAGGGGTGGAGGGACAATGTTCCTCATTCTAGAATGCAGCTTTTAAATTGCATTTTATTCGCAGGGTCAGCAAACATATAGGCTGAAAAATAAATTGCATATTTGAAAAAGAGAATTTTCTCCTGCAGTGAGTACATTTGCATTGAAAACTCCAAATAGAATAGACAAGAATTAGCAGAAGCATTTCAGGAAGGGCTGATCTCTGTCAATAGTTGGGTCTCCTGGCAAAATCTGGCATTTGCATCTCCTACATGCCAGAGACTGAAGTGGGAGAAGGCTGCTTTTAATCACCTTTGCTGCACATGTATGATATGACAGAATGTTGTCCCAAAACACAACTTATTAGGAGGTTACACGGATCATGTCAGATCTCTGCACTTGATGAGCATTTCTGTAGCTGTGTGACATCCTCTCTCTGTGCAAGCATGTCCTATTCCATGACTGATTCGACTGATAATGGAAATCGAGGGAAAACTGCAACCAGTTTTGTAATTTTTCCAAGTAACAACTGAAATTTCCCTGTCAGCACTAGGCCTGTTACCTTCCAGAAGCTCCTCGCTGCTGGTGTACAAGTTTCTCTGGAGAAGTCTTTTTAAGTGGAGACTTGAAAAAAATGGGGTTTGTTCAGAGATCATTAAATGGTTCTTCAAAT
The DNA here is from genome assembly GCA_013397555.1 of Urocynchramus pylzowi. Taxonomy (NCBI): domain Eukaryota; kingdom Metazoa; phylum Chordata; class Aves; order Passeriformes; family Fringillidae; genus Urocynchramus; species Urocynchramus pylzowi. The sequence goes on along the minus strand of VZRH01007183.1, from coordinate 578,166 downwards.
GCAGGATAACAGATTATGACACTTCCAGGCTAGGGGAACTGTGCCAAGTATGAGCACTTCAAACTCTAGAACAGAGCTGTGAAAACTATGCTGACCTCCTTTCAAAACTCTATTCCCACATGCTTACGGTGAAAAAAATCTCCAGAGAATAATACATTAAGGACTACCCTCTCTGTAAAGCTATTTTTGGTTTATCACTATTATACACTCATTCTGGGTGTTTTCTGAAGATGTCTTTGAATTTCCTTGTCTTGAGGAAAAGTACCACTCTAGTATTTATGTATTTGTGAGAACTGACCACAGGACCAAAGTTCCAGTTCTATGATCCACAACTTCATACAAACCAGGTCTTGCACACAACTTTAAAGAAATTAATCTCAAGAACTTGTCATCACCCTGGGTTAAATAATGGGAAATCTTTTTAACTGTCTCAGTAAACATTAGGCCCTTACCTTTCTTGAGTGCTCACCCTAATTTCTCAGCATTGTTTTAATAAATTGTCATTATAAAAAATTAATTGCATCCACATATAGCAAGTTGCCTGTGAAAATTGGCAGCAAATGGAATACATGAAACTCCAGAAAAAGGCAGCAGCAATGTAAGGCAGTAAAGCATTTGGAGTGACTCCTGGCAGCGAGAGGTTAAACTGGACTGCAGCGAAAGAAATCCCTGCTGAAGGGTTCATTTATTTACACTCCCATTAGAGGAGCCTACAAAGACATACATCAACAGAAACAAACCATTTTAGTACGTCCATTGAGCGAACATCCATCAGTGAACACGATCTGTGCCAGCATGTCTTAAGAGTGACAAGACATAATTATTGTAGTGCCAGGGGAGGAGGGGGGCAGGGCCCAGAACAAAAGGGAGTGCTGATCCTCGCCTTAACAATGAGCCCCTATTCTCTTGCAGTGCACCTGAGCTCCAAGGCTTCAAACCCAACAACCATTTTCCATTGGCCACTAACAGCTCCTCTGTGGTTTGCCTCACAACTCCCCTGTTTCCTTCAAAGGAGCTTCCCCCTCATGGCATCTCTGACTACTGTATCACCTCTGCTAAATAAATGACATCATCTCGCTCATCAGTCACACGCAGCTTTGCTCCTTCCCACTGTTTGAACTCACTGTTTATTTTTTTAAGCACCTAACCCTCTATTAATCCTCCAGACAGCACAAAGGATCCATTTGCCAGAGTCAGCGATTAGAGCTGTGAGCGCTGAGGCTTCCTGGGAAACACCTGCTTCCCTCAAATAACCTGAAGGGAAAAACTCAGCAAGCAGGACAAACTGCTGGTAGGAATGGAGAGAAATGGGGGCACAGCCGTGGTGTGATGAGAGCTACCAAACTCCAGATGGTGGATGTCTTGCCTTCTTCAGTGACCAGTGCAGAAACACACTCAGCATCTACAGTACCAAACTCATGTGCCTTTGACACTTGCTTGCTCCTGATCAACTGTGCCTCCCCTCTCCAAATCTTACGAGTGCAGAAATGTGTAAACTACTTAACGGAGATATTTTTTGTAGTTATTTCCTTTATTACTTTTTTCCTTTGCCCAAAATTTGTATTTGAAGAGACCAACAGCATCTTAAAATCTGAAATATTTAAAGCAGCTCCATTTCTGAAACATCATCAGTACCTTACCATTTGACCTTACCATTGTTTCAGGTCTTGCAGGCTTTTCTTCAAACAGCACCAAACATCTGTCCCAATTTTGGAAAATGAGCATTTTAAGAGAGTGTGAACAAGGATTTGAACTTTCATAATTATTTTGGTTAGTCATATAAAGGTAACAGGCAGCCTTTGGAGACACAAACTCATATAGAAAGGGTCAGTAACTGGATGGCTGTTGGATTTAGCTCCTTTGAAACCAAAGATAAGTGAAAATATACAAACAATATCAAGTGGCATAGCATGGCTGAGTCATTCTCTGTTTCATGAGATGAGAGAAAATCAGGTACCAAACAGGTTGTATAAGCACCACAGGCAATAACTAAAGCTGGAAGAAGGCCAGGCTACATTACTAGCTGCCATTTGACCTCCTTCAAGATCCCTGAACACCCAATGCCCGATGAAGTCAGTGGAAAGGCTCCTGCCCATCCCAAGAGGTGCTGTATTGAACCCAGCAGAGCTGGTGAACAATAGCACACAGAACAAGGAGCAGAGCTGCTGCTACAGCACTCAGTTCAGCAGCACACTGGGCAGCAGGCTGTGCTGATACTCCCCAGAACCACAGTCCAAGGCTGATCAGCATTTCCTCTTTCCAGTGGAATCGGGCCTCTTGAGTACTTTTCAGCCTCTGAAATTAATGGGATTATTCAAGGAATAATGCACCACAGAACCTGAATATTTATGGTAAATCCACCACAGTGATTTCTAATGGACTGTGATCCAAGAATTCTGAATAAAACATCAAGAACTCCAAGAGAGATTTTCAACTGATATAAATCAGCTGTTCCTCCTTTCAAAGCTATGGAGCTGCAGCAATTTGCAACTAACAAAACCACAGCTTACCATTTTTAAAATTAAAATAATTTTTGCAGTATTTACAGCTAAGACCAGACCCCTGCCTTTGTTTTCTTATTGTAAAATAATAGTTAATTTCTTGTAAAATAATAGGTTGTTTCTGAGCCATGAAGTGCAGGGGGTTTTAACTTATCACCAAAATTAGACATTGCAAGACATTATTTAGATTCCCACTGGTTTCTTATAAGTTGCACTGCTTATACATTAGCAACTTCTTTAAGAAGGCCCCAGAGGAAATGAAGAATGTATTAGGTAAGAAAATATATACACAGGAATAATATAAAACACACTTTTTCTTTTTTTCTAAACCCTTTTGGAGCTGATGCTCTTAACACCACATAGAAACAAATGCATATATGTGTGTGTGTGTGTGTGTGTGTAATATATATGCAGATATACAGTTTTATCTATCCATATGTATTATTCTAGTAACAGTCACCCTTTCATGGGGCTCATCAGTCACAGGTTTTACTCACCTGATGGGCAATTTGCCATCGAGCTGTCCCATCTGTCAGCACACCTTATCTGCCTTTCTTCAGATCCATACTTACAAGTAAGGGAAGGTTGGATATCTGTCTCCTCCTAAGCACAATAAAATTAAAGCTGTAATTAGCAACCTGCCCTGGACACCAGGTTACATTCCAGGCCGCACGGAGGGTCTTGGGCAGCAGTGGCAGGTCCCTTGGGACAATGTAGGAGCCCAAAGGAGAAAGTTAGACCTGATGTGTGCAAACAAATGTCAGCTGAGCTTGTTTTTCCTTCAGGAAGCTGAATTATAGACAGGAGCTCATGCTTGGATGGCACTGAAATTCCCACAAGACATCTGGGTGGAAGAAATTAGGTTTCAGGAAAAAGAACTCATAGTGAGTAGCTGACTACTGATGCCTGTTTAAGTAAAAATTATAATAGAAATAAACCAATCAAAATATCATTACCCTTTTGAAAGAGAGAAGTTCAATAATTTGCAAAAACAACGCAGGAATTCAATACGAGTCCTTCAGATATCCTTAGTTCAGTGCTGCACTCAGGTGCCTCTGGGGTGTGTGGCCGGCGGGAGCAGCCCCTGCCTCCCCTCAGAGCTTCGGAGCTCTCAGTCTCCCCTCACACTCTTCAGAGGGCTCCCTCTTCTTCTCACAGCCTCAGGGAACCCCTTCTCCCTCACAGCCCGGGCAGCTCCGTCCTCCCCTCACAGCCCGGGCCGTGCCTTCCTCCCCTCACAGCTCGGGCCGTGCCTTCCTCCCCTCACAGCTCGGGCCGTGCCTTCCTCCCCTCACAGCCCGGGCAGCCCCGTCCTCCCCTCACAGCCCGGGCCGCGCCTTCCTCCCCTCACAGCCCGGGCAGCTCCGCCCTCCCCTCACAGCCCGGGCCGGGCCTTCCTCCCCTCACAGCCCGGGCAGCTCCGTCGTCTCCCCGCAGCCTCAGGAAGGATCCCCCTTCTCTCCTCACAAACTGGGCAGCCCCTTCCTCTCTTCACAGTCCAGGGCAGCCGCTTCCTCCCCTCACAGCCTCAGGGAGGAGCCCCCCATCTCTCCTCACAGCCTCGGAGAACCCCTCCTCTCCTCATACGGAGACTGGATGCCCAGGTACCCAGAGTCCGGCAGGGAACAGCAGCTCTACTGCTCCAAAACACTGAGAAATCCCCAAAAAATGGGTCCTGAAGGTTTCCAAGCAGCAGGGCTGACAAGCCACCCTGTTCCATGTCAGCAGTAACAACATGCACCTTGCCACCCACCATTCCCTCACAGACCCCAGCCAGGTGTTCTGAGGTGACTCCTGACACCCGGCAGCCCAGGAACCACAACTTCTTACACTTCTAGCAGACATCTGGGTTCAGTGATGCCACTTCCCAGCTAAAAGGTACCATCCATCTTAATTAACCAAACTCAAGTGAGCAGCTATGTCAAATGAATTAGCAACACACACATAATCCCATCACACGTATTCTTGGAGTATCTGCACCTCGGCTGACGGATTTCTCATTAACACAAATGTACTTTAGCCCTGCTTATAATTGAAACCTCGCTTCTGGCCAGCCACATGTCTGGGAGAGCCAGGAGAACTATTTTTTCCATGTTCACGAGCATCCCTGCCAGTCCTTGGTGTCACCACCTGATTAGATCTCTGGCACCGCAGGTTCTGCCTTGGCAGGGAGGAGAGCATCGTCTCATCGCGCCTGCCTCGAAACGTGGACCCGAGGGTGAAGGCAGAAGAGGAAGAACAGCAGATGTTCCGTGTACCAAACTGACCTTTCTGCAGATCAGCTGGTTTTCTCTTAGTAGAAATGCACAATTACCTAATTAGATCAATCAAGAACACAAAGTACTTGAAGCTACATTTCCTTCCAAACCTTGTCTACATATTTGAGCAGCAAATGTGAAATAAAAAGCCAGACACGAGTCCCTGGTCCCACCAATCCCTCCTTGAGCCAACAGAACTCCTGAGCTACATAGAGAATGTGTGAACATGACACGAGTTCACACCTTGGCCAAACCAGGGCAGATGCTTGGGAGGCAAGAAAACCACCCCAGTACACTTTTCAATACTTTTCTCTGAAACAGCTGTAGTGTTTTAATGTAAGCAAAATCACGTATTCTTCCTGTGCTCAGCCACAGAAACTGCTGAAGCATTTCTGCCGATCATTTCCAGGGGAGGCCAGCCTGCAGCAGCCCTCAGCGTGGATGATTTCAGCACGCATGGTAAAAGTTTAACAGCATTAGAGGCTGCCACAATGGAAATTGTTGGACATCACTGGTTTCACTTATAATAATGAAACTTGGTTGAAAGCTAGGAGCAGTTTGATGTACTAGTTTTTACATAATAAAGACCGTTTTTTGTGAAACCAAATTGTTTTACAGCTGAATGTTTTAACTTTCCAAGTTAATCTTGACTCATATGTTTTATTCGCACCATATAACTGTATTTCATTGTTTCAACTCATACATATGTTACATGAAAACAAATGTTAATACATACCATGTGTGCAGACTGTTACACCCCAGTGAGCTTACACTGTTACACTTTACAATATGATAATAGAAAATCACTGCTATCAAACGTCGTATTTTCAAATTTCAGAATCAAAATGTTTTGACGCTTCCAAAGTAAAACTTCTCAGAATATTCCCTACATGGAGAGTGCCCAACACACTCCAACTTCATTGAGTGCCTGATCTCCCAATGGAGTGTGCAAACTCATTTTGAAACTTCAAATTTTGTTGTAATAAAGAAAGTTCTACTTTCCAACCAATTTTACCAATAGCATATATCACCTAAACAATAACTTTGAGACTCCAAAGTGCTTGAGTAAATAGGTCAGTGTCTGAGAAAATGGGGTATCTGCTCAATGAGAAAAAATTGGGATTTCTTCATCTAACATTCAACATTCTGAAGTTTTTGCTTATTTTTCTTTAATACTGGAAAGTTCTGGCCAGAAAAAAAAAAAATTATTTAGCAATGCTGCCATCAGGCAGTTTGCACCTGTGTTCCTGTCATTCATGCATTTGCACAGCTTAAGTTATTGAAGCTTTGCAACCTATGCAACTTGCTCATACGTAAAATCAGAGCAATCATAGCAGTAAACTGGAAAGATTTTAATGTTCTCTTGTTAAACGCTAGCAAGAGTGTTTAACAATCCCTCCCCATATATCTGTGGCCTTCCCCAAGGTTCTCATCACTGACTCTATCCCAATCTCCATTATCTAAGAAATAAGATTCATGGAACACAAACCATGACCACAAAACAGACCTGGAGCTTGTTATGAGACATGCAGGGTTCAAGTGAAAATCAAACATCCTCGAGGAATAGCCAGAAACCTGGTTTAGGGAAACATGTCTGGAGGTCATATTGGCATGGAGGGAGACTGCTGGAGCTGACTGAGAGTGCCTTGGGGCAGAAATTCTCCTGGCTTTATCTTGTCATTCAGTTCCAACGAGTTCCTAGTTCCTTCCTACATTTGCTCCTTTAATATTTTACAGACGTCTCCCTTATGTAAACGTTCTCTGGACATTGTGTGCCGTTTATTTACAGCAGGTTATTCCATACACAGCTCCAACAGTGCCTGCTGGTAACATTCGCTGCTGCTGCCAACAATTCTTGAACCAAGCCACTATCTGCATATTCTCCTTTGGGCTACTAACAAGGTCCTCCAGTGCTCATTCTTCTGTTACTGCCACCCAGACAGTTCCTTTAGACTTTAAAACAAAATTAATAATCAGGGAGAAAATAAAAGCCATGTGGGACTGTTGTGCTGCTGGCAAGTATCATCCTAAATCCACTGCAGTCAGTGGGACAGATTTTGACATCCTGTAAATGGTCAAAACAGTGCCAATGAAACCAAACTTCTTCTCCAGGGTCCAACCTACCAACACTCTACTTCCCTGCTCAATATCCCTTTTTTTATCTAATATCAAGAACTTGAGTTCATCAAATCCTCTGGACTGGCAGCTGTGGTTATTTACATGAGAGTGTGGTCACCTTGGAACAAAATCCCATATGCATTTGTACACACTTCCCTGGAGGTGCAGCTCCCCTCTCCTGCTTTTTATCTGGACAAGAATTGTTTATTCTCAGCTGCATCTGCTCCAACAACAGAGATAGAGATCTGCAGCTCTCCTGGACACCTGTGTCAGATGGTTTCTCCCTTCCAAGACCATAGCTCAATACTCAAACCTCAATTTCCAACATGATGGCAACATATCCCCTTGTTTGTGTTTAAGGCTTTTCTGTGGGCAGACTGTTGTCCATTTCTGCTGGAGAAAAGTTTATATCAGCGACTCCCGATGTATTGGGGTGGCAGATGATGTCTTAACGTGCCATAAGCTGCTGTTTCAGAAGGCTTAATAAACTTGACTGAACAACAGCCTAAGAAAGGAAATGAGAGATTAAACAGGCTGGTATTTCTACCCCCTTCTGCTTCCTAAGAAAGACGAAATAAAAACCAAACAAGCAGTGGCCCAAACTGGAGCACACACACGGCCCTCCCCATTAACTTGGTGTTTGTCTGTGTTACCTATGAACCAACATGGTTTCAATTTAGCTTCTTATTAATCTCGTGCATTTCTTTCAACTGCTATTTTAAAAATAGAAACTTCATGTTGAACATTTTAATAGCATTACGTTTCAAAGGCAACAAGCTGCTGTACTGATTTTTTTTTCCAAAAACTTTATTGCCAGATGTAAGTATGTGTGATTAGTGATATTCTTTACAATTATGTGTGATTATTGATATTCTTTGTTTTCCCACAGGTTTCTCTTTTCCTTATTAAACAACATATATGTAGTTAAGTAGCTCCATGAAAGTCTAGTCCATGAGGTCCATGAGAAATCACTTGTCACCAGCACACAGATACATCTCATCTAACTTCAGGCACTTTGCTAAACTGCTTAAACGAGGAGTTTCCCTATCCTGAACTCCCTTTACATTCAGCAGAAATGACTGAAGATGTTTAGGTCCCATCTTACATCTTACATCCCATCTAAATTTCTGAATTGCTCTTGGGAAATAACTATTTCTTCTCCATTGATTACTGAGGGCTACCAGGCCCACAGAGGAATTAGGTCTCCAGCTTGAACAATTGACTAAGAATCTAATGCAAACTGGGATGAATCCAGACTCGGGATCCTCAGCAGGACCAGCAAACAGGCACAAAACCTACCAGGAGCACATTTTTGTTTGAGTCCATGTATATCATTTTAAATAAAGCTAATGACTGTTCTGGAGTTGCAGTAGGCAGCCTCATCTAAGTGACTGTTTCAGTGATCTTTGGGTGAGAACAAAAGCCAAATACAGTCAACAGAAATTCAACTCAGGTTTTGGTGGGGTTTGGTGCACATCAGGTTTGTGTTCAGCTCTGCTCAGCCTTCTCCCTCCCTCACAGAGGAAACCTCAGGAAACCATGCTACAGAATGCACTGGTCTCATAAAAAAGAGGATTGACTTCCTCATGGGCAGAGACAAGGCTGCTAAGAAAAACTGGTATTAGCACAGGTGAGGGAATATGGGAATGTAAAAACAGCAGAGAATTCCCACCCAACATTTTTGCAGTCTGGGGCAATGTCAGAGGCTAGTGCTGACCCTGGGGAACTAAAGGAAATCTTCACTTACAGCTGTTGGTTAACTGGGTGACCAGCGATCGCACTGATCATAACATTTTACTAGCAGTTGAAGAGATCCCTTCCCACCCACATCTGATAGTACCCTTCTCTTCAAAGAGGCTGCAGCCACAGACACAGTGGATTCAGCATCCAGCACAGCTTCTTCCACCACCAGTAGCTCTGCTCCAAGGTTCTGGCCCTACCCCCATCACCTCCAATAACTCATTCCCACCACCCTGCCAGGTGTTTCCGTTCCTTCCCCTGTGCTAAATGCCAAATCAGCTGTTTATGTAGCTGTGCTCTGAGGGAGCAGAAATTTCCAGTGGGGAGATGGGAGCAATAACCTTGGTTTCTATCAGTGTCTTCAAAGAGTTGCCAGGGGTCCTTACAAGGTAAAACAAACAGCCCTAACCTCCAGCCCTACAGCTTCCCTAACACACAACTGGGGCAGGTAATGGGAGCATGTTCTTTCTAGTGTATAGGAAAAATGCACCTAATAGGACGGATCCAAAGCCTGCTGGCAATCAGTAAGTGGACTCCCACTGACTTCAGTGAGCCTTGGATCTGCTCTACAAAGCCAGCCAGCTGCAAAAGCTGCTAGAGCCAAAGGAAAATATTCTCCAAAGGAATGGTGGCCCTGTGGCTGAGGTACTGGCATGGCTCCAAGTGGATTCAGTCTGAGGTACTGGCATGGCTCCAAGTGGATTCAGTCTGAGGTACTGGCATGGCTTCAAGTGGATTCAGCTGAAGACTGAATCACTTGGATTCAGTCTTCAGCTCCTAACCCTGTGCAAATCCTTTCAGGTCTCCACACATCAGCTTCCCTTTTATAGAGTGAGGTATGCATCCTAAGAAGCTCACGTGTGGAGAAGTCCGGGGATGTCTGGAACAGGAGACAAACACATGGAGACATCAGCTCCACATCAGCCAGTGGAACTCTTCCTCTGCCCCTCTGTGGGTCTGTTACCCCCCAGCAGGTCACAAAGTGACCCCACTAGTACCCTCATGTAGTCCCAGCTCTCTGAGGGCACCTGGAAGCTGCACCCACAGCCTGTGCCAACATAACCTCAGCGAGCTGCCTGGAGGCCGCTCTGTATGGCCAAGGCTGCCCAGGCCTTGGCACCACATGCTGAGCTCCAACTTCCCGTGTCCATATCCACAGCAAGGGCAAGAGGCTTCATGAAAAGACTGTTGGGCAGGATTACAGGCAAGCACATGAGCATTTATCTGACTGGAGTGTGTGAGCAGACATGTCAAAGCCAAGGTAGCACACAGAGAATCACACTCCTGGACTGGAGGTTTGGGAGAGGTAAGCTGTGTTTTCATGCAGTTTCAAGGAAGCCTGACAGTCTCAACATTATTTACACACTTGTGCAGAATATCCTCCTACCAACAGCTGGGGCTTCTGGCAGCCAAAGGCAAACCATCTATTGTAATACTATTATTCTGTCGTAGGAAACAAACTCTTCCAAGCAGAAGAAATTTTTTTTAAAAAATAACCCAAGCAAAGGCACAAATTAAGCCCCAGAAATTAAATACTGAAATAATTTTTACGGCATAGAAAGATCAAACTGCAAACAAGCTGCAAAAGCCATTAGTAATTTAACATTCCATTATTCCTTTTTTTCCAAAGTGTGATTCTTTTATTCAAGCCAAGCATACTTTGCTGGGACCAAACCTTCACATTAGATTTCCTGTGCTGTGGACTTGATGAGATAAAGCAGTTTCTTAGGATCAACAAATCACTTCATTAAATAAGCCCATTCGTAAATATTCTCAACAGCAATTAACATCCTGGAGTAAGGAACTCATTTGGGGCTGCATTCCTCACTCAGGCAAGACCTCCCCTCTAACACCAGGACTGCAGGAGAGGGTACCCTAACTTTGAAGGACAGAGAGAAGCCATCCTGGCTCTCACCATTCCCTCCACATCAGCTATTTTGGTTCTTCTTATCAGGAAGGAGGAGCCAAAGGTTGGACAGAGATGCTTCCCCTCAGTTCTCAAGCCTTGTGAAGAATGGACCCTGCAGTGGTTTTCCAGCTGTCTCTCAAGACCCTGGGGAACCAGGAGAATTTACAGCATTTCTTCTCAACAGAGTGAACAGAGTTGCTGGTGTCACCCAGGACCTGCAGTACCAGCAGTTTATGACAAAGGTATTGTCACTCCTGGGAGGTGGAGGAGGTAGAAATTCTAGATTGAAAAGTTTTAATGGAAAAGGGTTTTTTCACACCCTCCCACCCCATGTAAGGCTATGCCTGCAAGTGAAGCAGTGCATTGACTGGTAGGGTTTTAGTACTAAACCCCAGTCAGGGTGGTCCCTGAGGAACAAAGATATAAAGCAGAAACTCAAGCTGCATTAGAGAGGGTTACTTTGGGTTTTTCTCTGCAGATATTAAACAAATACATCCCATTAAGATGCATTATAATTCTCTGTGTTTTGACAAGAATACACAGGCACCATTTTGAAATTGTAACAATAAAAGACAATGTGCAATATTCTTCAAAAAAACCCCAGCTTTAGTCCTACTCTTGTTGAAATGAGCATTCTCATCTTGTTTGAGTAACCCGATACTACAATGCACTAAAAAGTACAATATGCTAGAACAGAAAATGAGCAAAGTATCAGGATGCAGCAATTTATGTAGAGTCAGTGTCAACTTACCCATTAAACTACTTCTGAATACTTTATGGGGCTCTAACCTTATAAACAAATCTAGGAATAACCATAAAGGTGCAGTTCTTTAAAGCATTTCCACCTTTGAAAAGACCCTCCATTTTTGTGGGGAAAATCTTCTCCTTGCCATTCAGAAAGAGCTAAATAAATGTGAGTATAAGAACTGATTATAAAAAGCCTACTGAACTGGAGTAACAATAATGCCTCAGTCTTGAAAACATAGAAAGTAAATGCAATTTTACATTAAAGATCTGAAAACAAACTCAAGGCTAATATTTTCAGGGAGAAAAAAAAAAGCTTTGATCTCTTTTTCTTTCCAGGGGGGAGCCAATATCAACATGAGTGATTTTGTACTATATTCAGGAGTCTTTATGTGGGTTAATAATGTTAAAGTTATTCCACTGCTTTTTCAAACTTTTCTGGAATCAGCTCCTTGGTGAAACAGGGCCCTATTGAAGACTCTTGAATTTGCATAGCATGTGCAAGACATTTAGATTTATATTCCATGTTAGGCTTGTGTGTTTAGAGTTTACTCAGGCATATGCAATTCATTGGCTGTATTGTTATCTTCACAATGAACAAGCACACTCACTTCATCTGCAAGAAATACAACTTCAAATGGAGAAAATTAAATTTCCATGAGAAAACGTGTTCCATGAAAATTTCCATCAATAAAGGCTTAGCTCAAATGTACTAAGGTCGAAATGCTTTGATTTGAGCCTACCTGGGTACTGTGTGATTTATGTAGCAAAACTATAAAATCATTTGAAAATTATTATTTTGGAAGTGCTGCTGCAATGACAATTATTCACATTACAGTTCTCCCTAAAAGCCTTTGGTGTTCATGATCCTGTTGTGTTTGGTGATGAATTTGCCCACAGAAACCGACAGATTCTGCCTTGAAGAAATGTTGATGCTGAATACAAAAAGCCATCTACAGAAATACGTAGTCAGTGTTTGGTTTGATGTTTGTGAGACACCACAGCTCATGTCCCATTTGCTGTCACCACCGGAGCGTGCTGGGGTGGTCTCCAAAGTGGGACTAACATTGGGGTTACCTTGTGTGCCTTCCAGTACTAAGCAGGAGTCCTGGGACAGGGCAGCACAAGCAGCTGACAGAAGGAAGGATGTGGCTGTGATGGCTAACAGTGAGAGACAGAGGGAATGTTGCTCTCTCACCATGCAGGGCAGAGGGATGCACAGCAGGGAGAAGATCCAGGAGAGCTAAGAACAACTTTGACTCAAGAAAAGCAGCATCTACAGTGAATCAATTTGGGCAAAAAATGAGAAGTTGAGTCACTAGAAAAGCTGGCAAAGAAGAGGACAAAGAAATCCATCAGAGATGGAGGTTTGAAAAATTGAAAGTGATTTTATGTGGAGATAGTAGGCTGGATCTACATCTCAGCAGATCTCACCTACTTCTTGTATTCCCAGTTTCCTTCCCAAATCCCTGACCCTGCATCATTACATTGAATGAAAGGTCTGCCAAAAGGATCAGCCCAACTACTGCAGAACACATGTGCTTTCTCCAGGGCAAGAGAAAGGAATTCATGGATCATAAAGAACTGACTACTGTGTGCTTTTCCTTTTCATTTCTTTCATTAAGAACTTAGTATTTGTTTTTTTACTGTTTCATCAAACCCTAAAACTTTCCTTTTGGCCATTGGTCTTTTCTCCTCCTAGAGAGGAGTCGCTGGTTAATCTGGTTGTGGAGCTGATGGTCCAGAGGAGAATAAATAAACACCATCTCTTCAGGAGATACAAGAGACGTGCATCACAGCATGCTTTGGAACTGCTTCTGTCTTTACTGAGGAACTGTACCCACCAAATCAGAAAACTGGATCAAAACAGGCATATATAAATATATATGATAGATAGATAGATAGATAGATAGATAGATAGATAGATAGATAGATAGATAGATGGATGAATGGATAGAACATCTGAATTTAAAAGGTCAGTGCAACAGTTCTGAACTACTTACACTTTGGATCTAAGTGAAACTTGCTCAGAAGGAGCAATCACAGATTTTAATACCATAAGCATTTCAGATGTTCAGCTCCCAGGGAAAAATCAGGCAGCAGCCTTGCCTTTAAACCAAAGTCTTATAATTTTTATAAATAGCAGTATTAAAGACCATGGAGGGCTCCCTGCTTTTTTATTTCTTGCAAAATCACCCCAGGTCTGTATTTGCACATCAGTCACTTGCACCAAGCTGAGCAGTTCTTCTGAGAACACAAGACTTGGTGATTATTTCCAACTACCCAAAATAACCCACCACATTTGAGGGAAGAAGCTGCCTCAACATTATCTGCAGGTTGACATCACTGTGCAGGTTACAAAAATGGAAAATTAAATCCAACAATTGTACTACAATAAGCCAAAATGTCTGGTTTGCCTTGGCTTAGTGACAGTGACTTAGTGACCCCAACAGTAAGGGGTAATTACGGACACCTAATAAAGAATATACAAAATATCAGCATCACTCCCACATCACAAAATGATGACTGTCTCAGCTATGACTAACAGCTTACTGCAAATCATGTCATTGAAGCATCCCCCTGGTCTTTGAATAGAACACAGATGACAATCCCAAAATACATTCTATTTTCCTCCAAATCACTAAAGAAGAAATCACACCCATCTAGACCCCCTGGCACATGACTCATGGCTATTGATCCAAAAGGAAATGCTGTCATGCAAAAAATACTATTTTTCCACTAGACCTGTTATTTTTTTGTGAACTCTGCTGCCCTAAACTTCTGCAAATACAGCTTCAGTAACTAAACAGCAAAAAAAGTTCAAAGATTCTTTATAGAAAGAGATGGACTGGGGATGAGGAGGGGAAAACAGCAAAGAAAGAGGAGAAAAATCATACAATGGAAGCATGAGAGATATTGGAAGAAAATAACTAGAAAGACTACAAGAAGTGCATCTAAAATAAAATAACCAGGATCACAGAGAGTTAGTTGATGGATATCACCTCTGTTGGAGAGTCCTGAGGAGGCCACCAAGATGATAAGTGTGATGGAGCCCCTCTCCTATGAGGAAAGTCTGAGAGAATTGGGATTGTTCAGCCTGGAGAAGAAAAGGCCATGGGTCACCTAATTATGGCCTTCAGTTCCTGAAGGGAGCCTACAGGAAAGATGGAGAAGGATTTTTTACAAGGACCTGAAGTGACAGGACAAGGGGGAATGGCCTCAAACTGAAAAGGACAAGGGTTAGATTGGATATTAGGACTTGACTGTGAGGATGGGGAGGCCCTGGCACAGGTTGCCCAGAGAAGCTGTGGCTCCCCCGTCCCTGGAAGTGTTCAAGGCCAGGCTGGATGGGGCTCTGAGCAATCTGGGATAGTGGAAGTTGTCCCTGCCCATGGCAATGGAGTTGGAATTAGATGATCTTTAATGTCCCAACCAAATAAATTTGTGCATCTATGACAGGAAATTACAGGAAAATCCTATCCATATAGAATCAATGTGAATTTTCCACTTAGTTCATTTGGGTTGGGATTCCTGTTCTTGAAAGCAACAATTCCAAAGTAAACGTAATGTTAATGAGAAGTAAATAAGAACATGCAGCAAGGCAACCTGAACTGCTGATGAACTGAAAGTCATGACCATAAGGGGTGGGTTCACTGCTGAAGTCCCAACAGCAGCATTGCTTGGAGCCTTTACAGCAGGAACATGTCTGGGACAAGCTGCTGGTGGTGTTGGGGTTCTCGGTGAAGACAACCTGACCCGGTTTCAAACGTGCACAGCACAAGCCATAAACACCCCACGCAGCAGAAGGCACTGCTGCAAAAGCTTTGTGTGCAGCAGGCAGCCAGTCCAGCCCCGTGCTGTGAGATTCAGGGACAGATGATAGCTGGTAACATTAGCTCCTATCTGTACAAGTAACTGAAGTGTGCCTGGGAACATTCCTGGGCACGGAGGCCAGCTGGCAGGGAACGGCATGAGTGTCTGCCAGTCAACACCCTTACCCTTCAGAACAGAGAGCTGCATGCAAACAGCCCTGGGGACAGCCCTGGGGACAGCCCTGGGAACTGCCTGCTGCCAGACCTTGCTCCAGAATGAGCCGGGGCGGCGCTGGGCGCTGCTGCAGCCGAAACCTGGCCAGGGACTGTTCCAGTAGGTCACAGGCAGTCACACCCCCGGGGCAGGAACAGTCCTGTTAGCAGAGGGACAGCGAATCCGTCCTTCCTGCCTGCCTGCCTGCCTGCCTGCATCCCTCCTGCCCTCCTCCATGCCTAGGGGAAGCATTTCTCTTGTGTAGGACACAAGTGAGCAGCCATTCTCATTGACCCACCCCTTCTCCCATCCCAAACCATCTCCCCTGCTGTTCCCACATGCAAAAGATCCATGGGAAGGGCTGATAAAGCAATGGGAATGGTCCAGCTTGCCTGCTTACTGGTTCACTGTGTGCTGAAGGGCAAACCCACATCACGAGTCAGGAATGGCTATGCAGAAGGATAAGAGCATAGAATGCTTCCAAACCTGTCCCACCTCCTGTGCATGCTGAGACCTCACTGCACAAACCTGTCCAGGGATACCTCATGATTTTTTGAAGTCATTTAGGTGGCACTAATGTCAGGAGTGCTCGAAAACACAGCCTCGTGCTCCTGGAGCTACAGATGGGCTGCTGCAGCAGCCCCACCAGCTCAGCAGTTCTTCACAAGGTTAAGAAATGGCCCAGGAAGCATAACTTGAGGTTCTGGCTGCAGAAAGAATGCCTGGTTTTCTAACAGCCATTATTTTGATACTCGTAACCAGTGACACTCAAATCAATTTGACTGGAGATATATTTTAATTAATAAAAAGAAAAATAATCCATTCCTTTGTCTGATTCACTAGAAAAAATATTCATATTGGCTTCTACTGTAAGAGCTTGGGTAATAATCTTATACAACCCTCTGTGTGAGTACGTGTGTGTTTATACAAAACCCTCATCAGTTTAAACTGAATTTTCTGTTAAGAAGATCATTTACCTTCTAATAAATCCTAATTAGATCATAAGCCCAAGTCTACTGAGAATAAATGTGTATTGACAAGCATATTGAGTGCTGGGAATTCACAAGGCTCCTCTTTCCAGCTGGGATCTGTCCCTACACGTTGTATGTGTAGGTGCAGAACACAAGCAGGGCCTGACCTTTCCCCAGCTGGCTGCACAACTTGGCAGGTTGCTAGAACTCCCTACCAGGAAGCTTGTGGGGATGGGAGAGGAACCCAAGCTGCCATGTGCCAGTGATTCAGAGATGAAAACTATCCATTTCAGAATTGTTCTTGTGCCTGGAATTTGAAGGAGCCCGCGCCTTTGCTGAAAGACTTTGAACAATTCGTGCTGGGGATTCCAGTCCACCCACAGCCAATGTGTTTTGCACAGGTTGCCCACGGTGCTGCAGGGAAGTCTGGTCAATTCTCTGACAGAATAACCTCAGCTCCCTCCACCCCAGAGATGACTGACATAGGCCTGACTTTGGGGCGCTGGGCACTCACCTGTTTGTGAAAGACAGGCTAAGATGACCCTTGTTCTGGGCAAGGGTGGCAGGCTCAAGGGACAGGTGACCTCCCTAAAGCCTTGCTGCCCTCTCAAGGATAGAGGAACCTGCCAGCCCAAAGTGGTGCCTGTGGTCCAGGCAGTGCTTTGATGTGCTGTCCCTGAGGAAAAGCCTCCCTGATAGCAGCTGAGATTCCCCTGGCCCTGCAGGAACGTGCCTGCTGTACACCCCAAGCCCGGGGCAGGTGCTACCACTGTGGTTTGGTAACCTGAGAACCACCATGGATGTGCTGCTGTGAAATACCACACATGGTGCAAGAGAGGGGAGGGCTGAATCCACTCCTTCTGAGTCATTCAGGTCTGTATCCCGATTTAGCAAGGAGAATTTGGAACTTCTTGATTTTTATCTTTTTACTATCTAATTTTGTGATGATTCCTTGCAGTTTATGACAGGCAACGTTGCTTTGGAGTACATCTGAAAACAGACCCTGTTTTAAAAAGAACCTTAGGCTTTATGGATTACTGCAGCCCAAAGCCATCCTTAAGAGCAGCCTAAGCCTACACTGACATCAGCAGATACTGTGGAGTGAAACAAGAGGATCTAGGAAAATAAAGTGTTGAGGTCTGCTCCAGCCCTAAGCCTGAGCCATGAACCAGATGCCTGCCAAGGTTTAGAGCTTTATGTGCAGATGTTATGGCAGGACTGCTCTGTGGCATGGACTGTTGTCTGGTAGTAGAAAGATTCCCTTTGAAAGCTCAAGCACAATTCAAGCCAAAGCACAGATGCAGATTCCTGCTTGGCCCCTGTACACAAGGGCCCTGGCAGAGGCTGTGGACAAGCTCTGTCTGTCCATCCAGGCATGAACACATAACCTGCATGGCACCTGCATGGCCCAAATGCAGAGGGGAATTTCTGGACTCCAGAACTGTGGCTTGGCCGTAGCCCTGGAGGTGCAAGAATCCATTCCCTGGCTCCCTGGTGATTGCACAAAAGGGAGAGGGAGCCAAGGGCCTCCCACAGAGCCCCAGTGGGATCCAGATGTGCTGCCATTGCCATCAGTCAGGATGATCAACAGGCCAGCAGCTTCCATGGGGACACTGCTATGTGACAATCCCCAGTGTCCCACAGACAAGCAAGAGGATGAGTGTGGGGCTCAGACAGAAGCTGGCAGGGAGCAAATGTACCATGAGCCTTGACTGTCAGGCTGACACATGAAAATAAGCCAAGACAGCAGACTAAAGGTAAACTTGAACACGTCAGGCTGGAAAAAGTGGCGATTCCAAGTAGGTCAGGTCCTGCTGTCTCAGGACAAAAATGTCCATCAGAGGAGCAAGGGCAGTAATATCAAGTATCATATGTCAGTCAGAACCTAGAGACTCCCAAATCATGCTGATGCTCTTAAACTACTTTACCCCCAGTAAATGGCAGCACAGTGTGCAAAGGACTCCTACCTTGTGGGAAAACAGAGCTTTCCACAGCAGAGCACTTTGATCACATTGTACCTTATTTCCACATCTGTCCAGAACTGGACACCTTTCGTGTAAATATTCCCAGGACACAACTTGGGGTCAAATTTGGAACCTTGCACTTCCTGTGCTCTGTGGGTTCTTTCTCAGTGCTCCCGTGGACTCCTGTGCTTCCCAGGGGGATCACTCAGTGGCCATGAGCAGAGGCTGGGCTGACACTCCTGAGGGAGGGCAGGCACTCAGACGTAGGTCTGTGGAAGCAGCCCTTTGAACCTTGAAGTCATTCACACAAGAAAGCAACTCTGACAAAAGCTGTGGAATCTTCTGAACACCTCTTCAGACAGCAGAACTGAAAGACAGACTTCCTCTCCTGTGTCATTACACACACACCCTGCCCCAGAATCAGAGTTTAAATCAAGTTCTTTGACACACATCAGAAACCTTCAGTGTAGAATTTCTGAGACACCAAAATCCTTAAAGACAGACCTAACACAGACAGCCACTGTCAAATCATTTAATTGCTTTCATCAATTGAAAGTATCTTTTGATTCAAGAACAAATGCTTAGCAAGACCTTGGTGAGAAGAGACATAACCTTAGGGCTGAAAAGCAGAGCAACATGTATAATTTTTCCCTTTACAGATAAACAGCCCTGCTTTTTAAGTAGCTCCTGAGAAGGACATCTAAGCATTGCTCCTGTGAATAAAGCAGACAGTTCACAAGACAACCAGTTCCTGCCTGCATGCATAAGCCTCACGCCAGCAAATCTAATTGAAAATAATCTGTGATCGACGCTCCACATTCTTCAGGAAAAGTGCTTTTATCCCATCTTTTCCCATCTCTCCTCCTCCCCTCCAACCTCAAATGAATCACATATTGAATCACTGCAGCATGGCTGTATTTGATCATGATTTATAGGGCACTGTCTGCCTCACTCGGTACACAGCCTTTGGAGAGAGGAGGTATTTTGGACAGGGAAGAACAGCCTGTCAGCACCCAATAAATTATTAGTAGCAGCCACTTCCTGAAGTAAAGACCAATATAAGATCAACCTTCTAAGTGGACAGGTGCACAGGGGTATCTTACATCAACAGCTTGCCTGGCACATAATCCAAATTCTTAGTAACTACAATCAAATGTGGAACTGAGAAGAGAAAGGTTTTACTGATAGCTGTTAATAAATCAATGGAGGAGCTCTGGGCACTGCAGAGAATGAGCAGGGACAGGACCCCACTGCTTGGTGCCCTGGGTACCAAAGCAAAAATTAAGACAAATCTCCTGCCCTTGTTTGACAGGAGGGTGCAATATTATGATCAGCAAAACTTCCAAATCTGCGAACTCAACATAAAATTGCATGCAAGAAACATTGATGTAAGTTTTAATCATCTCTTCTCCATCATCAGCATTCCCCAGCCTATTGTTTCTCTGCTTCCAACTTCCTTCTTTCCAGTTTTCTCCATGGCAAACAAGTCTAGCAGCAGCAGCATGTTCAGACTTCATTGCAGCTCACACATTGATAGTGGTACATACTGATCTGCAGCAGTCATGCTTAAGTTGGTCCTGCATCATAAGAAAGGTGTAGGAAACTATACCCAGATAGAAGCACATAAGGATTTTGTAGCTGTATCCTACCAAAAAGAAGGGCAGTTAACCTGCTTTGGTCTTTCACACTCTGACAGTGAAGCAGTGACAGCAGATGGAATACTCAGGGCTAAGAAGGAACTTCAGAGCAGCATTATGAGAGCTGTGTGATAACTGCAAAGTTCTTCAAAGATGTTTTAAAAATGAACCAAACAAGGGAGATAAAGAGAAAGGGGAAAATGGGTCTGACTCCTCTCCCTCAGCACAGCTTTCCTGTGCCCAAGCTATTGTTTGAGTCAGACAGAAGCAGCACACCCAGGTGCTTCCAGGCACACAAGAGGGCTGGTTACTCACTTCTGTCCAAGAGAGACAATTCATTCCTGCTGCATCCTGAACAGCCCCAAGGCCATTACACCAGCGAGGAGTTTGGCTGATTCCTACAGCCTCTGCACCATGGGGTGTTTTTGCTGAGCACCACCAGAGGGCTCAGCACTGTACAATATGCCAAAACAAAGGTGCTGACCCCAAAATCCCACACCTAGACACAGTGATTGATCCGCAAATTATATCTTTACGAATCACAGTTCTTTTTAAAATATGCTCACTTTTCAAGAGGAGTTACTGGTTTCATCACACAATCACTTGGGGAAAACGATTCCCTGTTGCTGTTTAGAAGGTCAAAGCACAGTATCCAATGGCCTTCAACTATTCATGAATTAATAAAATACATGTTGCAGGCTTCTAAATAGACTTAACACCAGGACACAATGACTGAGAGCTGGTAACTCTTACAAACTCCTGATAAAACTACGTTTTGTCTACTTTATGTATGGACAAGTTATACAGAGTAATATCTTCCTCCCTGGAGCTCCACATCCGGCCACTACTTACCTGCACTAAATGTCTCCAATCCCATCTATTCAACTGCGTCAACGATTTCTGAGAAATCTCTCTTATAAGTGAATTTTTCATCCTGACTTCTGAGTCCTGTGTGATGTCTCTGACACTAAAAAGACAAAAGTTGGGCCCTTGGGGTCTTGTCAAAAGTTAATGTAAGACAAAATGCTTGTAAGCTTTGATTGAAATACTTCCTCTCTCCCAGCACCAGCTAATGATTCTGAACGACTTTGTTAAGTGTATACTTCCCTACCTTGAAATAGATACTGTGTCAAGTAGGATTTATAGGTGATTTAACTCAATCATGCCTTCAAAGCAGCTTCAGCAGCTCCAAATGCTGTTAAAAAGAGCAGGGAATATTCAGAGGCTGAGCCAGGGTTAAAGAGAGCATCTCTGATCACCAAAGTGATGAAAAGTGGTCAGGAATGGGAATCACTGTAACTACTTGTCCCAAGCTATTGTCTTTCATATTGGAACTGCCAGAACATGCAGGATTTAGGGATGGAAATGACAGCTTACTATTCTGAGTCATCACCCAGTGCTTGGAGAGAAGCAGTATTTGAATCAAAGCTTTTAAATAATTTGGTTTTACAAGAGCTTTTCTCTAAAAGGACAGTGGTAGAGTGGAGGAAATGTCCACTGCACAGGAGAAAGGCTAAAAAATCCCCTGAATCTTGGCTGTGCCAAGAACTGCCTTGTGACAGCAGGCAAATCCCTTCACTCCTCTTTTCATTTGTTTTCCTTTCCCACTGTACATCTGCCTTGTCTATTGGGAAAGAGAGATTTATGAGTGTCTTAGGGATTTGGTGGTGCAAGCTCTTCTCTCCAATCTTGAGATGAAGGTGAAAACCCCACCCTTTAGCTCCAAGGCTGTTGTTGCAGAGACTTGTACAGCACCTGTAGGGACCTCAGTGAGGACTGCAAGGGGAGATCATTAATGCCTGTAACCCCATTATCACTCCCTGGATAGAGGCATTCAAAGGGAAACAGAGAACCACGGGTGGATCCTCAAAGTAAAAGTGGAGGTGGAAGCAGAGACCAACATGGGAACAGAGAAGCAAGTGCCATCACAAGTCCCTCCAACCCCTGAATCTGTCTGTGAAAGCAGTCACACAGCCCGGGTGCACAGGCAGGGACGCTCACCCTGAGACTCCCCCAGCTGTGCATTCCCAAGTGGTGAATTTTGTGAGCCACAGATGCTGCCTTTGCATCAAACAGTCTCAGAGGAATTTTATTCTTGAATTTTCCAGTCTCTTGAGGCAATCTTCTAGAGGAAGTAGTGAAATATAATCCAGCAAGGCAACATAATGCAGGACAAACTGGGGGCAGAACAACAGATGATATTTGCTGATCACTGAATATTCAAGGTGGTGTTTCAACATCTTTGCAGGAGACACTTTGTTGCAGAATTTCCTGCTGAAAGCTGAAGGCACTGAACTGCTTTAGGAAGAGCTCAGAAGTTCACAGCTCTTGCAGCCACAAGTGTGACTTGTTTGTAACCCCTGGAACAATTCTGTTCCCAACGTGATTTCTCTGAAGCCAGTATGGAGTTTGCCTCAGCTGAACAGAAGGGAAAACCAAAGCCCTCTCCTTTCCTGATGTGATGCATTTATTCACATGGATTTTAGTCTGATCCTCTCTCCTTAGTGACAGCCACAAGCACAAAGAGCTGTAAGGGCAGGTCACCCGAGATTCCTCCTCTTTATACTCTCATTTTTTAGGCACTGCACATGTGGTGGGAGATCATCTCCTCTGGCCAAACCAGGTAACAGTATCCAGAGATGTGACAGCCAATTTCTCCTGAATTGTAACAGCGTTTGGGCAGGATTAACATTTCTTATTTCATGCAGGAAGCTTGTGACAGATAGAGAATTTAAACTTGAAACATCAGTATAAAAACCTAAAATCACCCAAGCTATGCCTGCAAACACTAATTCCACACTGGAGCAAATCTGCAGTAAATTCCACAGGTGCAGATCACGTAGTGCCAGGATTTTTTCTCACCCTGTGCCACTATCCCTTTGCCATGCTTCTGTCCCTAATCTAACAAGGGTGCTTCCAGCAGTAGATTTCTTTCTCTAAAAAGATTCACACATGAAGTAGCACCAACAACTGGTGTGGTCCAAACTGTGCTCAGCAAGACATTGTATTTACCTCTCCGGCATTCCTGGAGAATGAAGACAACATTCTATCAGCATTCATCCTCCTCATCATAAGCCAAGATGAAATGTTAAGCCCTGAAGTAATAAATTTCATCCAAACTGAGAGGGATCCAATTTAATGTATTCTGCATTTAGTGTAAGAGTCATCTGGAGATAAAGGACAGAGCTAGCATCATCAAAAAGAGATGAGGAAACAGCTGTGTGGAGATTCTGGAAGGCACAAGCAGGAGCATCATGACCACAGACTTATCTACATGGGGACAACTTGAGGGCACTGATTGAAAGGTTAATTTGAATATAGGGAGGGGTTCTTTTAATCTGTGTTAAATCCTTGTTAACCAAACAACTGGTTTCAAGTTGTGGCCACAAATGGATTTTTCTGCTTTCTCTTCCAAAATTGTCCTTTATTTCTGAAGTGCTTGTTCACCAATGTATAAAGCAGGCTACCATCTTCATTTTGAATTCACCCCTACAGCTAACACCAATAATTCTTTTTTCATTCTTACATATGGAGACGAAATTTCACTTTCCAAATTTATTACAGTGTATTTCTGTTATTAATAATTATTATACCACCAAGTCACAGCTGAGGTCAAGATCTAATTGTGCCAGGATTTATGTAAACACGCAGTAGGATTTCATGGGCCAGATTAGGGGTCAGAAGGGATGATTTAGAATGTTTAATGCTGATCTCATGTTTAACATAGGTCAAGTTTTCTATGTGTATACCACTAACTTATGTTTGGCTTGAGTGTATTTTCCAAAAAAATGTAATTCATTTCTGAAGAAGAAATACTTCACACTGAGAACCCACTCTTCCCTTTGACAGTTTGTTTTATCTCCTTCTAACCAACATTATATTTCACAATTCTACTGTTCTACTTCTCATTTGAATTTGCTGAGGTCAGTTCCAAATCCCAGTGCTTCCCTGTTACACTTTCTTGTCAGGAATTAAAGCCCTTTTAACATGGGTATTTTCTGCCTAAGAAATTCTCTCTGCTGAGCAACTTCAGAACTTCAGCATTTTTCCCCCTGTAATTTATTTTCAGTTCTTATCAAAACATAAAACACAGCAGGGCTTGTGCTGTAAATAGAAACAGTCCAGTCTCAGCTCATATCCATCACTGAATTTAATGGCTATCACTGATTTACATCACAGGGAACTCTGGCCCATGTAAACATATGGATCTAGAGATGGACAGGGTCTGTCTATTCAGCTTCTTTCTATAAACTAAAGCTGCTCCTACCAGGAAAAGAGGGTTATGGGCCTACATAAGTGTGTCTGTGTATTAAAATATGGATGTGTGAGCATGTCATTTAACTGCAGCTCTGCAAAAGTGGGATATTGTCACATGCATTGATTCGCAACCATTTAACAGGGGTCTGTCCTTGAGCCAATCTGGATCCAATCTGGATTGCAATTGATAGATCTGTCATTCCCTGTGAGTTTTGGAACATAAATCCTGCCTCTGTGCTCCTTCTCTTGCAGCCATGAGGATTGCATCCACCAGTGCAGAAGCTCTCCAGCCTCAGGCATATTGTGAGCATCAGCCTTACTGGTAAGTAACTGGGAAATGAGGCTTGGACACACGAGGAGACCTTGTTGAGGGGAACTGCCTCCCATGGGACATCACCTTCCTCCCCCCACAGGGAAGTGAGTAGGAGAATCTCAGCAGGTCATCAAGCTGCTTCTCTCCCACATACACCTACAAACAGAAACCAAATAAATCCCATGCAGCTTAACTCAAACTCAATTTTCACTGAATATTGAAAAACATGTAGTGGACAAAATGAGAGCAGGTTTAGATTAGCTATTAGGAAGACATTCTTCCCTGTGAGAGTGGTGAGTCCCTAGCACAGGTTGCCCAGAGAAGTTGTGGATTCCTTATCCCTGTAAGTGTTCAAGACCAGGATGGACAGGGCTAGGAGCAGCTGGGAAGGTGTCCCTGCCCATGTCAGGCAGTTGAATGAGATGATCTTTAAGGTGCCTTCCAACCCAAACCACACTGTGATTCTATGAAAATCACCAGGGCTGATGCTGCTGGCTTTGGCTCATGGCACTCTCCAGTGTCTGCCCGATCATTCTCACTGGCAAAGGGATCCTTCAGAGTGCAAGCCCTATTCAACTGCAAGCTACTCAGCTGAAAATGGCTTCTGAACCTGGCATTCATAGAAGGCTATAAGAAATGGTGGCAAACTATACCCCTAGGTTAGGCTGAGATGTTTAAAACCTACTCACACAGTGAACAGGGAATTTTGGTTGGCAGAATTCCCAGAACAAGCTGAGGGCAGGCACAGAAAGGCTGCATGAGGCCAAAGCAGCTCTGAGCTCGACCCAAAGGTTTCCCTTCTGTGTCCAGCATCATCACATGTTCCTACTCTTGCTGCAGCAATCAGAGGGTGTTTGACTCTTGACCTCAAGGGCTCTGGAATTGGACTCCTTCCTTCTGACCTGGCTGAAGCTAACAATGTGTTGCATGCCAGTTCTCTCTTCATGTGGACCTCAGCCCCTAACACAGTATTCCAGGCATGTCCCATCTCCAGAGGAGAAGTGGACAGGTTGAAAATACCATCAGATGTTAAATTGCAAGGCTTGCTCCCAGGCCTCCGGCCCCTGAAGCGAGTTCTGCTACAAGGAGCTGGAAAATGTTGTGTAGTGAACAAAACACAGATTTTTCAGAAAATCTCTACTATTGCCATGGGCTGTGTCCTCACCATCTTTTCTAGTGCCTAACCATCACTAGCACAGGAAAAGCTTGAAAAGCTGGGTATGGTGGGCACTTTCACCCAAATTTCCCTTTTTTTGAAGTACTCTTTGCCACATTATGGTTTTAGTTGCTGTGGTGATTGATTTGTGTTTAATGAGCTCATGTTATTGGTTGAGATTTTTCTGGGGTGAGTCATGCAGGTTTCATTTGGTAAAATTCACACAGAGATATTGCCATCCAGATCAGCACCAGATTAGCCGAGAACTCCAGCTTCAACTCACCCATTTTAACATTCCCAGGTGAAGTCAACTTTCTGATGAGGCAGATAAATGTCTGCAAAGTAAATATTCAGTTAATAAGGTACCTATTGTACTGCTGATTGTGATGAGGCAGCAGCAGC
Source organism: Urocynchramus pylzowi (assembly GCA_013397555.1). Lineage (NCBI taxonomy): Eukaryota > Metazoa > Chordata > Aves > Passeriformes > Fringillidae > Urocynchramus > Urocynchramus pylzowi. The sequence goes on along the minus strand of VZRH01007183.1, from coordinate 552,170 downwards.
TGCCAGTTTTAATTTAACATGATTTAACTACCGAGCGATTCCAACGATATCACAGGAGCTTGTTTAATGGAAATAACGCCGTTCACATTTGCATGTACATGTGCAAGGGAAAAAAAACAACAATAAGAAAGCAGCTCCTGGGCTGATAGCACTTGGAATGATGTCATTTGAATCAGTGGCATTTAATTGCACAAGGTGAGCCACCATATCTGTGAAAATGCAAAGGCTACACAGAGCACAGCCCAGTGGTCCTGCTCCAAAGAGATCAAGACACTCCTCTCTGAATCCAAACTTTATCACTTCTCTGGCAAACCACTTCACCTCTTCATGCTTCAATCAGTCCATCTGTTGGAAGGGCATAACAATACTGAACTGTTTTCCCCAGTGCTTTGAAAACTGGGAAATACATGAGCCAGATTTTGTTATACTTTTGTTCAGGGCTTTTTGTTGCTTCAGATTTACTCTCGGCATCTGGGCCAGATTAGCTGCTTGTTCTGTTTCTATGGGCTAGGGATCGTTTTAAGGACACAAAATAGCTCAAACTGCAGGGGAGGCAGGACATGGTTCCACATTAAAATGTCATTAAGCTGATTGACCAAGCTGATTTCCTCGGGGAACAAACCACATCATTAAAGGACACCTGTCACTAAAGGCAGTTAGTCCGTTCGGAGATCCCAGCTTATCATTTTACACTGCAGCCTGAAAGAGGCCTTCTTAAATCCATTTTCTGAGTTTGGAATGTTGCAGTTTGCATCCTGAAGATCTGACAGTCTGAGCTTACAGGAGGAAGAATGAAAGAAGTGACATTTGCCACAGTTAGAGGATGAAAAGTCTGCCCAGGGAGTTTGAAGAATCTCTGCAGAGTGCCTTGCTCTCTGCTGTGCTCATGTTTCCACCAGATCCCATCAGAGATGCAACAAACTTGGAAAATAAAATCGTTTTTCTACTAGATTAACATTTCATTAATTACTCAAACAAGAAACCATCCTAGCTGGCTTGACTGAGGCTCTCAAGGAAGCTGGTGGCAGAGCAAGGCCAGATGCCCAGGGTATCCTTTGCTGGCCAGCCTCCCTCCGAGCTGTGGAGCAGGGCTCTGGGGGCACAGCAGATACTCCTGGGATTGCTGGAGTAGCTTGTTTCTACTTACATTTTTCAGTATTTTTTTTTTAATCACATTGTGAGCCGAACCATAGATTAGTGCCAAAGAGCCTCTAATTACATAGTAACAGTAGCAATTGCATAACCCCCTTCCAGCTCCCTGCAAGGGCTCAGTTCCACACTCACCAATGGAATGTCACATTTTTCCATGCTCTAAGTATCTCTTTTCACTAATGCTGCAGCCAATTGCTTCTAATACTGCAGAAAAGAACGAAAAATGCCGGGATTAAACCTCTACAAATCCTAACAGCGTGTTTACAATAGTCTTCAGGTTCACTCCTAACCACTGGGTCTGTGACCTTCTAGTAAATTATACTATCCTGGAAGGTTTTAGCTGCTGTTCCAGCTCCACTGTAAACATGTAAACTTGAGCCATCTGTGCTTTTTTAATATTTCCTGTAAAGCCTATCACTACTCCAATCTGCTGTTTCAATTGGCGGCACAAGAAGTCATTGTGTGCTAATTTTTCCCAAGGGCACTTGATGCACTTTATTAAATAGGGTTTTTTTCTTCCTCATTAAGGCCTTTCCACAACAATAAAACTATATTTTGGATACCCAGGCCAGCAGGCATTGGGCTGATTTGTATGAAAAAACCATCCCAGCCACGCTACGCTTTTCCCAAAGAACAATATGGAGGGAAAGAGAGTTTTTTAAGATGTCGCAACCTCTCCTTTTGGGGGCCTGCACAGGAAGGATCTTGAAGGCAAAACAGCAGAGGATGGGAAGAATTTGGCTGGACATCCCAAAAACCAAGGCTTGGATTCTTCCAGGGGCATCAAAAACTTACTGGGTCGTACACTTCTCACGCACCTCCAGTTGCTGTTGGCTGCTGGAGTTTGGGTTGTACAAGGGGGAACTGCAATGCCAAACAGGACCAGAGCTGTGGTTCAGTTAGTTTGGGATCCTGTTTCTGAGACCCAAACACCAGATGTTTCACAGGAAAGCACAAAAAAACCAACTGCAGAAGCACCATGGTTTCAGGCCTTTATAAAGATCTCCTTTTATTTCTCCTTTAATTATCTTTAATAAACCTAATTTCTCCTTCTGTCCATTGTCATAAAACCTGTTAAAATATTGCTCACACTGTAGAATCTGTTTCAAATGAGCAAAGCACTGATAACGGAGGGGGGGGGGAAAGTGGGAAATTTTTTTGGTAGTTTTACACTAATTTTAAACAATACCATGCCATAACGGAGGAGTTTGAGAAGTCACTCTCAAAACCCCATATAGGATAAATTGGAAGCATACAAAGGGTAATTTTTTTCAGGGATTTTCTATTTAATTTTAAAATCTTTGCCTGTATTTAAAATATGCAGAGTATAACCTTTTCTTTGTTTTTCAGTGATTTGACCTGTAATCATGGTACAACAGTTTGCTAATAAACGTGGGGGATTTTTGCTCATGTTAGTTTAAGCAGCATTTAAGGTCAGAAAGGACAATTGCGACCCAGGAGCCTGACCAGCTCCCTGATACAAAATAACTGTTTATCATTTTCTTTCCCCAAAGCCCTCTTTATTTTCCTTAAAAAAAAAAATTAGTGACCCACATTCCACACAGGCTATTGGTGACTTTGACATACCTCTGCTCGGAGCTGTGCCAGCAGAGGAGGCTGAAGCAGGTGTTCAAACACTAAGCACTGCCCATAAATTTAATCTGACATCCTGCTCAGAGAATGCTGGGCAAAACAATTGAACCAAGTCCACACACTTTGAAGCTGCAGCTCCAAAAAATCACAGCTGAAAGGGGAGGGAGCCTCCTAGCAACAAAAATGCACCCGAGCCTCCCAGCTGAAGTGTGTGTGTCGCACAACACCTCGTGGGTCCACAGGGTGGGTTTTGGGGAAGGGGGGGAGGCTTAAAGCTTTGAATTTGTCATTTCTTTCTCAACTGGCTTTTAGTTCTGATCCTGAGCGAGAAGAAAGGGGTCCTTGTTTGATAAGAAGGGATGATAACCTGCACCCGAGCCAATAAAAAGGATTAACCCGAGACTGAAGGCTCAATACTGGGTTCTGGCCGATGCATGGTTCAATTAGACTAAAAGCTGTCCTACAGCATTAAGGCAAGTTACCTTCATTTTCAGCTTCAGTGAAACAGACCCCAGATGACAGGATAGGCAAACAAGGACTTTTTCACTTTTCACAATTGCTTTCATCCTGCATGGCCAGTATTATTAGACTTTAAAGAAACTGGAAAATCAGAGGAGTGTTCAAAGTAGGTGGTCTCAGTGTATTCATTGCATCCGGGCACATCAGGCTGGGGAACATGTTTTGTAAGCCCAGCAATGTGGCTCACAGTTCATTTCTTCAGTTCATTTTCATTTTCACCTAATAAAATCAATTTTCAACCTAAAGTGATGGCCTACAGATATTACTTTAGAAGCCCAGGATGTAAACACTTCAGACAGTCATGCACCTCCAGCAACACCGTGCTCTCCAAAGAAGGGAGCCTGTTCCTCCCAGGCAGCCTGCTTTTATCCCATGCACCTGGGTAAGTCATGGAGCGGAGTGTCTGGCTCTTTTCAGCAGCAGGGGTCAAAATACTTTGAAAAGGAGAAACAGAAAACCAACAGGATCATGACAGACTTTTCACACACGTGGAAATGAAGGCACAGCTCGGCCAAGGTCATTCCTGGCTGGAGAGCAGAGCTGGGAAGAGCCAGGCACAGGTCCAAAGCACTGCTCTGTGCTCTCCCATCCAGCTGCCCAGGCCTGAACAGGGCAAGAGGGATGTAAATCTGTGGATTTACATCTCAGCCTTTCATTTATTTTTCCCCATGATGTAAACAGAATGAACAAACATCCATCTGGAGCACCGGAAAGCTGTTTATGGGAAACATGAACAGCTCCTTTCCCATTTCCCCGGTAAGCGAAGCTTGGAGATGATTTCTGGAAATACAATATCCCCATATATGATACCACAGAGGGCCTGTTGACATACTCCAACATTCAAAAAACAATTAACATGTTTTCTCCCACATTTCCCATGGTTGCCATCATGGTGTAGAGCCTTGTCCTTGCTGTCTATTTGTACAGGGGGCAAGGATTAAATGAACACAACAGTGTTGCAAGCACTAAAAACGGTGCAGGAGGGGCAGTTGTTTGTAGAGAATTAAATCAAGACAGGACAAATTTAGAGGTATTTATTTGATAGGAGGCTGTGCTGACCATTCCTGGAAAAGCAGGAGTTGGAGAGCTTAGAAAACAGACTGACCACAACTGGAGTGCTTTCCACTCACGGCTCTGTAAAATGACTGCACGGCAAAGATCCAAACTTTTGATACGCTGGAAAAATATGTTGGAAACTGAAGGCATCCTGATAGCCCAGGGCAGCCCGTTTGCTTGGGCTTTCCTGGTGTAAATAGAACCACCACACAACAGCTCAAGGACTGTCCAAGCGAGACTGCCAAAAGAAACAGTTATTTTTTATCCAGATCATTCCAGAAATTCCTTTTTCCTTGGTCTGCAAGTGGAACAAACATCCTATTTGCTGGAGCATCCCTACCACTTCAGGCAAGACTTGGTTATTCCATATTAATCAATGGTCATCCTGCCCTGGGCAAAGGTTGCTGACTGCAATCTGTGGGAAACAGGAAAAGCAGCTTAAAATAAAGTTGTGGGACTGCTTGTTTCATTCAGGCAGACCTGTCTGTGAGAAAAAGAATTTATGAAATGTTGATTTATTTTTTTTAACTCTTAAAACAAATGGAAGTGTGAAAATTCACTGGAGCAACACTGTTTTTCTAGCCTCTCATGTAAACACCCCTGAGATTCTGTCAATGCAGTTGAACTTTCAGCTGGGTGGTGGTCAGAGCAGCAAGGTCACCACTCCCAGGGCTGACTCTGGTCGAAACTGTGCTAACTTTGACTTTCTCCTTCCAAAGCTTCACAACAAACTGCAGCTTAACCCCTTGAAGATGGTTTGATTGCACTTAGCCATCACCACAGCAAAAGAAATCGCTAACCCAGAGAGGCATTTGGCTACAGGAGTGACACAGGACTAAGAGACACTTGAATTTCAGGTTGTCCAGACAAGTTGTTGTCCCCATCCCTGGAAGTGTTCAAGACCAGCTTGGATGGGGCTTGGAGAAACCTGGGATAATGGGAGGTATCCCTGCTCATGGCAGGGGGTTGGAACAAGATGATCTTTGAGGTCCCTTCCAAACCAAACCATTCTATGATTCTATTCTGTCATTGTCCACTGCACCATTCACCACCACCTCTCTCTTCCTTCAGGCTGAACTAATTTTTTTACTAAATATCTAACATATCTCACACTATGCAGCCTTTGATCACAAATTTGGGTCTTGAGTCATTACTACTTTTAGCAAAATAGGTTTTATTGCATTTTTCTAGCTAATCTCAATATAACACTGATATTTGCATGGTGCTGAGCCATCCTTTTAAACTGGGAATAAATGGCTGCTTTTTACATGACATACACAAGGATTAATCTTTCAGAGAGGCAAAGTAGGCAGAGGAACCAGTGGAGACTGCTGCAATAACAATGGACTTCCAGAAATACTGCAGAGTGCTGTAGAGCTCCTCATTGCACAGACACTCAGGGCTGGAACACAAAGGGATCAGCCTGATTCCTGCCACCACCAAATGGAACTGGGATCAGGAGAAGCTGCTTCTTAAACATCTACCTAGCAGTCCAAAGCCCCACACAACTGGTGATGAGCAGGAAAAGTCTAAGGTTCATTTTTAATTTGACAGACTCTGACCTGTGCCCACAGCAATGTGTTCCAACAGAATTTTAGTGGCAGGGACACAAATAATAGTCTGACCTCCTTCATGTTCACAGCTCTCTGGCTGAGCACAGAACCTGAAGCAGAGGTACAAAGGTTAAGTACAGCAGTGCTACAAACAGGTGATCTTGGTTCTCAGTGGACACCCACAGATACACTCCAGTCCTTTGTGCTCTCTCACGTCTCCCACCCAGCAGATTGAAACTTCCTCAGTAGTTTTAACTCCTGTCATTATCAAAAATTATACTTTTTCCTCCAACAAGAAAGTGCTGAATGAACTTGGGCTCTTTAAAAGTTCCCCATGTTAAGACTCTGGCCTCAGGTCTTGTTTTTGGAAAGAGCCTGCTCAGGGCTAGATCTGTACTGCAGCTACATCTAAGTAGGAATAAGCGTGCCTGACTCTGGGACTGCAAATCTGTTTTCTCCTTTTGATTTTAAATTAACGCCGGCAATGTGCTTTAGCAGTGTCACTGCCTGGCCTTCTGTCATGCAGCCTAATTCTTCAATCCCCCTGGGGGCTGAACTCACCCATGTTATAAATACTGTACTGAAGTGCAAACACTTGCATGACCTTGAATACAAGAGTCAGAACTGACCCCTACATTTCTTCACGTTGTCAAACATGCAGAAGATGCAGGACTGAAAGGCACATTAATGCCCAAGGAAGAAAGTGAGGACTTCAAACTCTTCTTAATGGAGTTGAAGCACATTCTTTAAAAAAGAAAAAAAAAAAAAAAAGGCTCAGAGAATGTGGCCTTTCACTAACATAAACAGTTTCAAAGAATGGTTGTGGCACAGAAGCAGTGACTGGAAAATCAGAAAATCTGTATAAGAACTGTTGTCATAGTGGATTTCCCATAGGGATTATTTTAATCTAGGGAAGCCATTAAAGACATTGGTTTGACTAGAGGGTCTCAACTTTTCTTTTTCTTCCCCCTCTCCAGACACATACATCAAACTCTATGGGGCTGTCAAGTTATCTCCAACTCTGGCTGAAAAATCTGTGACAGTATTAAAAAGAAAACATTTGATGGTCTTGTGAACTGCTGAGAGTTATCAGTATTAAGGTGTTAAAAATGCCATAATCCAAGGCTGATAATTATTCCCCCAATTCTTAATGCAATTTAGCTGCTTAGCACATGGCACTTATGATGCAGACCAGATTCATTGCAAAGCTATTGGGGGAAATTGACCTAAGAAAATTTAAAATCTCCTCGATTTCCCAGCCCAAACAGGACATACAGAAATGTGTGATAGAAATGCAAGGCAAGGAAGGTGTTCTGTATTAAAATCTTATAGGAACAGATCTGCTGAGAAGGAAGCAATAATGGCATTGGTTAAAAAAACATTTTTAAAAAATTTGTCTAAATAAGAGGGAAAACAGATGCTCAGATACAGTTAAAGGCTCATCCAGCTAATTCAGATGGGAGTGGGAGTTTTAAGGGATTCAAGAGGAGAATCCCTTCCTGCTGGTCCCAGGGTGGGCACTCCAGCACACATTCAAGCCACTCCATTCCTCTGTAGATTATGAAAATGTAAAAGTTGTCACTAAATCCAGGTTAAAACAATAAAATAAAGGGCCAGAAGTGATAAAAAAATTCCAAAAATTACCTTTCCAGCCACAGTGTCAATTCAGCCCCATTATACACTCTGTATACTGCAAAACATAGTTCAATAGCAAAGAATTACATATTATGTTTAACAAGGAAAGCTGGACTGGAAATGCCTTCTGGTCTCACCCTGTGCATGTGTACACGGCTCGGTCAGTGACACACACTGTGTATTTCAGACACCCCCGCTCTGAACTTTGGACTCCCCAGCTTTCACATTATCCCAGCACTGATTTTTCAATTCCTTAAAGCATAGGGGGATTTCTAACAACTGCACCATCTCAATGACTTCTTTCATTCATTGTAAAGGTACAGTGTTTTAGGAACTAACACCCAATGCAGCTCTGATGGAGGCACCAGTAAATGAACTTTTTTTTAACTCCAGCAGCCTTCACCCAAACATCATTAACAGACCAAGGGATCTTGCATTTGAGAGCCAGGTTCCTTGGTGGAAATTCAGCTCCTCTAAGAACTTCAACCAGCAGACCTTCACTAGAAAAGTACTTACACAAAGAGACAATATGATAGTGATAGAAAACAGAAGATGCAGGCAAGTAAATTTACTTAGCCACAAATCTGTTCCTGTAGCATGGAAAAGACTTTTCAGATCTGGCCAACAGCAGTGGAAAAGCTATAGGAGGCACTGAAGCATTACTTTTTGTGCTTCTACTGTTGGAGGCTTCTTATAGCTTTAATAGACAAGTTGAAGTTTAGTTTAAAGAATCATAAAATCCTTTAGGTTGGAAAAGACCTTTAAGATCAAGTCCAACTGTAAACCCAGCACTGCCAAGTTCACCACTAAACCAAGTCCCTGAGTGCCACATTTATGTGTTTTAAATACCTCAGCTGAAGCTCTTTGAGATGTCACTGAAATGAAAACCAAACCATGTTTATCAGTACACACAAAGTCAGAGATAGATTGCAACACTTTCCCATGTAAAGGTTTGCTTAAAATTGGTTTTGTTTTATTCACTTGTCTCATTTAAGATTAGTGGTCAAACCTTTGACTGAGAGATGTAGATTGGACCAGTGAGGGTCAGTTTTTTCTAAGGATACAGAACATTTCAAACCGAGTCTCCTCAACCCTCCAGCCCCCAAAGCACACAGACCCCCCAGGAGTTGTGACTGAGGTCTCCCATCCTTCAGAGAGGAGAAATCCCTCATTACACATTCCCAGTGTTCCCCCATGGGCTTCTCTGGGGCACATCATGGGAGCTCCATGTACTGTTGGTAGGTTCCTGGTCCAACCTGGGGATCAAAATAATCCCAGGCTTCATGAAAAGAGAAACACTCCTTGCCCAGCTCTACTGAAACAGGTTTTTATGTTTCAAGAGGCAGGCAGGTATCTGGATCCTATGAGATTCTATGATATTTAATCTCCTAAATGTCAATGTTGCTTTTGAAATGGGCCTAAACCATTAGATACTTCTGAGAATGTCATCCTTCATCTTTAAATTTGCTGTGACCACACACAGTCAGCACAAATCTTGCAGTTCTGTGACCCAGGATATTCTGCAGACATCAATTATGCTGTTTGCTTTCCTTACTCAGGGCTACAAAACAAACCTGAAGCTTTTTGCTTCCAAGGCTTTTCAGAATGCAAAAGTTTCATTAAAACATGAGGAGGAAGAATGTATTTTATTCACGCAGTCATAAGTCAAAATCCTCTCAGAGTTTCCAAAAACTTCACCTTAGGGGTAACACCAAGCACGGAAAATTTCTGAGCAAAAAGAATTTGAGAAAGTTATTCACAAAAAGCTATTAGCCAAGAGTGGGGATTAGAACTCAGCCTTAACAACTGCCTTTGCTATTGCAACTCCTGTAATAACTTTTACACAGGGGCTGCACAGCAAATTAATTTTCCTAAGGCACTGCAGTCAAACTTAGCTGCACCTCGTGCCCAGCGAGCTCGGTGCTGCACTGGCACACAGCACAAACAAGGGACCCTGGGCTCAGCTCTTTGTTCTCCTTCCCAGGCCTGTGTGAAATAAATCATTTAGCTCAAAGCAGCCTGCAGAAGTTTGCTGTTTCTAACAGGGACTATCTGGTCTGCAGCACAACCACAGCAAACCAATGCAGGTGTGTGCTGACACAGGGAAGGAGGAGCTCAGTCAAGGAACACAGCAGCCACTGCATTGAGGACTATGGAATTATCCCCACTGACTTCAGCCCCTCTGTGCATTCAGGAGCAGCCCATAACCAGAGAAAAGGTGCACTGGGTGGTCCTGAAGTCCAAATGCTTGGAAAAATCTCTGTTCAGTCTCCCCTTTAGCACTCTCTGGGTGACTCCTGCCCAATAGCTTTGAGGGTGTGAGTGCCCACAAACGTGTGGGACTCTGTGCCTCAGTTCTCTCCCTGTAAAGTCAGTAAATTGAACTTGCCCTACAGCTGAAGGGTTTGGGGAAATAAGTATACTGACAACCATGAGCTCCTGTGGATCCTCACATGACCACTGGGGCAATTACAGGTCACCAACACTAGCAACGACAGAAAATTTCTGCCCAGTTCCTGTCCCTCAGAGACTGAGTTTGTGCCTTGAAGCCGGAAGATTTCTGCATGTTTCAAAAGTTGTGAGGGGTTTTTTTCTCCCCTCTTGACACCATTTCTGATGATTCACAGAGTATCAGACATAACATCACAGATAATGAAAATTTCTGCAGAAATATATCAAGTTTGGAGTTAATTTGGTCTCAGATCTCGCTGACCTGAATCTACTTAGTAAAACTTTAAGGATAAAATTGTCGAGTCCCTATGAATCCATTGTACCTCACCTTTAACATCAGCATTTCCAATATTAGATATTTTGATGAAAAAAACATGCCTCTTTCCACAGGCATTGCTTAATTGTAATGTCTATTTATTTGGTATTTCTTTCTATTTTCTTGCATTGTCGTGAAAGCGTAAATCCTACTTGAAAAATCTCCTTTTACAGGTTAAAAATCTCCAAAGGCTTATAAGCTGATGTGAAAGATTGACTTAATTGAGCAGTATATTTTTGATTTACTAAAGAAACCTTAATCCTTTGACTAAACTGATGTATAGATTTTTGAGAGATTAGCAAATCTAAAATGCATTAAATTCCAGGGCAATAAAACCATCTGACTGTATAAAAAGACATAAATGCAAAACACAGCTTGTGTTGCCAGTTACTGTGGGGTCTCTTATCGTTGGGTTATCAATTAAATTCCTGATGTGGTTGTTACAATCATCCATTTACAGAAATGACCATAAACCTACTGCCATCTGTTCAGGAAACCCATTGTCCAAGCCGTGGACCCACACAGAGAGTACCCTCTCCTGCAAAATTTCCCTCAGGAGTTACAAGTGAGCAAAGGACAGAAGAAGCAATTTGTTAAAATTATCACAGGGTACGTTACCAGCACCAAATTTTGCCTGTGCCACTATCAAGCCACGGGGAACAGCAGCTTTAATTAAAAGTTCTGCTGACATGGGGATGGAAATGGCAGCAAGGCCCAGGAAAACTGGAGGGCTGCCAGCTTTCCAGAGGTCAGGAGCATGTGGGGAAGCTGTGCTTTAGATTCCAGATAAAATCACAAGAGCAGCTGGAGGTTTGCTGAAGGCTTGAGAGCGAACCCTGTGAGAGGAGCAGCAGCCCTGCCAGCAGGACCATGGGATGAACACACTGTGAGCACAGGCTCCCTCACATCCCATGGTGATGGAAGCCACACAAATACCTCAGATAGGTGCTGTCCAAGAGCCAGATAACATTTCCAACCGTGATCCCTCCCCAAAACACCAATGACTGCTCCTGTGGTTACTTTTAAAGGGGTTTTTTGCATCTGGAGCTGTCTGCTGACTGAGTTGTCATTCCCTGCTGTGGCAATGGCTAGGCAAACAAGGGCTCAAGGACCAAAAACTGATTCCCCAAGGCTGCAGTTCAAAACCAGATATAGATATGACACATAAAGGTAGATCCACCATGTTACCTTCAGCAAAGAAACAAATCAGTGAAGAGGAAGCTTTTCAGCAGAAAGCTCTGGCAGGTGGAGCTGCATTCCGGAAATTGGGGTGGCTGATGCCAGGACCCAGCTTGGAGGGTAAAACACAGGCCACCACTCCTCCACTTTCTGTGTGTCTGTGGGACTTCCTAGCCCTTTTCCTCCTCTCCTGTCTCATGGTCACTTGGTTTCTGCAAAGCAGGAGCTGTCACTGCATAGATGCATGGGCCCAGCACTGTGAATTCCTAATGCCAGCAGGGCCCCTCCATTCCACTGGAATGTAAACAAACCCCAGCACTTCTCCTGGACCTCTGCAAGTTAAATAAAGCACTCACACAGCCCTACCACCAAAGCACGTGGAAAGGCAGTAAGGGATTGATTCCGGTTTGTCTTTGAACTTCCTCTACCCTCCTCATAACCTTCCAATCCCTTATTTATTTATTTTTTTAATCTTTTCACCAAAACCCACATTAGAACACAGAGGAACCAGAAATGGGGCACCAAAGAAAAGCAAATGATTAAACTAAAAATATCCTTGCCAAACATGCAGAAAAATAAATAGGTGGAAAATAAGCCCAGCTCTCCTGAGAGCAGAGCAAGGCAGTGTACACTGACGGGTCACAGGGATAGCTGCAGTAATTACATTTTACATTGCTTTAGGTTTCATTTATGCTGTCAAAACTGTTTTGTCACACTGGATTTTTTTTTAATGCATTTCAGATTTTGCTAATCTCTAGAAAATCTATATCAGTCTAATCAGAGGATTGGGAGGCTCCTTGCTGTATCAAAAATATACTGCTCCATTAAGTCAATCTTTCATACTGGCTTATAAGTCTTTGGAGATTTCCAATTTGTCAAAGGAAGGGATTGGGGTTTTTTCCTGTCCATGTAGTTAAGGTTTTCTAATGATGAGTCTTTGAGAAAAAGAAAAAAGAAAGAAGGAAGAAAAGAAAATGAGTAGACTAAAAGTGATGATCATTTAAAAAGCCTGCATTGACCACAATTTGGCTCATGAGTGCCCAAAATCCCAAATATTTGCTTGAAGATCAGCAAATAATAAGGAAAGTGTTATCATGGACAAACTCTTAACTCATCCCCTTACATTGCATGAGGCTCTCTCCATTTCCAGGATCCTCTTGGCCTGTTTCTCCCTGCACTGCCATCTATCACAGACTGGCATCCAACTTCCAGCTTCCTCTGGCCAGTGGGAACAGCCCCATGCCCACTTGTGACTGCTCTAAATGAGCCTTTTCAGGCCTTCCTGCAAAGTGCTCCTCAAGTATGGATGGGACTCACTGTAAACAAAAGAAATCCATTCCACTATCAGTTTCCAAATCCCTCCCTTCAAGCTCCCTTCTGCTCCCATGACTATGGAACACCTGATGCTGTCAATGTTTGTGGCCTCAAGCTGTGGGAGGGAGCACCTGGCAGGCCTGTGGAGGGAAGAGTTGTGGGTTTGGAGAACATCAGAGGATGGGGATTGTCTCTTCAGTGTCCACCAGCATCCCCCCAATTGCCCACAGGAGCAATTCCTAATCCACTACTCTCAAAATGAACCAGATTAACAAAACCAGACTGAAGTGGGTCGTGTGGATGGAGCCAGATTTCACATTGCTCACATGAGCTGCTGTCCCCCTCTGCAGTGGGATCAGCAGCTCAGCAGAGAGGCAGGATCAGAAGCTGGGAGCAGCAATTTCTGCTGCAGCACAGCTGAACAAGGAGAGCAGCTGCTCCCAGCTCTGGGCTGCCTGGAGGCCGGGGATGCAGTTCCAGCTCTGGGAGGAGCACGGACACAGAGTGTGTGCCACTCTTGGAGAGAGCCTCTGGGACAAAAGGAGCTGCACCTGTGCTCAGACAGAGGGACTCACACTGCCTTTTCTGGTCACAGCTGGTGACTTGCTCTCTCTTCTGGGGAGAAGCCAAAAACAACTCAGGGTTTTCCTGCTTTAGACATTATCTAAGGACCCAGCTTTGCTCTTCCAGGGAAGTTGCAAGGACAGGAGGGCAGTAGGTAAAAGACTGGGACTGGGAGAGGAGAAGGGAAAAGCAGTAAAGAAATTCTTTTCCGTAAGTTATATTAATAGCTGAGACAAATGAATCTTTAGATTGTAGAATTTTTTAAGATATTTCCAGCTTTTCACTACTGTTTTCTGTATTCATTTTTAAGCATAGTCCTGTGCAGCAAACCAAAACTTCACTTTACAATTTTTTATGTTAGTTTATTTCTTTCCAAGATAGCACCTGTCATATGTACTTATTATTAACACAAATGGACTAGAATCTCTTTGGACTCACCTGGTAACGTGCTTGCAAAGCACCAAGAAAAATGGAAGTCTGATCTAGGATTGTCTAATTGAATGTGAGCACAGAAAATAAAAGGATGACCATACAATACTGGAGCATCATGCTCAGGCACAAACTTGGTTGGTCTGCCTTGAGGCTACTTCTCACAGACCCTTCTAAACAGAATTTCAACTACAAAGTGCTTCAAAATTCAGTGTTGATCAAGAATTATTAAAGTCCAGTGAAAACCAACAGGAGATTCCCCAGCTTTGTTATCAGGTCAAGTCCTCAAAGGCCGAACAAGGGAACACCAACCCAAGCTGTACAGCTACAGGGACAGTCAGCATCACTGAGCAGAACTGAAATACTTCCAGCCACAGAGGGTGAAATATTAGCCTCTCAAACACTTCTTGCTAACCAAATCCATTGAAAGCAAAATGATTAAAGTCCACCTGGTGGATTTACAGGGCTTTGTGCTGATATGAGACCATTCACTCACGAGAGGCAGCCTTTTGACATGATTCAGTTGACTGCCCTTGGCATTTGACACACACCTAAGGAGTCTAAGTGGTTACTGCTATTAGCAAAGACTTGAAAAAAGACACTTGTCACATTAGGTCAGCTACCTCTTAACTTCATCCTGTGAAATGTCACCAGTACCCCCGGGTTCTCATTCCTTATCAATCTTTGAGATAGATGTAGTTATTGTTCTAAAGCAGCAAGAAACAGAGACAGGGAAACAAAGGAAAGTGTGAGTTGTTTATTGTCTCTTCCATAAATGACAAAAAAGTTCTTGAACTTTTAAGAAAAGGACAGACCTGATTCCTTTGTGCTTTATGTTTTCATAGGGATTTTTAGCCATGGCAGTTCCCATCCTGCAGGAAAGTCCCTGTTCAGTCTCTGCAAATGGGGAGCTGAAGACTCCTCTGCAGTGGAGCTGGCACTAAGACCAAGAGGACAAGGTCCACAGACCTGCACCAGTGCCACCACGCTTAAACAGGCACAGGGGACACATTTGCCACTCTCCCTTTGGTGGCATAAGAGGCATTTGTCAGGCACAAGGAGTGTGCCAGGTGTAGGAAACGCTGCTGGACTGGAGATGTGCTCCACACAGGTACAAACCAGTACTCTGGAAACAGCCACCAAGTTGCCCTGACTCTGTTTCCCCCCATCTGTTCTGACCAAATTCACTTCCTTTGAGCCTGAAGATTTTGTTTTATGTACAAGATTATACACAGCATAGGCCACATTTTAAACCAGTGTTACCTTGCTCTGCTAATTCAGAGCCAAGGTGTTCAACCCCCCTCAAAACCAAACTCGGAGAGAGAATCACAACCTGTGTGCTGAACCCTCAACAGAACAGTCACTACAGCAGTGCTTATCCAACAGATTTGTGTAAGACACTGATATCCTGTTCACAGACATGGCTGCACAGAAAGGACACTTTGGGAATTGTGAATTATTTTAAGGTGTTGCAGAATCTCCCTTTTCTATTTTACTTCAGGACTAGAAAACCTAAAGCCTTGCAATACTGCCTTGCCATAAGCTGAACCTCTAAATTGCAATGGAAGAAAGATGGAAGTGTGCAAAAAGGAAAGAAATACAGAGAAGGGAGACACAGATTTCATAATATCTCAGCTGGACAAGTTAGTGTTTGACAGCTTGAATTTATGTGAACATTAACAGAATTGATAAGTCAGGGTCTTGCTGACCTTGGTACTATTCCAGAAGTAATATTTTCACTAAGGTGAACTATTTCTGGACATTTCTCCGATGTACTGAACACACACTTTTTTTTTTTCTGACATTGGAGGGAGCAGAGCTCCTTGTTTCTGTTCTCTGTTGAATGGGAACAATATATTCTCACTGCAGCCAAGGTCATCCAAATTCTTGGGCCTTGGCAGGGATTCACATTTTTCCTCCAAATGCTTTAACAAACAGGTCTTGCTTTTCTCTCCTTAGACAGGTTGCACCCACTCCAAAGAGCTCAGCCAGCAAAGCCAGGCTTCTCAAAGGTGTGGTCATGCCAGCAGGAGCCTTGAGTTTCAGATAAAACTCCCCTTTCTCTGGTTTACTCTGTTGTTTTCTTCAAGGAACACAGATTTGGTGTCACTATTTATCAGCATTCCCGACCAACTTAAGCATTCCAAATACAAATCCATTTTCTTGGGCTGTGAGTGAGTTGCTCAAGCAGGGCAATAAAAGGGAGAGAGTTGGAACCAGGATTTCCTGAGGCATGGACTATCTGTTTGGCCTTGGAGTATTTGAATAAGGAAATGTTATTGGTCACCAGTGTGAGTGGTAGCTGGAAAGCACATAGGACTGAGACCCCAGGGGAAATAAGTGTCTTTTCCTTTCTGGGGAAGGGACAGTCTTGGCCTGACCACACTCCACTACTGACAGCAAAAGCTCACAAGATCCAGGAAACCCAATAAAGGCAGATTTCCCTGGGGTGAATCAGCACAGCTCTGGGCCTGCAGTGACACTGATTTATAGCAACTGAGGATTGTAGGCAGCTAAATTCATTTCATGAACCACAAAACACATTGTATGCAATTATCTTAATCTATAACAACAAAACCTGTGTGCTCCAGAAAATTACTTGGTGATACCGCAGATATATACATTTATCCAAGCTAATTAGGAGTTACTGAGCATATCTTTAATTACTGGCAATACTCTGAATGGCCCATGGCCCACAAATGTATCTCTATCATAATCACAGTCAACCCTTCTCCTCTTCAAAGTGTATCATACTTGTTTACTAATTAATCTTTAAGCTCTTGTACCACACACCATGTTTAGCCTTCTATAAACACAGACTCCACAGTTCTGGAGAAGAAAAGGAGAGGATGATGTGTGAGGGAATTTACTACGTTCACTGAAAGACTCACTGATTGGCACTTATTTTTGTTAACTTCTTAGAATCCTGAGAGTCAACAGAGGCCTATCTGAGTTCTGTGATTCAGATAAACATCCTGATTTGGTTCTAGGCAGCACTTTAACGTGCTACCTACAGTGGCAGTCACTGTCTGCCTTGCTAGATTGCACTCAGGCAAAACACTCGGGGCTCATGCATCACCAAATCTTGCCTGTACTCAAAACAAATTGTACTGAAGTTCTCTTTCTTGAGCAGTCTTAAAACTCTACTTGCTTGTGTGACAAGCTGTGATATCTTTACTGCAGACATTAATAGGAAGTGGAGCAAATCTTTAACTTGAAAGGTAAAAATAGGTAACATTACCTGGCACAACCTTGCTTAGGGTATGGCTGAAAGAGCTGCAACCATTAAGGCTGATCATTTCCAGGTTTTACGTTGGCTTCTGGCTGAATTTTTCAGAGGTAGCACCAAGTCATTTCTCTAAATAAGGACAGAGGATGGGCTGCCAGGTCAAATAACTCCAACATGGTCATGGTCAGAAATAACTCAAAATTGTGCAAAGAAAGTGATGTTCTTCCTTGGGAAATTTTACTGTGGCTGAGTTACAAAAAACAATTATAGTTTGAAATTAAATTTTAGGGTGTTTAAGTTACACCCAGCATATACCCCATCTTAAGTCAACATGGGGGACGGTAACATCAACAACTGAAGTTTGAAAATGCTGAGATTCATGGCATTTGGGCAAGTTCTGCTCAGCTGCATTGATGGTTTTCACTAGGATGCATTTCATGAGAAGGTCACTCGCTTCCCTGACCCCACACTGCTGCACCAGCTACAGGCAGAAGGAAGGTTCACATCTTTCTCCCTTATTCTGAGATTATACACAAAAACCCTTTCTTTTACATGAAACTCAGCAAATTGTAGAGAAAAAAATGCCACAATCCTCATTGTTCTTGTCTTCATTGGAGACAGAAACAAGGCAAAAGGACTGAAACCACATCAGACAGAACAAGCTCCGGGCATTGCAGGAATTACTCTACACAAATCAAGTCACACTGTTGTGCAGTGACCGATGGAGTGAGGCTCTATGAGACAAAAAAACAGACTGATTCTGACAGGGGGGAGAATTTTACTTCTATGAATAGCACTTTTCAAGGGCACTTAGCTGCTTGGGCAGGTATGTGTCTCCATGCAGGCACGTACACAAGAAAAGAGAGGGGAAAGATTTCAGTAACCCAAGTGGAGCTTTGGGACTATATTGTGTTCATGTGTTGCTAAAGCTGATGATGTGCCAGTATGAACCAGCTCATCAGATGGGCACAGGCTCTCTCTGTTCTTTCCTAGGAAGGTGGCAGATAAAAGACAAGGCATTCAAGTAGCTGACAGGGTAACCTGTAAGTGCCTGTCCTGAGCAATCTACTTGTCAGCTTTCCTGGCTAAGAGAGGAGACGTGTGCCACAGCTGTCAGCTTTGTGTCATCTTTCCTCTCTGCCTTTCATCGTCCTTCATCCCATGAATGGAGGTTTTATTTTACTTTCTTTTTTTGGCCCAGCTCGCAGGAGCTCCTTTGTCCCACTGCCTTAATGGATCTTGTGAGTGTGCAAATCCAGCCAGTTCCAGGAATGGCTAAATGGGGTACAGGACCAGAGGCATAAGGAAACCATCATTATCATCATCATCATCATCATCATCCAACAGGCACACTGAGGCCTGGAGGTGTAAATGCTCAGGCTACCCTGGAGGTGACTGAGCACAGAGCCTGCCCTTTGGGCTACTATAACACTCTGGCAGTTGTCCACAAGCACAGCACAAAGGACAGGGCTTTCCTTTTTTCCTGTGAGTGATTCCACAAACACTTCATCACAAGGGTAAATGCCTGTGAAAACAGGGAATTTCAAAGCTGCATTTCTCTAACAGTGCAACGATGCCATCACTAATCTTCTTAGTGTAGTAGTAGTAGTAGTAGTAGTAGTAGTAGTTCTTCTAAGTCTGACCAGGAAAATCCCTGCACCTGATGCATTTCTCCATTTCTCCCTGGCAGAAGCTGTCTAAGCCAGGCACTCCCAGCTGTTGGAGATGCATGTGGGTAAAGAGCACTTAAACATCCACCTTCTCATGGAGATAAAGGGCTCACTCCTCGGCTCTCTTCCCTCCACCACAATTATCTAACAGAAGGTGTAGGGATGGATTATGAAAATCTCTGGCTTTGAACAGAAACATCCATCTAAAACAATAATGATGTCTTTAGGCAAATCTCCTCAATTCCTCAGAATTGCCACAACACACACAGGAAGGAGGCTGTGGAGCTCCTGTGCAAATTCAGAAGAGTCGTGAAAGATCAAAGTAGCACTAGAGACTGGCAAAAGCACACATTTAATTTTAGAAAAATAGCATAGCTATGATTGCAAGCCATGAGAGGGGAAGGAACACCTTCAGAAGCATAACTCAGGAAGTGTGGCACACAGGGAAAAACGAAGCATCAGCAGCTGGCACTACAGCTCTGATAAGGGGCCAGGGGATTGCAGGCAGATGCATTTTATTGTCAAACAGATTCTAATGAAGTGTCTCAATTTAAGAATGTCAACAATATTCTACTTTGATCAGGAATATTTCATCATTCCTGGATCAAAGGGGGTTTTGTCTGACCTTTTTATTCCCTTTCCTTTTAGAAACATAAACCATCAGATTTAAAGGTATATGAACTTTGCTCTCTACTCTGACTAGGAACTGAAAAAACCTTATGGTGAAAGTTGCCCTCCTGAGTACAGGGGTGGACCTGGTAGGATGCAGAGGCTGCTCCCAGCTGGCATTAGTCTTTGAATCTGTGAAAGCAAATATCAAAGTAAATATTGAGATGCAGCTCTGAGTGAAAATTCCAATTTCTGCTCATCTCTCCTGCTGGTTTCTGGGAGGCAGAAGGTAAAAGCTCATCAATATTCCCTTTTCTTTTCAGATACCCACTTGCTAGATGACATTTACTTCAGTGTTTGGGTATTAAACAAGGAATTCTGAGCCTGTTCTGCTTTCAAATGTGGACCAACAGCCAAACAGAAAAAGAAGTGAGTGAAAGAAAACATTTGCAATGCCTTTGGAAAGACAAGCGTTCAGGTGGCAAGCAGCTCTCAGTTTTCAAGAGTTTCTTGTCAAAGATGCAAGTTCCTGCATGCTCAGCTCTGGGCTTTTCTAACCTATCCATTAGAGAGATGAATTTTTAGATAACTACATGACACTTGCTGTGTTCATGCTGGTCATTCTGCCTGGGTGTTCCAGCCCTCCTCTCAGCATGCCCCAGGATGTGCTGCTGCTGTGGCCAGGCCAGCACAATGAGCATCACCCTCAGCACCTTCCAAACACCACTGCAGCCATCCCTGCCATTGGGAAAGTTTGGAAGCAACAAGGAAGTGAAGTTAAAGGAGCATTTTGCCTATCTTAGATATAATTATGATTTCTATCTGTAAAACTTATGCTGCCTGATCACCTCACAAGCTTATCCACTCAGGGGAGTTAGGCACTGAGTCTGACCAGCAGATCCCAAAGGTATTTATAGAATTCCCTGTGGAGCTGACTGTTACAGATTCATCCAGTGTCTTAGAGCACAGTATTCATCCAGTGTCTTAGAGCAAGGTAAAGAAGTTCCTGAGTACAAACATTTTCTGAACTTCCTAAGTTTATAAGGGGAAAATATTTGTGGAACCCTGCAGCAAAGGTTGTTTTGGTTCTGGTTGGAGAGAAAGATTCCAATTGAATGAAAAGCACATTGCAGTTGAGGGTTTTTTTACAGATAAAATATTGCTTGACAAAGTATAAATTATTGCTTTATTTAGCAGAGTAAGATAATTCAAAGTCAAGAGAAAATAAAACTGGAATATTTTAACTTCACTGTTTTTCACAGCTACCTGCTCACTGTTTTAAACAATAAAGGCCACAGTTAGCCCATTACTGATAAATACAAAACATTCTTAAAAGACAATATAATCCTACTTCATACATCACCATTACTTGGCAAGAAAACAAACAAATGCAGTAGGTTTTATCACAGCCTTTGCATGTGATCAAGAGCACAATAATCTCATTCAAATCAACACCATAACTAGAAAGTAATTGCTGTATAATCAGACATCAAACAGACAAAGTCACCCTGGGTGTTTCTAACAAAATCACTTGGTGTCAGTTAAATTCTACTCCCTTTGGATGGTTTATTCACAAAGTGACAGTACTGAGACTTCCTGAAGCCTCTTCCTAATTCCTTCCCAATAGTAACAGGGGAGATGCAGAAATGCAGCATCAGAGAGCTCTGTCCCAGGAACTGGCATCAGTGCATGGGATCATGGACCACAGCACATCCCTGCAGTCTGCTCCAGGAGCAAATCCAGGCAAACACCATTCCCAGTCTTTACTTCTGGACCCACACCCTAAATTTAGCAACTGGCAGACAGCAGCATCAGGCTGAGAGGCAGAAAACAGGGGGTAATGACAGGAAAAAATACCTAAGCCTTTTCCCAGCTGGATGAGGGATATTCTTCTGCAATCCCAGTAAGGAAACTCAGGCTCCAACACTGTGCCCTCAGTGCAGGAGTCAGTGCAAGAAAGTTTTTCTATACACATGGCATGAAAAAGCTTTCCCACTCCCAACCTGGAAGCTCTTTCCTTGGTTTCCATCAGGCTGCTGTGAAAGGCAGGAATCCCTGGAGGTGCCAGTAGGAGCTCCAGTTGATTGTTACACACAAAGGGACAGTTCTAGGAGGAAATCCTTTTGTACTGTGCATCAAATAGTCGTGTAATAGTTGTATCATTTTCTCTGAAGAGCCTCAAAGCAGAGGATTTCAAAGGCAGGAAGAAGTGAATACCTGGAGCTGTCTAATTACAGACTCTGAGATAGGCACAGCAAAGTATTAAAATAAATGATATAGATGGATTATCAGAGAAGAGAGTGGGGCTGATAAGCCATATTTAGTATACTAATCCTGACTGTTTGTTTTGCATTCTTTGAGCCTTTCAAGATGACAGGTTCTGATCAACTGCTTCCCTTAGAGGTTGGCAGCTTTCCTGCTCTAGCAGTTAATTTCTGTTTGATGTTCTCAACTTTGTGTCAATGTACAAACTACTGTTAAGATATATAGCAGCGATTAAAATAATTCATCCATCTGGTTATAATTAAAGACCTAGTTAAACGTAATGACAACTTGATGTAGCAAAGCCAGCTCCCATCTTTTAAAAGGGCTGTGTACATTCAGAAACTAATGCTGTAAATGGGTGACAGACTACTGCAATGTGGCCATTAAATCCAGGGGAATTAATTAAACTTGTTTCATAAAAAAGCCTTAATGACATTTACTGGCAAGACAAGTAAGGCAGAAATTGCAAGTATCCGTGCTAGCTCCCTATGGAATCTCACTGCTTCCAGGAGACCTCAGCACACCCTCCAAGCACCACTGGATTGAGGCAAAAGGGGGTTATGAATTTGCTCTCCCATAAGGGTTGTAACTGCAAATTTAAGTCTCTGCTGGCTGGTCCCCAACTAAGAACATAAACACAGGGAGGGGACAAACACAATCCTGATACTTTGGCATCGTGAGCAGTGAGCTTTGTGAATAGGAAATGTTTGTGAGGATCAGAAAATACAGCAGAACTATGGAGACAGAGAAAGATTCATTAATCCTGGGAAATAAAGCACAGACACCCCCAACGTCTTCTTTCTACTTTCTGGCCTTACCTGATGGCAACAGGAAAGATGTGCCACTTATTCAAAATACTGTATGTTGTGGCAGAAAAATCTCAGGGACTTCCATCACTTTATGTCACATCCAGGATTTCCATTGTCTTGAACAAGACCAGGATCAGCATCAGAAGCTGAACTATGTAAAAACTGAATGTGATATATTTGTGAAACTATTATCATAACTAAATCTGATTTTTTTCTGAAAAATCTTGTTTCCACTGAAATCTGTCACCCAAGCCAGAGGCTGGGAATATTCTTCTGGTTTTGGCAGTCACAAAGAGATTCTTGCCTGATTCCATTATTCCCTTTTCAATGAACTCTGCAAGTATAAAACAGTGCAGTCTCCACAGAAAACCAAGGGGCTGAAGAATATAATCAAAATCTTTTTTATCTTTGCAATGTTATTTGAACAGGTGTGTGCAGTGAAGCCTCCCCTAATTCCCACCTTCCCTTCCCTTTCTGGGTGTAAAACAAGATATTGCTGAAAATTTCACTGGTTTAAGGCTTTTTTTCTCTTTTGTCCCCCTTGCAATTAGAAAAGAGAAATCCACACATCAAGCTCAACTTCCAGCCTGAGCCTTGACTTTCTGCCCTTCAAATATTCTGTGTTATATTCCTGATTGATTAATCCACAATACCTACTTGATAAAACTCCAGTGCAGAGTAGAAATTATATTTCCACAGCACAACCATAAGCTGCTGGATTTCCTCTTCATTTTCTTTTGCCAGCTGATTTTATTTTAGGACAAGACTTGCAAGCAAGTCAGAGGTTTGAGTTTGGGGTATTTTCTTTGCTTTACTCACAAATTTTCTCTTTTGACCAGCAGACTGTGAACAACCTTTTGCTGTGTTAATTAATAAATCAGCCTTCATTAATAGATATCGAAGATTTCTTACTTTGAAGCACCTTTTACAACTCCTAGCAAAGTGCCTGGTACTACATGATAAAACTGGCAAACTCCAATGCTTTCCTCACTGACCCTGCCCTGTGGATCAGGCACCACAATGACGGTTCTGCAGTCACACGCCTCTGCTTCTACCTCTGCTCCAGTTCCAGAAGCAGTGAAACAAGGGCAGCTGTTAACAGTTCCAACCAGCCAAGGGAAAGCCCAGAGGATAAGAAATCTCCTGAGAAGACCCAGAGCCATGAGATTTGCAGTCAGATAGCCAGCCCAACTCTCAGTGACCTCTCTGAGAGAACTGAAAACGTCTGGCCGCTTGTCAAAACTGAACATCCAGCCCCGTTGCTGAAGGAAACCCCTAGTAAGAGATAGCCAAAGCAATATCAAAGGCACAAAATCCATGAGATATAAGTAATGGAGTTGTTTTGGGACTAGCCCTTTCTGCACTGCACGCTCTGTACTGTTCCATAATTATATGCAGACACACCAGTTCCTGCTCTGCCCTAATCAGGATAACACAATCCTTACTGCCTTGAACACACAACCTCGGCGTCCCCTTTCGGACATTTCTTGATGGGCTAAAACCGAGCCAAAAATGTCAAAATATTACAGGAGAGACCAAAGGGAGAGTTGCCAATATTCAGACAGAGCAGCTCTTCCATCAGTCACTCTTGCCTCTATGTTATAGTCACAACCTCCATCCCCCCAAATTATTTTGTACTAGTGAACACGAGCAAGGCTATCCAAACCTAGTTCCTAGTCCTTCCAGACCAGTGGTTCATAGTCTGGGCTGAGTATAACAATTCCTAGCAGCATTTTAATCAGGGACATAACCAGCCCCTGGCAATCACAGGGCAGGTGGATTTGGGATCAACAGGGAATCGATAGCATGGACAGCAGACCTGCATTCAGAGGACCCCCCAAACCACACTTTCAGCCATGAATACAAATGCTCTGGGAACCTGACTTGTTTCAGCTGTTCCAAGACCAGTTGGCTTTAATTTATCTCACTATTTAAAAATGAACCACTTGAATTTTTAATTTTTAGTCAAAACAAAAGGCTCTACATTTTAGGGGCAGTGTGGAGGGAGTAGGAGAAATCTGCCTCATCCTCAGCTACTGCAGAATTGACCAGCACCGAAGTCAGGATTGAGGCTCAGCAGGAAACAGGAATCTCAGCTGAGAACCAAGGCCAGTGTCCCCTGGAGTAGCCACTGTACAACTACAACCTCATTCCCAGAAGGAGAGGGTTCACCACAGGTTTCCATGGCAAATCTTTCTCCACAGTTCTTTTTCCTATTTCTCAGGGTCCAGCATTATTCTGCTTCAGATCAGCTGCTGTCTAAATTACGTTACTGAGATCATCTTAGATCATTGCCTGAGACAACAAAGCAGATGGAATAATTTGATTTTTTATTACAGCCAATTGAAACCAGCTATGAGGATTTAGAAAACCTAGAGAGAACAGGTATTTCTCAGTCTTGCTGTAACTAAGCACGACATACAGTGCCAGGACAACATGGAAATGTAAGCCATGCTCCCAGAAGATGGAGACAGTGTGACCAGGCACTGCCAAGCAGCCAGGCTGGCCCTTCAGCAACCCTGGACAGACCCATGGCCTCTCTCAGCACCCTCACCAAACAGCCCAGTCACTCTTGCGGTGCCCCAGGACGTGCACACCAGCCCCCAGGGGATTCATGGCCCACCCTTCCTCAGGGTGACACCAGGGAAGTGCCAGCTGAAGGAATTCAGCAACACCTCCAGCAGACCCTGCTGCCAAGGGAAATTTAGCTGGACTTTTACCCTGACACCCTTCCTTTACGCAATTCTTATCTCTTTCTTCACAGGACCTCCTCATCAAAATCTCCTTGGCTCAACCCAAGCTGGTGCTCCATCAGCAGGGGCAGGAGGAGCTGAGTGTGGCAGCAATTTGTTGCTGGGAGCATGCATCATTGCTCCAGTCAAGGCTTGCATCTGGCCAGCCTTCCTTGGACTGCTTTACAGAGCTTGGGACGCTGTCCAGAGCGCTCTGCTCAGTGTCCCTGACAAGATGGCCATCAAAGACTGGGTTAGGGGTCAGGCACCCAAAGCCATTAGCACTCCAGAGTGATTGATTACCATCATGTGTGGTCTCAATCAAGAGCCGGTAATGAGCTGCATTCATTAATCCCATTTATATGTTTGCATAGTCCAGTCTTGAATTTCAGAGAATAAAAGGGCTTCATACTGAGATCGGCATTGCACTACCTGGCGAGGAGAAGGAAGTCACAGAGGGCATACAGGATTTGCACATAATTCTGCATTTTGGGTGTTTCAGCCCAGGTATTTCTAAATGCCAAGCAGAGTGGCTGCACAGCATGGCCTGCACACCTCCCAGCAGCACCAAGCCACAGGCTGGTCTTCCCCACCTCTATGCTATAGTTTCATCTGTACTTATTGGATGTTTTCCTGGCACTTCCAAAATAACTCTCCATGACCACAGCTCTATCCAGTGTTACAGCACTCCAAGTTTCTGTTCCTGTTTAGACCATTATGGGATCTCTGCCACTTTGTGTTTGATAACCCCTTATTTTCTTCTTATCACCTCCACCAAAACCCTCGTGTTCCGAATATGCCCCGCCACCCTTGGCTGTCCTGTCTTCCTCGAGCCATGTCCCTGTGATAACCTTCAGCAGAGGCCCCATCAGGAGTAACTTGACCCCGTGCCCTACCCTCACATCCCATTTGGAGCAGGCCAGGCTTCCACCCTCTGCTGAGCCCTACACATCAGCCCAGGTTCCTTTCACTAGCATTAAAGCCACGTTTTCCTGCTTCCCCTCCCCAAAGATTCCCTAAAGGAATAATAAAACTAAAAGGTGAAACTCTGTCTCAGTTGAAGCCAATGGGAATTAAAATAGTAAGTTGCCACTGACTTTAACAAGGCTGGGATTGACCTCGGCACTCGGAGCTCCAGCACAAGGCTCTGTGCTCCACACAGAATGATGAGGGGGTTTTCAGCTTCACCACTTCTGAAAATACTCCAGAACATCAGTGAGCACACCTTCAATGCATTTAACTCCATCAGAAGACTTTCATATTGATAAATTCCCTGACCAGAACAGCACGAACGTGCCAGAACGCCAATCCTTTGCAAAATACATTAAATTTGAACCAGCTCACCCTTAAGTAGAAACCATTTATTTTAAAAGATGTTGGAAACTGCACTCACCTCAGATAGCTCAAGGAATCAGCTAATTTCATGCTTAGATGTCCAGAAGCTGCCACCACTTTTCCCAGCATAAATTCAGTACACAATGTAAAAAGTAAAGTTCTTTCAAAAAGTTAAGAGGGGTTTGTTGGTTTTTTTTCAGAAGGGTATTACTTGGTTAAAAACAGATTGGAATAATAAATGCCTCTAAGTGTTCCCAGGCCCCTTTTTTGTAGAAATGCTTTTAGCATTTCATATGGGGAAAAAAATATGTACCCATGAAAGGTAATGATATTTATCCACTCTAATGCAAAAGAACAGCAAATATGTTAAAGGTAACCAGCACATAATTGTGTAAGCTATTCAAAAAATTTACAATTATGCACTGAAACCTAAAATAATCAAGGTAAAGGTGACAGTGACTGCACAGTAAATTTAAACATCTTTATTTTTCTTTTGCAAACCCCTAAAGCTCAGTGCACAGGCTCACCTTCCATGTGATGCCACACCCTGCTGGTGCTCCCTGCTGCAATGCCCTGATGGAAATAATCTGGTGGGGTAGGTAAATTCCATGGCCAGCACTTAATATCCTTGTATCACACCCCTAATCCACTACAAGGAATTCTGTATTTCTTCAAAGGAAAGACCACCTCTGCTAACATTCCTTGACTGGCAGCAGAAAGCCAGGAGATGCCTGGGTCATGCCCAAGGAAAGCCAGGATGAAAAAGCACTCAGAGGGCCCTGCAAAGCACTCTCCTGGTGGTAGAAGGAGCAAGAGGACTCCTGGAAATGTTCCTTCCAATGATCTCTAGAAAGACAGGATCAGGCAGAAAGATATCATCCCCAGAGTCTCTCACAGGACAGGAAAGAAATTGAAAGATGCAGAGCTGTGAAATGAAACTACTGACTGGAAATAAAATGAGAAAGCAGGAAAGAGTTTGTGTTTGCTCCATAGGGAGACAATGACAAAGGACACAGAACTGGTCTCCTGGGGAGTTTTCTCCACCAGCATTCAGGATTCAGGAAGTCTCTCAGTACAAGGTTTTATAGACCAAGCTACCTACTCCTATGGATACACAGGGATAATTGATCATTCTTTAGCAGGGGTCAATGCTGGTCTGACAAGCAGCTGTTGCCTCCAAAGCCATCTTCTCAATGCAAGAGATAAAAACTGAGAGCTGAGCTCAGCCTTGGTGCTCATGAGAGGCCAGAGGGGGTGGAGGGAACACTGCAGTCCCAGGTGTGCACTAGGCCACCTCTGGCTCTGTGACTTCAGGCAAGCTCTCTTCTCTTCCCTGCTGCTTCTCCTGGGTTAAACTGCACAAACCAGCAGCAGGACTAGCCTTGCTCTCTGGCCACAGCCCTCTAAGCTCATTTTTAGAGGGTAACTGGGAAAACTGTGCTGGACCTCTGTTGACATTGCTGAAAGAGGGTTTTACCTTTGTCTCCTCTGATCACTTTGGTTTCATGCAAGAGTTTAACAGGTACATGGGAGTATACAAAGAAACAAGTGTTTCTAAACATAAATCCTTATTCCATTAACTCAGAGGGACTGAAGGAACTGTGCTCTCCCACTCAGCTCACACAGGAGCTGCTAATTACAATATAAATATGTAGCACATCCCATGACTCCAGAGTTGTGCATCTTCTGTCTGCTGGTGACCTTCCCTCACTTGGAAAAGTTACAGCTTTATACAGATCAGAATAAAATTTACTCTGGCTTTTAACATTTAAGTGCTGTAATGGCTTAGTGCTTCGTTTATTGGCAAGTGAGCAAACAAAGGGAAGGACAAAAATTCATAGACAACCCTCCTTCAGAAATAAGAAACAGAAAATGTTTCTAAAACCCCATATAGCCAAAAGGTCTTAACAGCAGCACTACAGCAGTTTAATGGGTGAATCCAGGTAAGAATTCACACCCACTGGCTCATGTCTGGAAAAATATCTATCACATGCCCAGCCTAAGTCTAGTCCTGAGACACTCACATGGAGACGATGCACGAGCTCCCAGTCACTCAGGAGAAGAGCACTTTTTCACTCCCTCACTGAGTTTGGGGTTCACAGAGCTGAACTTCTTTAAGTTTTAAAGAGCCTCAGCTGGCACTTAGAGCAATGGAGAAGCTCAGCCATACAGCAATCAGGGGTCATGGGGCAGCATCATCAAAGGAACAAATTCAGCTCAGGAAGGTCCAATCTCCTGTCTGGCTGTTTCCTGTTCCTCTCATCTTGCTCAGCTCCCCAGAACTTGCTCCTCAGCAATCAGCCAACAGTTTTAGCAGTGGAAAGAGAGATCATCAGCTTCTAAACTCAAAGAAAGTTCAGCAGAGAGCACCAGAAAAAAAATCGATTCTCAAGCTCTGTAATTTCAATGTTTCCCTAAACCCACCAGTTTGCAGTTGAAAGGAAACTAATTAATTACAGAAGTGACTGAAAGGAAGTTTCTTTGTTGTTTCCAAGTAATTTGGGTGGGTGTATGCTAAAACTTGAATGTTAATGAGCAAGTATCTTCCTGAAAGAAATCTTTCAGTCATCTTCCTTTGCTGTGCTTTGGTTCCCATCACAAAGCAGGCTCAGGGCACAGAACCTGAACTCTCTTCCATCAAACCAAGCTGGAAGATGTGCTCCAGCTGGGCCCACAGCACACCCACAGTGAAACCCTGTGTCCCAAGGCTGGCACAAGGGTGCTACAACTTAAACACAACTCAATCAAAAGGGCAAGAGCCTCCTCCTGGTGGAAATTTACTCAGTGGTTTTTATAAACCAAGGACCTGAGATTCTATTTGCTGCCTCATCCCTGGAAGTGTTCAAGGCCAGGCTGGATGGAGCTCTGAGCAGCCTGGTCTAGGGGAAGGTGTCCCTGTCCACAACAGGGCAGGGGAAACTGGGTGATCTTTAAAGTCCCTTCCAACCCAAACCACGCTGATTCCACAATTTAGGCTTTTCTCCTTTAAAAGAGTTTTGTAACAGGCTCTGCTGGTGCCCAGCTAAGACAATCTGTGCAAATTTAAATTCTGCAAAGCTGAGGAGATGGAAATCTACAAATATCTTTATTTTGACTATTCATATCTTATCTTCTAAAAAAATAGTCAGGAATCTTTCATTTCTGAAAGCTCAGAGACACAAGAAAATGAAATCTAAATGAATGTCCTGAGTTGCAGATCTTGTAAGGAGATTCCTACAACTTTTATTGCTGTTCATCAGGGTTCAAAAACTTCCAGCTGGACACAAGGTGGAAATGAGTCTTATTTCATTACCAGAATTCACAGACTCTACAAAATGTATTATGCTGCAATTAAAAACTGGAAAGAGAAATATTTTAGCTAATAATAAAATGATACAAAAGGGCCAGGCTTCCTAGTTAAACAATGATCTTCCAAGTCCTGACTAAAAGATGCTGGAAATCCATGACATACAGAAATCCTAGATAGAGGCTCGTAATTTTGGAGTAATTTTCATTCCATAATGGAATTCATTTTTGTTTAAAATATTCCGAAAACAACATGTCCTATAAAAATTAAATGTTTATATAAAATATTTAGTGTCTTTAAAAACATGGAAGGATGTTACTTTTTTGTCCTTTCTTATTGTTCAAAATCATTTCTTATCACTGGTGCTGTTTGGATCTTTTCCAGGTTTCTTTTTCAGCTTTTTCTTGCTTTGTTTGGGTTTTTTTTGTTGTCTTTTTTTAGTTTTCTAGACTTTCTTTCATCCTTTGCAGCTTTTTAACACCCTTGTTCTATTGCATCCAGGATCAATAAAGGATAAAAAGGTAAAACAAAAATATCTGAAATCCAAAAGATTAACATCTCTATTTTTAATGAAAAAACAAGAAAAGTGATGTTTATGATCTAGTAAGAAAGTTGTCTTTCATCAGAAACATTTTCAATGGGAGATGTGAACAAGATATACTGCCAACAATTAAATTTATCTAACTTTATTGAACTAGTTTTGTCTAACTTTAGTCAACATAATGCTTAATATATGGGAAGAAAATAGTCTGTACAAGAATTACTGCTATTACTGGAATCAAATTAGAGATGATGATGATGATGATGATGATGATGATGATGATGATGATGATGATGATGATAATAATAATAATAATAATAATAATAATAATGTTTGTTTATGTAAGGTGTTTCTACAGCCTTTTTTACCAGTTAAATATTACGCAGGCCTAAAAAAATGTAGATCAAATTAAGCTTCTTTTACTCTTTGATGACACATATCCCTGAAGAAACATCTAAATTGAACTGCTAAGACTTTGGAGAAGAAAGTTGTAGCAGGGCATTGACCTCATATGAAAGCAGAGAAGTAAAACATAAGGCTCGTGTTTACTCTGTATGAGTTTCCTGTCGACACTGTTTATTATTGGGCAATAAACACACTTGGGCTGTAGAGATATATCTTTAGAAGAGGTATTAAGAATCAAACAGTTTCTGTAAATCTTCTGAGTGGTATTAACATTCAGATTTAAACAAGGTTCCACACATAACACGCATTTGATCATTTAACAGGTCCACTTCCAAAATATTTCTGGCTGCAGATGTCCAGTTAGTATCTGATTCTTCCACTTGGCTTGGCCAAAATGCTGAGATTTAGACTTATTTTAACTAAACATATCCGAAGTTATTTTTATATGTGTCTCTTGGGCCTCAATTTCACTGCAGCAAATTTCTGCTGTGGTGATGGGCTGTAAATATTCCTTTCTTCCATTTCCCCTCATTTATCCCACGTTGTGGCATTATCTGATAAAAATGCTGAGGACACACTGCCTCCCTCATGCAAAATACTAGCAAATGGGACATGAAGAAAAGGCCCTCTCCACATCACTGTCCCAGCACTGGCTGGAGTCCTGAGGGTGATTTACAGCACCAGGCTGGTGACACTGAGCTGGTTTGGATGACAGAAATTCGCTTCTTCAGCACAAAGTAAAATCCCCTCCAAACCTCCTCAGTTAGCATCAGCACTTATGCATGATGTCCCAGAGCCTGGAGCAGGGATGATCTAAGGAGTATTTCTCCAGGTTACTCATTCTAATTGCTTAGGGCCACTTGAAAACCAAAATGTTCCTGTTTGCTTGTCAAAAAGTAAACATGGGAGAAAATGCATTTCAGACCCAAAGAAATGTTTCATTACGTTCACAAATGGCAAGTGGGTTTTGGGGTTTTTTTTTCCCATTTGAGGGCACTTCTTTACTTTTAGAATTCTTTTTAGTAAGTTTTATTGAACCTGGTCTTGGAACTCCCTTTCAAAGCAAAGCCTAAACCTTTCATGCAAAATGCACTGAAGTGACAGCTCTCACTTCACTCGTTTTTTTCCAGGGTGTGAAAGTTGGGCCGAAATGGTTTGCCAAGTTTTACTGCAAAGAGTTTCTGTTGAACTGAGTCTGATTTTTCAGCAAATAAACCAGAGGAGTGACAATTTGTTTTACCTATCTGTGAAAATAATATTGGCAATTCCACCGTTAACTTTTTGTCAATGACTGATGCAAAGACATGAGGGCCCTACCCTATTTTGCCAAGGGCCTTGGCAGTGTGGATGAGTGTTAATGAGAGGCCTAAATTGAGTTAATGAGAGGGCTCATTAAGCTGCCATGGTGGTGTGCTTGTGTTTGAACCCACAGCATGTGCCCCAGCCTGGGGCTGAGCAGCCCATCCTGCCCAGCTCTGATTTCCACCCGGAGGGAGCCTGGCTCTGGCTCTTAGTGTCTGTGACAACTCTCTTACAGTGTCCAAATACCCCCAAAGTGGCCCTTCAAAGCAGCTACACATGTAAGAATAGTATCCAGCAAGTGTGTGAATAGAGCCAACCTTCTCCCACTCCTCAGAAAGTCAATGTCCAGAGCAAACCCCTCCTCTGACTTGTCAACACGCGCTGCCTCACCGCTTGGCCTTTCGAGATTGCAGCCCGGACAGAAGGTGATGGGAATTGAACTTCGGCTCTCCAGAGCACCTGGCTTTGTTATCTCTAAGGGCCCAGGAAGATTTCAGGCACTATCAGTCCATGCCATGTCCTGACACTTGACTCACAAAGTGGCACTGGTGTTGGCTTCCCTCCAGGCTGCAGATAGCGACTGTCAGCAGCGAGGTGAAAATGAACGGAGTGGAACAGAAGCAGAGATCCTACTGCTTCTTCTGGGAAAACGCAGCATCCCACACTGCTGAGGAGTCCTCTCTCTCCTGACGCTCTCTGAACATCAAGATCTTCGCTACAGAGAGTCTGGGAGGTTGAGTTCACAGAGCTGTTTTTAGTGCATTATCTCCATCTCTGTAGTGGCCACAGGAAATGCTAAAAAACCTGATGAATGTCAGACCAAGACTCTGTGTGGATCCCAGAAACACAGCTATGACACAGATTCCAAGCATCACTGAAAGCAAGGAAGTTTCTCATTTTCCCCAAGCAATTTGCTCTTCCTCCAGAAGGTGAGTATATTATGAGGTGCAGATATATTCTGCATTTCCTATTCAGAACGAAGACACTGAAAGCCCATAGCCCCAGACAACACACCGAGTTACAACCCACAATTTGATTTGAATGCACTTCAGCCAGGAGCTGGAGCCTGATGATAATAACCTGACATCTCTCTGGAACAGATACCAGGCTGCAAGACTGATCTTCTCCCACTGCTGAGCCGTGCCTGTGTTACGTGCATAAGACAGATGCAGGAATGCCCTAGGAAGGACAGATACTGCTTTCAATGAGAAACCAGATAACAGTGAAGAAAGCAGCTGCTTTAGAGAAACTTGGGTGCTTCTAAAGCATTCAGGACCGCGGAGGCATTTAGTGTTTGCTCTTTTATCAGTGCAGCTGCAAGTGATAATTCAACCTCCAAGTGGTCTGTGCTTTTGTTCTGTTTGAATTGAAAAATGCCCAAACAAAAATCCCTGCATTGTATTGGGATTATATGCTTGAAAGGAACTGAACAAATTGCATTTAGAATGATCAAAATGATCCATTTTCCTTACCGTGTTGCTGGTAGACAAAGGTTGGGGTTTGAAAATCAAATTTTACCGCTATCACTGTTACTGCCTGATGTGAGTGCAGTGATATAGCTTTATCAGGCAAATTCCAAGACAGATTTACCCCAAAAGACAGTTATCTTTATTATCCTCCTCTTGCAAGCAGCAGTTGCCAGTGTGACACACTGACACTTCACTAGACATCCTAAGCATCTTTATCATCTCAATATCCCAAAATAGAATGCCTTCTGTAAACTGATGTCTCCACAAGAATACACTTACAAATGCTGTTCCTCCTTGTATAAGAACAATATAAAATAAGAATAAACACTCTTACAAATTACTGCAATATGCTTCTCTTACAGCCTCCCATGTTTGAGACAGAGAATAAGGCCCAGCTTCTTGGATGTTTAGGAACTTCATTCCCACTAAAACTTGAGCCTAAATCCTGGTTTGAATTAAGCCTCACCTTTTGTGAATGAGGTACCAGTGTGTCTGCAGACAAGAGCTCTGCTGCTGCTGCTGCAGGAATCTCCAGCACAACATGAGGCTGGTGCTGCACCCCAAGATGCAGTGATCTGAGCTCACCGCCCACCCCAACAAAACAGCAATGCCAGTGTTAGGGACCTGTATTTAGACAGGTATCTGAATCCATGGAGAGACCCAGCAGGAAAAACATCCCAACAGAAACACCTACTGGATGCTCCTCGCTTCCCAAACAACAATTTTCCCCCACAGAATGTTGATTTAAACTGTTCATGCTAACGTGAGAGCAGGATAAGGTTATGTGATTCTTGGAGCCACCAGGCCAGGTCATGAATGATGCAGTAATGAAAAGAAAATTCCATGCTCATTGCCCAGCAAATAAAGACAGGATTGTGAAACCTGCCGTGCTGAGCTCTGCTTGGTGTGGGCACAGATTTGCAGAAGAGCCCCTCACAGAGGATGGAGACTTTTGAACATCATCTCCCAGTCATTTCTCTAAAATTTCTTAGAGCTGAGCACTAAGAAAAGTTGTTTATGAATGCAAGCTCTGATATTTATACTCCGGTCCAAGATCCAGGCACACTGTCTGTCCACAGAAAGTGATTTCCCATTAAATTCTGCAGTGCCAACCATCTGTGTCCTGGGTGAGAAACTACCAAATCCCATTGGGAATTGCCCTGGAGTGTGATGAAATCCCTTCCCTACAGCCTGGCAAGCTTTAACTCTCCTAACCTCTACATAGACATGAATCCAGAGAGGTTAAGAAAGACCCTCATCTTAACCCCAGGATTTCCCTGCTGAGTTGCTGTACTAAAATCTCTCCTGGGGAAGAAGCAGTGACCCCAGGGGAACAAACAAGACTTTCAGAGCCTCAGTTCCAAGGTGCTGCACATCCACAGTTTCCACTGACTTGCTTAGTCCAGAAATCATAATAAAGGGTCACCTCCTATGGAGAGTTCCGATTATTTAGATTCTGCAATTGCTCAAATTACCATGTCAAGAGGGGTTTTTTTCAGGACATCATTATCTCCAATTTCCTAGGCTTTCAATGTTTTTCCTAGGGATAATCCCCTACAATGTGGGGTTTTTTTCAATACATGCATTGAACAAAGTTCTCATACATGGAATGTAGAAGTTTTTATACAAACTTTCTAAAAAAACCCCAAAGCCTTCAGTTTCAATTTGGTCTTTAGAGAGGT
This sequence comes from Urocynchramus pylzowi, assembly GCA_013397555.1. Lineage (NCBI taxonomy): Eukaryota > Metazoa > Chordata > Aves > Passeriformes > Fringillidae > Urocynchramus > Urocynchramus pylzowi. The sequence goes on along the minus strand of VZRH01007183.1, from coordinate 517,075 downwards.
GCAAAAGCTTTGGTGTATTTTTAAAAGCAGAGCATTAGAAAGGATTTTTTTTCCCCCTGGCTTAACTGACCCCAGAGTTCAACCTCAGCCAAGCTGATAGTTGAGAAAGTAAACTAATTACCACGTTATGTCCAGAGCCTGCCCTGCCCCAGCATCACTGTCCCAGATTTGTCACACTGCACCTTCTTTTCCACACTTCTCAAAATTCATTTCAGTGAGTCAGAGATGCTCCTGGATCACTACCTCGGCATAGCAACCACCAGGAGAAGCAGCTGTGCAGTGGTTTTAGAGCATCCACTGCCTCTGCTAAATAAGCATTTTCATGGCAAAAGTCAAGAAATAAATAGCAATTTCAAGAAGTTCCTGAAACCTCTATTTAAAGTGCCTTAAGTTGTAAGTTCAAGGAAGGCAATGCCTTTGTGACAGCACAGCTGTCAATTAAAAAGATTCCCAGGGCCTCCTGGTTAGTCTGACTCTTGGTCTTTAGAATTATATGAATATAGGCTTAAGACCACCCAAATCCTTTTTTTTTTTTTTTTCTTTTTGAGAGGGAGAGAGAAAGAGAACATGCACACAAGAGGGTGAAAGAGACCATTACCCTGGTGTTGGCCAAGTGTAGTTTTACAGTACCAAAGATGTGACAGGCAGCACTGACCTGTGACAGCAGCTGTATTTACACTAGAGCCTAGCAGGAAAAGCACACTGGAGGGGATGGTACACACACTGCAGGATGCACTGGCCTTTGGAGAGTGCTTTAACCCACATGTGCAGAATCCAGCTGCAGGAATTTAATTCCCTGCCAAAGCACCACTGGGGGTAGCTGACTTTTGTCTCTTGCTTAGTGAGTACATGGCTGATTTTGCACCTAAATCTCACCTCTCTACCAGGAAGCATTCCCACAACAGTGGGACGTGTTCTGCTGGAGAGCCAGAGACAATCCTGGTTATCTCCTATTTTATTAGCATCACCAGCATGACTGATGTGCTAAAGAAAACAGGATGACTAGCCTCTAGTCTGCAGGACAGGCTTAGAAAAGAGGGGGAAATAGGAGCTTAAAGTCTCCAATTCATTTTAAAAAAATAAACTGAACAAAATTTAAAGTATCTGTTCTCAGCAGAGAGGAAGGAGGTAGAAACATTTCAGCTTGCACAGTTTAGCACCTTACTGAAGCTGATCTCCCTAGGCTCCCTGGCAGCCCATGGAGAGAGGAGGATGAGGCAGAGGATGAGGCAGAGCTGAGCCCTGGGCTGTCCACAGATGATACAGAGGGGCAGGGACCCAAGACAAGCCCCTGGGAAGCAGGGGCTGTGCCCCTCGTAGATCTGGGCTCAAAGCAATCCATTTGTCCTGGGTCTCTTCAAACTGAAATTCATTACAGCCCTTGGACAACATTTCTTTGTTTTCTAATTGATTCAGGCTTTCTTAGGCTGATCTCTCAAGACAGAATTTAAACAAAAAGAAGCAGAATCAAATACTTGCCTTTTCTGCAGGGAAAACTAACTAACTAAATAAATAAATAAATAAACATTGCTCTGTCTTGGGCTCTAGTTTTCCTGTGCTTCTCCCATCTGTATTGTTCTTCCTTCACACCATGAGTTCTTGGATAGCAAAGAAAACAGTCTATGTCTTCAAGAACTTAGGCTGGCAGAAAAATCAAATTAAAAATGGCAATCACATTTGCAGCAGTGTAGGCAGCTAAAATGATCACCTTTGTTATTTATACCACTTCAGGAATCAAGTAGTTCAGAGCCCTGTTTTGGCAACTCCTTGTGCATGAAAAGGAAACAGCCATCACCAACACATGGGAAGCATAACTGGCCGGTATCTTCAGGTGCTGAAGCTTTAAGCATGTTCACATGTCCCATTAATGCCTTTATTACCAGCTGCTTTTAATCCCCTGCCAAAAGCAGGTGCTTTTATACTTCTCCAAATAACAGATGGAATATGGGGCTTGTGAATCGGGGTGCAAGAGTCAAGATACAAGGGGCAGATGGGACAGGTTGGTGGGGAAGGGAGCAAGGAAGAGGGAACAAAGTTCAGAGTCATAGGAAGATTTAGCACAAACTTGTCATGTAAGAGGCTCCAGCAGACAGATCTCAGCAGCAGGAAATCCAAACCATGACATGTTTGGACATAAGCTTTCAGCACGGGAAGTGTTCCAGTCTGCAGGACCTGAGCAAAGGCCGAGCAAGAATGTGCAGTGACTTTGGCCCAAGCTTGTTCTCTGCCACAAGCAGGACGTGGCTCATTCCTGAGCTTGCAACTGCTTCAGCCCCACAGGAGCAAGACCACACTGACACCAAGCTCCTGCCCACAGGTTTGAGTCAGTGAGGGCAGCAGGGACACCCAGGAGGTGCTCGGGGCACCTGAGATGTAGCCAGGACCCTCACAACTCTCTGGGAAAAGGATAATTACTCCAAAACATTGCTAAATCCTCTTCATCAACTTGGGAGCCTTTTATTGCTTCTACCTGAGGCACTTCAGGCCAGGCCTGCAGTAAGCTCTCAGGTGTAGTACAAGAATGATATAGAATTATAGAATAGTTGGGGGTGGAAGGGATTTTAAAGATCATCTTGTTCCAATCCCCTGCCATGGGCAGGGACACCTCCCACTAGGCCAGGCTGCTCCAAGATCCAGTCAACCTGGCCTATCCTGCCTCATCTTCTGCATCATTCATTCTGAAGAACCCATGGAAGTGGTTTCACTCATTCACTTGTCCTGGTTTAGGTACTTGTTGTATAACCAAACTTTGCACTTCTGGTAAAATAAAACAGAAATGCAGGTCAAGATGGCAGTGGTGGCACATGAGCTCAGGGGCCCAATTCTGATTTCACACACAGAATTAGAAAAATCCACAGATTCACAACAGCCACTCCTCCCACCTACACTCTCCTCATTTCTGAGGGTTGGAAGGGAACAAGACAACTTCAGCTGACCCAAGGAGCCTCTGGGAAACAGGAGCAGTCTTCTAGCAAGCCTCTCCTCCCCCTTCAGCTGGACAGACAGTGCCACGGGCTGTAACCCCAGGAAGGCTTCGGGAGGAGAGCAGGGAAACTGCAGCAGCTCGGTCGCTGACGTCGGCAGACCCACCACCCCTGCTGCCAGAAAGAACCTTCCAGGGACTCCTTCCCACAATAGTGGGAATTCCTGCAAAACTCCCATTTCTGACGTGCTGCTCTTATGTGAAATATCCGCAGTGTTTGCAAAGAAGTGATTATGAATGACTAACCAGCCATGCATATATTTCAAGAAAAGTTGGAAACAGCCCTGTTATTTTTGGAAACACGGACACTTGTTCAGGGCGAGCTGGCAAGGAGGAGTTACGGTGGAAAGTTCCCTAAAGAACAGAGAGTCTGTAGTGCCACCTACTGCTTTACTCCGGATTGTAACTTCAGATTTGAAAAAACCTCGGAGACAAAAAGTGGCACCCTGGAAAAGCCCCAAGCTCACCCAGAACACTGCCCCAGAGAGATGCAAGAGCCAATCCTGCCTGGGAACTTTGCCAAGAAGCATGGTGGCCCTTCAAAGAGCACTAAATTTTACTTACAAGCATCCTTAGTACTCTTTTTATGCACACAAGCAGCAAAGCTGATACGAACTCAATGCCTCCTCAGCTTCATCACAGACCAGCCACAGCAAGTTCCAAAAGTACTCCAAATACATTGCAAAGATACATTGTATAAAATTGTGGTTCATTAATTTTTTTAATATTTGAATTTTTTTCACATAATTTAACCTTTTAATGTAATTGTAAGTCTCCCTGCTACACAAGACAGAGCACAATTTCCCAGTCTTCAGACTGCTCATCAGTCAGTATTATATAAACCTTCACTAGGCTCACAAAATTTATTAAAAAAATAAGAAGAAATCCAGTCCTTCCCTGTGTGCTTCTATTCAACTGCCCAGTCAAACATATGACTGTTCCCTGAGTACATCTCAATTTTCCTAACCACAAATTCACAAAACATAGATGATTCCACAAAGAAAAACAGATACTGCTTTTGGATTATGAGTTATAAACCAGAAAACAAAACATGCAAAAATATGAGGGGAAGGTTGCTTTTCTCCCGCAGCTACAGAGTATCAAAGAGCAGTAATTAGAATTTGCTACTCAGTACAACATATTATCAAAATCACCAAAAAGAACATACCCATTTATTCATAAATGTGGTCTGGATTATACAGGCAGCGTAGATGCTTGGTTGGATGTGTGTCTGGTCTGGTTTGTGTTTGGTTTGGAATCCATTCATTTAGTCCTTAATTTGCCATTAAGGAACTGATACAGCAAGTGTGCACATTAAACATTTAAATACGGGTGCCTGGAGGCACAGAGAGCTAAACAACTGCAAGTGGTTATGGCTGAAAGTTTAAACAAGTGATTTTCCTTCCTCCACAAAGATGAGGTTAAAGGTTGGACCAGACGACCTCCAGAGATCCCTCCAACCTAAACTCTTCTATCATTCAAACACATGCCAGTGCAGGAGGAAGCCAAGAAGGAAGGGCAATGTGGAGTGTAATGATCAGGAACATCACTTCCCATGTATAGCAGGACAAAGCTCCTACATTCAGCTCCTGGGACACTTCAGTCCACATCTTCAGAAGGATTTAGGTGAGACACTGCTGTGACATCAGCAGGACTTGAGCTCCTTCGTACCCAGGCTCTTGCACAAGGTTTCAAGCTACAGATGTTTGAGAAAGCTCAGAGACACCGAGTTCCCCACAGTCTCAGTGACATGAATTTAAGGGTTCTCAATCATCTGGAGCATAAAACAGCACACAGTCCTGAGGTGTCTGGAAAGCCTGTGACCATCACAGTACACTGGCCACCAAAGAAGGGCTGAAGCCACCAGAGAGGATTTTAACAGCTGCTTTACAAAAATTCACCAGTTATGTTTGAATAAGTTGTATCTCTATAAAAACCTGACCTGAATCCCTCTTGCACCAAATGCCAAAGTCCTTCTATACAGAATAAAGGGATTTCATCCAATGTCTAATAACTACTTTTCTCCTTTATTTTAGCTAAAAACAAAATCCTCACAGATCTTAATAAACATTGAATACTGTCACACTACTTCGAGCAATGCTTTTGGTAGAATACAGCAATAGAAAAACATATCAAATTTCATGGCCTGTTCTTCCAAAAACTCCTATTATTTGGCATGTCTTATAAGAAAATTTTTTTTAATCAGAAAAAAAAGAAAAACCTGCTTCAGCAGTGCACAGCTTTTGTGTCTCAATGTGACACAGCTTACAATGGCAAGTGAAGTGTGTGGGACCTGTACAAAAAAAGACTTGGGACAAAATACATTCAGTGTAATGGAAGGAAATCAGCATAAAAGAATCATCAGGAACACTTCCCCCCAGTTCTGGGCTCCCCAGTACACAAAAACCCCATGGATTTACTGCTGTGAGTCCAATGGAGCACCACAAGGATGATTATGGGACTGGAGCCTCCCTCCCATGAGGAGAGACAAAGAGAACTGGGACTGTTCAGCCTAGAAAAGAGCATTCAGGAGATCCTATCACCTGGAATAAATACCTTTAGGAGGAGCCAGTCTCCTCACTGGAGCCCAGTGACAGCACAAGAGAGAACAGGCACAAACTGAAACACAGGAAACTTCATCTGACCATAGAAAAAATGCTTCTTTTATTTTTTTTTTTATTGTGAGAGTGGTCAAACTGTGGGATAGGTTGTCCAAAGAGGTTGTGAACTCTCCATTCTCAAAAGTAGAAAACCCAAACTCCTCAGCTTACCTTGGTTATTTTTAAAAATGCTGACAGAGATCAAATTCTACTCCATTAGGTCATGCCAGACTCATTAAGTTGCAATAAAAATCAACAAAAATGCAAAACTGCAGACCAGGTGTAATATACACTGAAGTGTCAAGACTCTTTCTTCTGCTTAGTTTTGTTTCTTTCCTTGATCCATTAATACATGTAGGAAAGATTTTAAGAGGGGGATTCAGACTGACTTATCCCCAACTAAAATGCTGTTGCATTAACTGGACCTCACCTCCTTTAATATCAGGTAGCCACACAAATGGATGTTGTGAACCAAAAGATATTTGGTTTACCTCAGAAGGAATAAGACAATTCTGTTTTGCTTCTTGCTAGTATTGAATTGTAAGGGTTGCAATCAGGTCTGAGCAAATACAGATACAAAGAATCTGAAAATACTGACATGAACTCCTCAGTTGAATTCTGTTTGTATCATTCTTTTGTGCAAAATGCCTGAAGTTCAGAGCAAAGCTTCCAGAAGAGATGACAAAATATATGTCAAACTGTCTTCTTCCTACACAGGAACAAGATCTGCATCTATTTAAGAAACTGGCAGGATACATTAATTGCCCAAGAACAAGGTTTGGCCAACTACCTTAAGTGGCTCTGTATAACCAAGCTTTAAATAAGTGCACAGAATGGAGGCAACAGTGTGCAGAGGCAGCAAGTGGCACTTAAAAAGCACAGCCTTGCTCCACAGGCCTGAGCAAACAGCCATGGTTTCCGTGGTGGTTGTAAGGAATTTGCTTTGAATCTGCATTAAATAGCCAAATTTTCTACATCCTGTTTGATGCATTTCAAAAACATCTGTTTTGATTAACTTGAAATCAGTGCGGCACGTTAACATCTCAGAGGAAATTAGGTTCATTTAATTTGGATTTAAGGCTCCTTGCTCTGGTGATATCAGGAAGGGATTTATATGTGGAGGTTGTGCTTCTGCCGTGCCTGGTGAAGGTGGAAGCCGAGCACTCTGAGCATGGAGTAGGATACCTGGAGCCCAGGTGTGTTTCAATTGACTTCCCTGGCTGGTGGGGATTAATTCAGGAGAGGAATTGGCCAGATGAGAATCAAATCCTATGGGATCCAAATTCTAGATGGAACCCTAAGAGGTGTGTTTCCCCTTGTCTGATTTCCCCTACAAAGACAGAAAATAGCAGGAGCTGTTTTCACAAGCTTGTCTTGGTTTCAAGCACTGAAGGTAAGAGGTGAGACCAGACAATTCTGAGAGAAATGGAAACCAACTGAAGCGATGTCCCACTATTCTTGTGGGTAAGAATCATTTCTAGAGTAAAACACCTTTCCACATGCATCTGTTGGGGTACAGCAAGCTGAAAGATGGGTTTTCTCCACAGAAAAGGTAATTTTCTTCTGGATAAGGAAAAAAGCCAAAGTCAGTAGTACACCCATTTGAAAAAGCCACTCCAATATTACAGGTCTTGTGATTCAGCTGCCTCATGCTCCTATACTCCTGTATCTGCAGTCACACCGGGTTTGATGGAAGCTCTCAACTGGAAAAGAAACAAGGAAAAGAACAGCACAGGCATCTTGGGAATCTTCAAATGTTCTTCAGTATGGACATCTGGTCAGAAAAACTTGCCCAACAGGAACACAGGGACACTGAAACAGTAAAATAAAAATAATACAAAAGTACCAGGATTAGAACCTATGGAAAGCCTTCAGAAGGTGGTCACTGAAATATTTGAAATTACAGCATTAGGAGTACTGCAGCCACAGTTTGTAAGGGAGGATCCAAAGAAAATGCCTCAGGTCTGTTTGTAGATAAAGTCCATTTTAATCCCACATTTTCTCAACTACTCTCATTTTCATATATCAGATGTTATCAGCTTCCCACAGCTAAGATTTTCAAAGCAGATTAAAGATACAAATTATTTTCAAAAAATTTTGGGTAACAAAGCTCTTGAAAAATCTCCTCTGTGCCCATTCAGCCTTCCAAGACAAGGACTGCTCCAATTGTGTATTTCTTCACATAGGATCTGGCTCAGGACTGGGAGGTTGCACATGTAACTGCAGGAATAATGGCTGGTCCAAGTTCGCTGATGAGACTTAACAGTTGGTGAAGTTTCCAGGCTTTGAGCTTCTCTTTCTGTGGCAATCAAAGTAAGGCAGATTTGCAGACCTTAGTGTCATATTTCCCTGCTCCTTTCAAAAAGCCATCTAGTTTTCAACACAGCTCTAATGATAACTTCACAAAATTCTGTGGTTTTGCTTTGTAGATCATTTAAGTATTTTCTCTCATGTTGCTCCACAGCTCTACTGTGTCAGCTCCAAGTGAATCAAAGAAATCTCAGAGCAAAAGCTGCTTGAAGCTGGTAATGCTCTTCTGGATTCTCAGAGGAACCACCAATTTTGCCTGATGAGGTTCACTCGAAAGACTTCATTGACTAAAGGAAATCTTTCAACATGCATGGCAAGAGTTTAAAGTTTCTAATGAACCATGAAACCAGGCAAGTTTCTAGGGCTTTTTGAGAATGCTTTCCTTAATTCTAGCTCCACACCACAATTTTGCCACCGATCTCACAATGCACAAGACCCATGGGAGCCTTGTACAAGCTGCTGAGGAAAGCTGTGACAACCAGATTAGGATATCCAGCAGGCCCAGAGGAGCAGAAGTTACACCAACTTGTAGGCCAGAGCTCCAAGGGCCAGTCAGAGGGCAAGGTAAGGGTTGTCCAGAGCAACACTGATCTCCTGTAATACATAGGGGCTAGTTTGGTTTTCTCTTTTTAAACAGGGTTTCATTGTAAAATGTTTCCTCAATACTGACAACAATGCACTTAGATCCAGGATAAAACTTCTGGACACAGAGAGGGACTCCATTGCCAAGTATCCTCTGAAATGCTCCTGAGGCAGCTTTTAAGGTCGCTGTTTAAAGAAAGATTAAAAGGTACAGATAACACTTGAGCTGCTGAAATGCAGGATCAGTCTTTTGCTCTGTCACAGTGTCCCTACACAAGTTAGAGCACAGAGAAACTATCTCCCCATTTTCCAAGCAACTGAACCTTCCTACCTCATGGAAAGATAGAAGCTTTAAAGACTTCCCAGTGCTTAGTTGTGGCAAGGATAGGGAACATGAATACTTCATGTACCTTACCAAGAGTGGGTAAAATTCACAATGGTTCTCAGCAGTGCTGTCCAAACATACAATGGGCCACTGGCCAACACAGGCCCTTGGAGTGAAGGTTGAGGCTTGACCACTGTGTAGCCAGCTTTGGATCACAGCTGTGCTCCGTCCTAGAGGGATGCTAACCATAACCACAGTTCATTTTGAAATCCAGAAAATGCACCAGCATTTGGCATCTCTCTCTGAGCAATGAAAAGAATCATTTTTCTTTCTAATTGCACGGAAGAATTCACACGTAGATTCTCCACAGCAGAGCATGGAGAGGCCTGTTTAGCAGCAGGCCTCCTCAAGGTCTGATATCCAGAGTGCAAACACAAATTTACTGCAGCTCCAAAGAGTAACTGCATTTATTCCCTTGGTTACAGAAACAGCAGAATCACCAAATTCCAGTTCCTCTTCACTAGTCAGCACTGGACTGACCTTACACTCCTTTACTTCAGCTTAAACATTGTCACTTGCGTTTTCTTGTTTCTCAAAATCCTTCTGTATCTATATAAGAAAAGATACATGAAGGGGAGAAGCCTTGTGTACTTTTTAACATGTTAACTTCGAGGACAAAGATTAGAAACCTCTCGGTGACACAGACTGGAGTTAATTAGACAAAATATTCCGTGTGCATACTCTCCTCAAGGCAGCATCTGCAGCTCATGTGTAATGCAAACCATGCTAAGCAGCTCTGTCCAGCCTGATTTCTGTCCAGCTACCAAGGACTCTGACTGAATTTCACCAGACAGAAATGTGCAATTTTTCTGTCATTACAGAGCACCCAGGGAAGTAGCACAACAAAATGCTTCCTGCTGCTGCTAAAGGCAGGAGGCTGTGATTTCAGCTCAGTCATCTGCTCTCTCATTGAGTAATCCACAAATATTTGAGCTTTCTGGCAGCGTAACCCCCCCAACACCACAGTAGCAGAATCTTTTCCTCTAAATGTTCCAAGACATTTCCATGTTTGCCTTCTCAGGCTATTGATAGTAAACTGCTTAATAGGAGAGGGCATCTGTGATGCTTTTCCTGACTATCGATAACATCTAGAAGGCTTAAACATGGCCTTTCCTGCTTCAGATTTTAAAGGAGGTTAATTGAGATCAGATACTCAAAGCTGAACTTAACAGCAACAGAATAAGCGCACAGTCCAGACTATGGAAAGAAAACATGTTAAAAAATATTTGGAATAGTTAAATATATCCAGATCAGCCGCACTTGATAACTTCAGAGCACTTACAAAGAAAATGAGGGACACTGAGCCATTCCTGGCTATCTGTAGAGTGCTCACTGGAAACACAGATGGAACTCCAGGAGACCAGAGAGCTGATTTTTAAGAGATAGGGAAGAGTTAGGGAACGTTTAGTTCAGTCTGTAGACCTGAGTATAACCTCTGTGATAAAAAAGAGAGGGTAAGAAATGGATACACGCAACAGAACAAACAGAAATTTCACCTTTGAAAGATAACTGGCTGAAAAAAAATCAGAAGATTTAGAGAGTAGAGAGAGGAAAAAGAAGGAGATATGCTGCAGGATAGCAAACTGGGGGTCAGAGAGAAGACAGTCATTTGTTCTCTTCCTCCCCCAAGGACTGGACAAGAGTGAAGGACTACATTATAAAAACAAAAGAAATTCAGCTGAAAAGTCAAAAATATGTTTAAAAGTTGAGTAATTTGTAGAGACTGTGAAATCACCTGTCACAGATTTCTAGACCCTGTCAGAGTGGTTACAGCTAATTATTTACTTGATTGCAGTCATGCCTTCCAGCCCCCAGCATCTTCTCTTGCTCCTGATGCCCCATTTCATTCCTCCTTGTCTCACAATCTCTTCCTAGCACCACTTCTTCCCCCAGCGATGTGGGGAGGCTTTAAAGAATTCTGCCTCAAGTGAGTGATGAATTAAGATTAATTAAAATTAAGAATTTGTGTCACTAACGACAACATTTTTCAGCCTTTATTAGACCAGTGGCTATGGTGACTTCTTGGGCTACAGTTATAGAGTTGACTCCATTGCAGCACAGTCACGAACAACTTAAAAACACATCTTGAGATTTTCTAGGCATGAGGTAGAATTCCTAAGGACATCAATAGATCCTGCACAGTGCAGCTTCCAAATTTTTTCCAGTTTGGAAAACACATTGTGTCAGTGCAGAAATAAGCTGTGGTCCTCTAGCTAAGGCCTGTATGACAATAATGCATATGCAGAAGGCAGCAGAATTACGATGAACTGCTGGACTCTGGCATTTCTTTCCTCTGAGAGCTTCATAACTTCAACGTTGTATTACCATCAGCTCTTTCCCTGGGATCTGTTTTACAAGGAACTTACAAATGGCATGTGTAACAAATGCTATCTATTGCATTTTATTATTCATCTTTTTCCCCATATTGACATTTGAGATGTAACCAGGGACTGTGCACAGAATATGTCTGGCAGGAGTGGTGTGCACTGATGAACGTCCCCTCGGTGCTGATATGAAACACATGGGTTCTATTAGCCAAGCGATGGATGAAATGATCCATTGGAAATTACTTACCTATTCCATGAACATGACTTACCAAAGCCAGGAATGTTCTACACATTAACTCTTACGAATGCTTGGGAATTAAACCACTTCTTTCTGGGAAAAGGGGGAGCACTTGCAACCACCCATAGGCTGCAAGGGCTCAGCCCTAAAATCCTTCGAAGATCTTTGACAGTACAGGAGCAGTTATATATTCAGACAATGAGTAAATGAAAAAAAAAAAAAAAGGGCTGTTGTTATTCCTGTTCACTTTGACAATGTGAAGTTATTTCTCCCTCAAGTTCAGGCTACGACTGAAAAAAGAATCCCTACAGAAGTTCTTAGATATGTGCTTAATTCCATTAAAATCAACATTCCACCAAAATTGTTGAAGTTCAGCGTGTGCTTAAATATTTTTCTGACTAGTGGGTTCTTACTTGCCAGGGTTTTATTTACTTTAATGATGCAGCATTAACTCAAAAGTGCTGTGGACACATAAATATTAGCCAAAACTATTAACTTTTTCTGGATTTCTCGGCCTTTTAAAAAAATCTGGTCCAGCTAGAAGGCTGCCTTATCATTAAACCAACATATTAAATTTCTCTGACAGTAAAATCTATCTATAGACATACAGTAACAACAAATTAACCTCCATCTGACATGAATGAAAACAGTTTCTTAGTGGTTATAGTTCCTAAAACAGAATCTATATGCAATAAATATAATTATTTCACTGAAATTGTTAGCACATGTTTTTCTTTTGCAACAGACATGTTCGCTGTACCATCTTTGTTGTATTGATATGTTCTTTAGTAGCCCCTTCTGTGCCTTCATCCTTGATTTAAATTTATCATGACACATTTTTAAACAATAGCAGGAAACCTCACTTATGACTTTAATTATAAAATGGTGTTATAAAATTATATCCACATTTTACTTTTGGCAGTTGGCAATCCTCATTTAACATAAATAACCCTTCTTGGCCTCAGCAGTTCTCTTTGGTTGATTTCAATGCTTACTGTATGTAATTGATATAAAAACACAAGGTTTAGGAAGCAGTTATTGGAACTTGTTAAAAGAAGTAGTCAAGTTCATAAATGCACTCATTTTGCTATGCTACATGCCAAGAGAATTAATAATGGACGTTTGGGAATTGGGGAGAAACTCTGGCTTTTTAAAGAAAGACTGATGTAACTACAGTATTCCACTCCTATGTTAATTGTTTGGCTCACAGACCCACGGCTTTGTTTCTCTTCCACCCACAGCTGCTTCCAATAATTTTCTAAAACCTGACACATCCATCCACACACATCCACGTTAGACACAGACTTCCAGTTTAAACTCCACATATGCACTAATACCCAAACAATTGTGCAGTCCTATGTTAAAGGACAAGAGCAAATATGTTAACCTGGTGGCATAATGAAAAGGAAAAGACAATCAGAAGAGGCTGTTCCAGAAGACTGGGAATTAGCAATACTAGAAATGAAGCTACTTTGAGTCACTTCCCCAAACTTTCACATGAAGAGGTTGATCTTCATCTGAAGATCCCTGGATTTGCACAAAGGTACCTTGGTCTGTCTTACCTCTGCACACTGACAGTAGGGGAACATGCAGAGCTACTTGTCTGCATGAGCACTGAATCCTCCAGTGGTCACACAAGAGCAGGAAATGCCACCTGTGCTTAATGCAGGGTTGGAGCATCATCTGAAAAACTGAAGCAACACCTTCTTAACTTCTACCTGACCATCACACAGCACCACTAACAGGATTAAAGTCAAACATGGGCTTAGAAGTATTGGATGAACTGGAAACAAAACCCAGTTCAATTCTCAACAGTGCTGGTTCATAGCTTTCACTGAGCTGATGGTGCTACTAATTGTCCTTCCCTTCTGAGAGCAAATGACTTGGATTAGGGCCCACTCAAGTTTTTCCTTTTGGTATTTTTAGGACACAACTTCAAAAATTCTCTCTTATTAAAGCTAATTTATGAGAAAGAATTCAAAAACATTAAGAATGTTATTCTCAAACTTCCATTTGGCTGGTTTATCTCATACCACAAATAAAAATCAGGCTAAGAACAAGAAGACTTTGTTCTTTCTGCATCAGGATCCACCACCTGGGATCTTGAGGGAGGTGTCCTACAAGCCGAGTCACACAAGAGGACAAAGCCATAGCACAGGTCTGCATTCGTGGATGGCTACAGAGCTGTGATGCCATAAATTGCCACTAACAAATGCCAGATGTGGATTTTGGGAGCAGGGGCAGCTGGGGAGTTTGGAGGAAAGCTGAGATGCTTAAAATGTACACACTGTCTGTAGGGAGATGGGAGGGCAGGACACAGGGGCCCGATGTGTGAGGCTTACACAGACACAGACTAGGCAGACCTGCAAGACAAAGCTAAACAAACTTATTAAGCAAATGAATGTTTAAATGAGGGGCCAGTATCTTGGGTTAAAGCTTTAGGAACATGGAAGGGACAAATAGTTTCCCTGCCTCCTCTTCCATCCCCACCCCAGCTAATTTTATACATCCAAAGCTGATGTGGTTGGTACGTGCTCAGTCAAGGGCCTAAGTGCCCATCAGCCATATATAAGCCAGTCTCTTAAGCACAACCAGGTACCAATGTGTCTCCTATCCTTTTCCAGTGAACAGGGAGAACACACCAATTCCATCACAAAGAAAGGTCTCATCTGTAACTTGCCACTTCCAATTGGTGCTAGAAGCAAGAGCCCTTCTGTGCTTTTGGCCACTCATTAAACCACTCAGCCAGGAAAACTCAAGGGCCCTGGGATTTCAAAAGCTTCTGGCATTCTCCCCTTTTCACCATGCAACGAGCCAGTCTCTGTGACATAATAAAGCTCATTAAGTAAATCAATCTTTGGGGTTTTAATTTTTCTCAATCACTGAACTGTAACATCCATTTCAAACTCTCATATCCCATCCCTGTCAGCTGAGACCTCCTGGCTTTAACCGGGACTCTGCCCAAGACAGAGGGGCCAGACCAGCCCTGCTGCCTGTCCCAACGAGGTCCCAAAGCCAGTGGCTCCCTCCCTAAAACCAGCACAACAGCTGCCAATTCTTTGGTGTCAGTAGTCCTGAGTGCCTTTTTCTCCCTTGGCCATCACCAGGTTTGTGCAAGTGTTAAATCAAAGCTGAGAAAGCAGCGGTGGGGAAGACGTCGCTTTTTCCCAGCAGAGGAGGCCACACGTACGAGCCTGGCTTTCTCTGCACCACAGATGGTGCTGAATAAATAGGAAGCTCACTACCCAGAAGTGGAAGAAATTACTTCAGAGGAGGCTGAGACTCTTGGGACTTTCACATTTCCTACTATAAATTTGGAGTTTGCTATTTTTATTGAAAAGGGGGTAGTACTTCCTCCTCACACTTCCTATTACTGTATGCAATATTAATCCCTTAACCTTATAATTAGGGACAGTCATATTTTGTGGAACCTGAGGTTTTGCAGCCCTCTTGAACTTCTGCAGTAGAAAGTGGGAAAAGGAAGCTGCAAAGATGAAGCTCACCACATCTTTCCTTGTAAGCTTGTGATTTTCTTTTCACCTGTGAAAGGAGATTCACATTTTTTCTTTTTAGCCATCATATTTTTCTGTTTAAAGACCCAACTCCAACATTCAGATTCCATGTAAACAAATGAAAAAAAAAAAAGCATCACAGTGGAGAAACTTGGGTTTCCTGACTCAACAAACAACTGCAATCAGAACCCAAAGCCACATCCTCAGCTAATATAAATATGGTGCAACTGAAGCTGATAGAGCAAGGCCTGTCAAACACATCTTTGTCCTGCCTTTTAAACAGAGCTGAGGCAGAATATCTTCCCTAACACAGGAGGGAAGGAAACAGCAATTGCTCTGTTTGCATGTCTGGGATAGGAGACAACAGTGAGGAGTGAGGAGTTTGCAGTGGCATCAGGGCATTTTCATTCAAGTGCTCATCAGAAACAGAGCCATGGCTGATGGCAGGCATCAGAAGCACTGAAGGAGGAGCAGGACAAAAAGGATGTTCACTGGCTTGCTAACAAAAGGGTGAATCCTCCCTGTTGGCTCAACAGTCTCAGAAGCCAGAAAACATTTCAGCTAAAGTCAGTTTAAAATCTTCCCTCCCACCTTCATTTTAAAACTTAACAGTGAATTAAAGGATTTTCTGCTACAGTGAAGATCAGAAGCATTAATAAAGAAGCAAATATGAACTTTCACATTATTTTTATTCTGCAAATTATTTTGCAAAACTAGGTGAAATTTCAGATGAAATAAGAAATTGTTAAATCTCTATTTTTACCATCAAAGTGGGGGAGACGGGGGAGGATTTTTAGGGTTGGATTGGTTGGTTTTGGCACACAAGATATTTGTGCCTTTCAAGAGTCCTCTAAATTTTGGGACCGACCTCCTAGAGAAGACACCTGACCAGATGTAAGCTCCCAGCCCTGAGTACAGCTGTGGCACACAAGCAAGGACTCCTTTCCAGGTTCAGCAACACCTCAGAGCTCCTCCTCTCTTCTGCACATGACTTAAGGCTGCCCTGTGTCTGTGGAACTCCCATTTCTCTAGTTGGCCCTTTATATTAACAAGTTGATTCCCCAGCTCCCATCTCCTGATATCAGGAAATGGCTGAACCAACCCAATTTTTTCCACTAAACCTTCTGCAGCAGCATCAGCCTCAATTTCAAATTCTTCATGACACTTTCTTATACTTCATGTGCAGGTACAACTTTCACTAATAACAGATCCCTAATGTATTCCTAGATATCAATTCCTCCTGCTGATCATTTATCCAAAACACACAATGTTTGCAGTGCTGGTGCCAGTCAGCAGTGCTTCCATGAGCAGTGCATTCCTGGCTGAAAACTGGCATGACAAAAAGCTCTCTCCTTCCAGGAGCTGGGTGACAGTAAAGTTGCAATTTGTGTTCTAAAGTCTCGAAAGTTTTCAGTCCTCAACCCAAACAAGCTTTGTAAGTGTAACAAATTGTCCAAGTATATCGAAACCCTATAAAACATCAGGCTAAAGAGCCGCAGCAAATCCCAAAAGAGGCTCTTGGAGAAATTTATTGAACAACAATGTCCTCTGGTGGCGGGAACCAGCCTCAGCTTGTAACGCTGAGCTGCAGCACCTTCCCGGGGGTTCTGGAACATCATCACCAGCAGGCATTGAACAGTCTGAACAGGAAGCCAAGAACAGACCAAAATCAAGACTGAGACAAGGTGGCTTTTGGATGGTCTTGTCTGGTTTATTTCCAGTAAGGACAGAGGTCAGGGGATATTTGATGCAAAAAACTCTGACGACAAGAAATAAATTTGAATATGATTCAAGACTGGCCTATGTGACTCCAAACCCAAATGAACAGTGCAGCAGCTTGGAAAAGGGATTCAGATTGTCCTCCCAACCTTACTGCTTTTCCTCAGGGTGTCTCCATGCAAATCAGGTCTCTTCCATCTATTTGGATTTTGAAAGCATCAGAACAGGGAAGGCATCATTTTCCCAACTAGACCTTACCCTAAAAAAAGAAGCTGAGTCGATTTCAAGAGCACACAAATGACACAGTAGTCTGGGATTTATTTCCAAGTGTTGCACATGTACTAAAGAGTAGATTTTCAGAGTATTTCTGTTCCAGGAGACTTGTGCATCTCAGGAACCCTAATAACAACATAACTCCTGCTAATCCTCTTTAAACTCAGTGGAGCTGGGCTCCTCCGTGTCCCTGAGAGTTGATTCTGAAGAGCTTATGTTTCAGCAACACTTCCTTGAATACCTGACCTAATTCTTAAAATAAAAATCAGTGGTTGAAAACCAAGTTTAAAGTTTGGTGCCCGGCATTGAACACTTCCAGGCATGGGGAATCCACTGCCTCACCACTCTCACAGAAAAGAACCTTGTTCAAATATCCAACCTAAACCTACTCTCAGTTTGAAGCCATTCCCCCTTGTCCTGTCACTAAACGTCCCTGTAAATGGTCTCTCTCCATGTTTCTTGTTGGTTCCCTTCAGGTATTGGAAGGCCACAGTTAGGTCACCCTGAAGCTTCTCCACAGTTAGGTCACCTAGCTTCTTCGGGCTGAACAATCTCAATTATTTAAGTGCTTCCAGTAGTTAACATCCTTTAAGAATTGCAGCTACATCACCAGTACAACAAGAGTTCTTCCAGCTTTCTTTGGGGGTCAATAGAAGCCATCAGTGGTAGAAACCTCCAACAGCTGCAAAAAAACTGCATTGTTGCTGATGAAAGCAGGAGCTGGGTTCAGGAAATGAGGATTGGGGAATTAGTGCAATGGCTCAGAATTGGCAGAATTTGAGTGCCACAATGACGGCATTTTGACAAAGGATGGAGAAAAATGCACTGTAAGGTTGAATGAGACGAGGTGACCCAAATAAGTGAGCAAATTTCATGATGGGAAAACAGTGGAATTATTTCTAATGATCCTTTAGCTTAGTCTCCAATTCTATTTATATGTTTTAAGGGACCATAAATATTTTTATCGGCACTGAGGACACAAAGAGAGCTTTCCAGTTTCTATATAAAGAAGTCATTTTGGACAGATCAAAACAATAAAGGCACAGGACTCCTGGATGACAGATGCCAGGATGTTAGTAACCATAAGTGGTTTTCAAATATGGCCCCATCACCATCCCCCACAGTAGCCCTTTCAAGTGGGAATTACAAATTGCTTACTTGGAGAGGAAATTTCAAACAGGCCACTTATCAAAAAGTGCCAAATAAACCTGTCATTGGGATAGAAGTTACAAACCATTCCTAAACTCTGCAGACATTTCCTGAGCCTGTGAACTCTGATCTTGGCTTCTAATAAACATGACATCAGCTCCCCAGTACTGCAGACACAAGACACATGACCCACCACTATGTTATCGCTTCCTCTGCAGTTTCTTCAGGATCTGCTCTCAAGCACAACATCAATAGAAGACTTTCTGCTCATTTCAAAATTGGTTTTGGATCAGGTCCTTGAAGGGAGGGCAGAACAAGCACAACATGGAGTCAGCGTGTGAGCTGCAAATATTATTGAAGGTATCCACTCAAAAGCAATCCTGAATCCGAGACTCTGAGAAATTTTCCAGGTATTGAGGTAGTGAGTGGGTTAAGACAATACTCCTGTTGCTGTCAAAGCTTATGAACTGCTCACCTCACCTCCAAGAAATACAGCAGAGCCTTTAAAAGCTCTGATAAAGCAGGTACCTACTGGATGGCTACTGAATACCAGCTCAAAGCAGGCTACGAATGACAATACACCAGAAGATTCCAAATACTGGACTAACAGTTACCTTAATTTCCAGAGAAATTCCAGGGGAGGATTAAGGTAATTACAGGTCTATGATTTACATTTTCTATGTAGGCACTTCCTTCTAAGTTTTTGTTTCTGAAATCAACCCTGGAAAAATATATTTGAAACAAATGTTCCCATTTATCTCTGTGCTGGAAACCTAACTGAGACCTTATCTGATATATCAAACTAAATAGGCCATCCACTCAATAAGCCAACATTCCAAAAAATACAGAACTGTGGCTCTTGCAAAAGTAACTTAAACATATTATCAAAATACAATCTTTACAAATAAGATATTTGTAAAGATTGTGAAATATTCACCTAGAAATGGAGCATCTCCTCTATTCTCATCTAAAGGACAGGCATTTCCTTCATACTTGGGTATTTCCAAAAAATTTCCAGATCAAACATAAGTCACAGCTGGCAGGCTATAATGCACAACATTCAAATTTTTTGTTTACAAATCCTCATGATTAACACATGAAACTTGCTAGAAAAGACATCTCCAAAAGCCACTAAGAATCCAAACAGATGGAAAATTACAGTGGATACAGATCTCAAAAGCAGTCCAGGACTCAGGGAGAACGACTGCCCACTTTTCCTTTCTGCATTTTCCCTCTTTCATCCTCAACAGTTCAGAACCTGCAATTCCTAAAACTACCAAAGTCCTGCAGCTCTGTAGGGGTCAGAAAGGAGAGCTCCCTGCTCCAGGGTGTGACCTTACCATCAACACCTCTAGTCCAGTTTAGAGCCATTGCCCATAAAGAAAACTCTAGCACAGAGCTGCTCCAATATCCTCAAGTCACAGCAGCCTTGGCATGTGGCTCATCTGCCAGGTACAATGCAAATGTTTCACTCCTGCCACGGCAGGGACACGAGGAGGAGCTCGCTCCAGGTAATGGATGAACAAGGAGGCATGTGTGGCTATCACAGTATAGCAGGTCCTGGGGAACCTGCAAAGTTCAAAGCTCCTCTGGATCCTGCTGCAGGTAAGGGGAAATGCCTCCCAACTCCTGAAATGGACATGAAATATTTGAGTTTCAGGTTGGTGGATTTCACTCCAAGGACTTATCTGAGGAAGGAGATAAAAAGAATTAACAGATGGCACAAGATCCCTGGCCCTGCATGCACTGACAATCAAAGCAATTGTCCAGTTTATATTGTCTGATTGTCTCACAGAATCACAGGATGCTTTGGGTTGGAAGGGACTGTAAAGATGATGGATTTCCAGCTCTCTGCATGTGCAGGGACACCTCGCACTAGATGAGCTTGCATTAGCCCTTCTGGTTTCAGAGCTGTGGAAATACGTGGCTCTTCCCAGCACTAAGGAGGACCAGATATCCTGCACCAACATCATGGATCTGCAGCACTTGAGCAGGAAAGCAAAGAGCACACGAGGAGCCCCGAGTGCCGCGGAGGGAGGGAGCCAGAGTCGGGTTAGTCAGAAGGCAGAAGCCGTGCTCTGACCAAGGGAGCCAAGTGATGTTTAATGAGCAGGAAAAATTCAGTGCTTTGGGTTTAATGACTCATGGAGCATGCAGCACCTCCTACCAACGTGCTGTGGCATTCATGCCCAGGAGGAAGTGTGTCAGCTACTGAGTCACGCAGCTCCCAAGCATTGCCTGCCGCCAACCCAAACACAGACCATGCCCAGCCCTGTTCAGTCCTGACATTACTGTAGCCCAGGGTTAAGCTCATCTCCCAAGAGCTTTCTAAAATAAAAACCTTTCTGGTTATAAACAAAACACAATTTCCAAAGCCAGGCTACCGGGACCGTGCTTGGAAGCCCAGCTATTTCCCTGCACGCACGTTCAGCCTTCCAACATCAAAGCGCCTGCAATCCACCCTGCTGAAGCTAACCTGATTTCCCACTTGGGAGCAAACTTTAATATAGGAGTGGGACTTGTGTTTTTACACTACTGACCCACATTTGCAAATCTCTGGAGGTAATTTTGTCCGGCCCACAAAAAGGAGGGGCTGCAAAGGCAGCTATATCGAGTTATGCAGTAGAGAGCACAGCTGCACTGAACAAAACCAGCCTGTGACACAAGGAGCAAACAAAAGCCATGAAGTTCCACATAGGAAAAACTAATACAACTCAGCCAATAAAAGAAGAGACTTTTAATTAACTTGTTCTGATTGAGTGCAGAGATAATTAAATTACAGAAATAACCACATTAGTGTAATCAGTTTAGAAGAACCCACATACAGAGACAAAGGATTTTTCAAGATCCATCTATGAAAAAAGAAGCTCCATTTAAACTGCATTACTCTTCCCTTGTTAACTGCACTTATGTGCTTTCTTTTGGAGAAAAGAAGACCATGACTCCAATCCAGTTTCATCAAAACCTTGAAAGACTACCACAACTCTTGATCCAATTCTACAGATATTTTGTATTTTTATTTCTTTCTTCTATTCTTGTAGTCACTCCTGAATGTCACCATCCACTTCATCGAGGCATATCTCCCTTCCTTTCAGCTGCACAGTAAAGACTGACAATAGAACTTGATTGCATTGAAGGGCCTAAATTTCAAATAAAAAGCCAAAGTGACAAAATAATGAAGCTAGACAGAAATCATTTGTAAGAATGAGCAGCTATCTGTATCAAATCATGAAGGATCTGCACTGCTTGAACTGCAGTACTCCTTAGCCAAAACAATAACCCACCTTTCCAGTGTCAGCCAAGGTAAAAATCACTCATGGTTTGATCCATGAAGGTCCAGCAAGAGAGACACCAGGCCAAGCACAAAGGAACACCTTAAACAGGACCATTCATATCCAGAAGTTAAGCATTTGTTGAAGAGTTTTTCCAAAGTGATCCTGATGCCTGAGGTTTTAGCTTTTATATTTTTCAGATTCTGTGCTGCTTTAGTTTGTACTTCTGAGCTTCATATTAGGGGCTGGTGAGCTCTCTTCACAGGGCAGGGAGACAAAACAATTCCTTCTCTAGCTGGGGACCAAGGACAAATGATCCAGACCTCAGGCCCAAGAGCACAAACAACGTGGACTGAAGAGAGAACAGCAAGAAGGATGGGACTGCATGGGCTAGAGCTGTAACTGGACAATTAGCTCCAGTATGCAAATGGAGCAGAACTTATAAAAGTGAGAGACCCCGTGAGCAGCCGTGCATTTTGGGACCGTTTTGGTTCACCTGGGGTGCAGCCCTGGCTGGGCTCTGGTGCTGCCCAAGGGGGATCCATGGAGGCCTTTTAACAAATCCCTCCTTTAGCTCTGTCTTGCCTCTGTTCTAGGGCAGCCTTCACAAGGCATCAATCCAGAATATATAACCTTACCCTTAGGAACAAGGGCTCACGTTAAGAGGAATTCAGGCTAGGAATGGAGAACCCACTGGTGGGTGCCCCTTGAGAGCTACCTGAACACATTACAGGTGTTCACACACAAAAACCCTGCACACACCTGCCTGATAGAGATAGTGAGATGTGACAGGAAAGGGAGACTTCCATGTGAGGGAAACTGGCAGGAATAGCACCAGCAGGCTTGTAAAAGCCCAAAGAGAGATTGATACCACAGCCAACTTCTTTTGCCATTAACAAATTCCACACAAAATCTCAAGCTAAATAGATCTGACACCACCACATCCTCAAACTCTCCTAGTATCTGTACAGCTCAGCTGCACCAGTTCTAATCCCAGAATCTTCTCCCAGCAATTTAAGCCCTCTGATGAGGATAGGTTTTATATGAGAAACAAGAAATTCCTTTTAAATAGATAATGCTCCAGACAGACTTCAGTCAGGGGGTTAAAAATATTTTTTTTTAACTACTTAAAAGTTAGAACTACAGAAGAAACTGCATGGCTGCTGCTATTTGCTTTTCTTGGGGAAAAAAAAAAACCAAACTAAAACAACAACAAAAATCCCCATATGTATATAAAAAAACATCATGACCTCGGTTTTTTATTAAGTAATATTTCAATGGAAGATCTTTCTCCCCGATATCATCTTTACACTAAAGGCAGCAGATCGCTCACACTGTTTTCTGACATGCAATAGCCAGTGTTTATGAAATCCTGAATGCTATGCCAAGCACACTGGCTGGGACAGGAACACCCAGTGCTTGCTGGGCCCACAACAGTAACCCGGGAGGAAATATTAATTGCACACCTTCATGCCAGGCAGAAACACCACGAGGGATCTCAGTTTATCATAAGGCAGTTTCCTCCTGACAGAGGAAACTCGGTCCGGAAGAACAACCATTTCAGAGAGTCCTGCACAGGAAGAGTGTCCCCTGCCCTAAGAGTTAATCACGCAGATGTGCGTGTAAGGGGGTTTTACCCAAGGGTGCCCTTTACACCCCCCGTTTCAGGAGACGCAGCACAAGCTCTCATCAGCGTGGAGGACCGAGAAGGCCACCAGGTGTCCCCCGTGCCGCAGTCCCCGCAGTTCCTGGGGCTGCAGTGGCACCTGCTGGTCGCTCTCAGGCAGGATTGTTACCAGCGTCAGTGTCTCACGAGACACCAGAGCTTCCCACGCCTCTTGCACAGCTCTGCAACTCCGCCGCTCTTCCCGGCCATTATCATTTATTAGTGTTGCTGTTGCGTTGCTTTGGAGATGTTACAGCAACAGCAGCTCCAGGCGCCGGTCACCCGAGGAGATGCAAAACCAGCTTTACCGAAGGTGAAAGTACTGCTGCAGCAGTCTGTGATCAGTCTGGATCCCACCAGCAGGACAGCCCGTGCCTTGGGATGCCTGGCAAAGCTGGGCTTCTGGGAAGGGGCAATTATTTCCAGCCCCTGACCCGGGACATTCGGACCTCCCTTGGTTTTTCAGATGGCCACATCTTGCAATGTTTGAGTTCTTCAGTTCTCAGACAGATCTGCATGAGTGAGTGACAGGATGTGATTCAGCCCCAGGTAGAGAGGAAAAAGCTGAACTCAATGAGATTTGTGTATAGTGTGTCAGGATAAGGGAGAAGTTTGCCTTTAGGGAGTTTCTCTTTTATCAGTGCTCACCTCTCACTGCAAAGCAACAATAAACACAGCCCAGCTTTGAAGAAAAGCAGTTAAAGGATCATATGAAAGTATCCAACTCTTGCTTGGTCTTACAAAGAAATCAGAGTTTTCTTCTGTCACAGCAAGTAAAACAATGACTGGTCCTTCAGCAAGCACAGGCAAGAAACACAACATTGTGTCAGGGCCAGAAAAGAAGAGATGAAATAACACCACTATTATAAAACTGCTGTTTCAGGCATCTTCAGAGACTGCTCCTTTTTAAAGAAATATTTAAAGCAGTACTTCAAGGATTGAAAACATCACCAGTTTTTAAGGATCTGCACCCTGACAAGACTCCTCTCTTCCTTAAATTAGTTTCTAAATAATCAATAAAATATTTGCTAATGGGTTTGGAACACACCTGAATCCATATTGTGAGGTTTTCCTCACTGTTCTCAAAGTCCAGCCCAGCTTTTAGAGAGGAAGCTCTAAGAAACATGAATTAACACAAAGGTAACAATACAACTGTAAGAGTTGGTAATCCAGCCAGAGACTGGAAGGGGTGGGGGAGAGAAAAAGAAAAAACGGGAAAAAACCCTACCCTTGGGCACATAAATCTGCAACATGATTTTTCAGAGTGTTAATTACATTACAACTTTCACAAGTCACATGCCTTAGGGGAACTCCAGGTGCTGCTCAGCCTTGGAAAATGCTGATTTAGGAGCAGGAATAGACACAGGGAAGTCTTATTTAAAGTTTCTATATTTAAAAGGCTGGGTCTAGCATTTGAAAAAAAAAAAAAAGTGTATTTGCACATTTGGATGGAAAGCCAAATTTAGCAACACAGCATTTGCATTGCTTTCATCAGGCATTATTCATTCAGGAAAGTTGCACAATCCCCTTTCACAGCAGCATCCCAAGTTTGCTGATACATTGCATAACTCAGACAGTGCTGCCTTCTCCTCCATACCAAGTTAGTTGCAGGGAGCAGGGAAGAGCTCTTCCCTCAAACCTAATCCAGCCCCACGTGTTTAATCCAGCCCCCAGGGCACCCTTGTGTGGCAACAGCTCTGCTCTCTCCAGGGCTGTGGCCCAAAGGTCAGGAGAGGGCAGGAGCAGCTCAGTGGAAGCCAGCAAGATCCCACCTGCAGCAGAGTCCTGGTGATACTCAGGGCTGTATTCCCAAGCCCTGGCCTGAGGGAGCAGCACTTGGCTCCCACCAGCCTGACCCAGTGTGGAGGGCTGGAGAGGGGACACCTGTACCACTCCCCTCTGCCACCTGTGGCTCAGAAACAGCTGATTTACAGCAGAGCCTCTCTGCAATCTCCAGCCATTCTGCTTTTCCTGGGAATGGACTGAGGCCTCTTTTACATTCCATCCTGCCCCCCATTTCAGTTTCAGCTCCTCAGGGCAAAAGACTGTCTTTAGTTCATCTGCACAGACACAGAACTTTCAGTTTCATTTAGATCATGTAAATACAGCTGTTATATTTAAAGCATCTAAAAAGGATGAAGAATGACTTATGGTACTATTAATATGAGCAATTTTAAACTGAAGAGGTCAAACAAAGGTGAGTCTATTTATCTTAAAAGCTCCCATCCAAATAGCCTCAATCCAGCACCAGATAATATCTCAGAGTGTCACTCCAACTGAGAACCAGTACCCTAAAGAAAATAACTATAATAACAGCATAAAATTAGACAATTATTTTGAACCCAGACTTTCTCATTCTTGTTTTGGAAAGGATAGTACCAAATCCTATGTTAGCCTTTGGCACTGTTTCTTCACTTGGTCCTACAGCTGAGATTACAATTGCAAGACATTCCCATCAGCCACGACAGAATCCACAAGAAACACCCCACAAGGAATGCAGACTCAACCCACTGGCCACCATTTGATGTAATGCTACCTCTCGTAGTCTTTAACTTTTATGTACACAGTCAGGCATTAACAACTTTTAACTCATAAATTTTACAACCTCACAGCAGGTGCTTGAGCTCCAAGGGTAGAAAAGGAAAATGTATTTCCTTTAATTAACCATTCAGATACATATATAAGAGGAAAATTTTCAAGATTAACTTGGTATCATCTCCCTGTAGCCCTGACTTACAGATCCACAGAAAAGGTAACACCAAGAATTTCTGAAAGTCTCACACCACATAAGAAATTTGACAACCAAGCCACATGGTTTTTAAAAGGCTAAAAGACAGTCTAAACCACCATTGGTTGGTTTGGGTTTTTTTGGGGTTTTTTGGTCTGTTTTGCAATCACCAGACTGAAAGAAGGCAAAAAGGCTGAATCGTAGGATGAGTTCATCTTTGGTCATGAAAAACAGCTCTGTTTGCAGCTCTAGCTTTGCAAAGCTTCATTGCTTCAGCTAGCAGCATGAGAGAGGTCTGTGTCACCAGTCAGCTGTCTGGGGAACATGCTCACTGAAATGGCCCTTTTTGGGCAGTTCCCTCCTGGGTCTGCTCTGCTCCCTTCCTCTCACCCTTCTCAGTTCCCCCTAGGGAAGGGGGTTTTGGTAGCAATGTTAAGTGACTCACCCTCTGCACCAGACAGGAAAGTGTTTTGCCATGTGGTGCTTTTCAAGCATGAGCCAGCCAGAGGCAGAAAGACTTTTAAAAACCCCAGAAGTCCCAACACCCAGAGGGTGGGAACAGAAACACCCTTTGTGAGCTTGACTCATTATGGGTCACTGCTGCCTGTTCTGTACAAGGGGCACCCCAATGCATCAGCCTCAGACCCCAGTTCAGACCTACAACAGCAGCTTCAACTCTCCTAAACCAAGAGATTGAGGGGGTTTTATTGTTCCTCTTAATCCAGGTACCACTTACAGGACAGATTTTTCTCTTACAGGAACTGAATTTTTCCAGAGCTTCAGATATTTAGACCATGGCTGTTGGTGTCACCAATCAGCAGTACAGCCAGGGGATACCAAAAGATAAAGCATTGCCACCTCTCACCTGTGGACATTTATCAGAGAGCAGATTTTCAAAAGGAAGACCCTGTGTGGTACAGATCAGCTTTTCTCAACAGCTTTGTCAGTAGTGCCTGGTGCTCATGCCAGGGTTTGCATTGATTCATTTCTGTGTCAGTAATTGGGGAGACACAGAGATACACACTTTACTTCTTTGCCTACAGCAAGTAGAATATACTTATATTTAGCACAACAAAAATCATCTGCCTGCCAAGCATAGATTTCAGAAATCACACCACAAAACAGCAAGTTTTCCACAGAGAGAGAGGGCACCACTCTTTTACATCTCCCCTCTTTGGTTTTGATGCCAGCATGTGAAGAAAGATCTCCACTGACCAGCTACAGGAGATGAGAACACGACACTGATGTTCTCTGCTCAGCTTTATCCTCACCTGCAATCTAAGCCCAGATTCTCAGTACAGCAACAGTCGCTTCTTCAAGGCTTTAGTAAATTTACAAGTGGCAGGTACTGGCAGGAGCATTTAAATATTTTACAAACTTCTTTATGTAACTTTTCCTACACTGAGAACTTACCAGCTGCCCTCCAAACTCTTGGCACTCCCACAAGTAATTCCTTGGAAAAGCTGAAGTTAATGAGTGTTTAAAGAGACTGGGGGGAAATGCAGCACTTGCAACAAGTTGCTGCTGTTCCCCATCCCCCCGTGGTTCTGCTCTAGATCTGCTTTTGCCACAGCCTGGCAAACCCCGAGTGGGAAATGCTGCTTTGGGGAGAAGGAGGAAGCATTACAGCTATTGCATGGAAAATGTAGAGAATCTAAGTAAAGCAAGTTGGAGAGGAATGGAAATTTGGAAAACAGATGCATCCACAAACTGGGGTGAGCCCAATAGTACCCAAAATTAAATACTGGGCATTTTTTTCCTATAGTTCAGGAAAAATCATAACAGAAATAAAGAGGCCTATGAAAAAAAGAGAAAACATTTCTCCAGACATCATGTTTTCTAACAATAGCATTGACACAACAATAGAGCCAGTCTTACATGATTAAATCATCACTTGGTGATAATTTATCACACTGGCCTAAGAAGAGCTATTAAAAGTATATTGGAAGAAGAAATACACATTTTACCAAAAATTCAGTATTTATTATTCTGTCTTTGTCATGTTACTTCCTCATGCTCCCAAAAACATACATTTGTCTACTAAGAGACTCTCAGCTATAGGTGTTTAGTAGGCCCTTTGGAAAAGGAATCAAACTCTAAACAGATCCCATTCAGCCTTTGCTGAGTAACCCCAAGAATAAATTAACACTACCTATATCCAGTAAACCTCATTCCTGACTAAAGGAGGCTTTTAGCATATAAACTGTTAAGAAGCTGCAAATGGAGGTTTCATTTTCTGTCCTTTTCCATGGGAACTCTGGAAGACAAAAGTTACTACTCAGTTATAGTTTTCCCCACTCACCTCTCAAAGGCTGAGAGAATTCCAGGTCTCCAAATCTGGTTTCCTCAGCCTCTTGAGAGATGACTGAAATGCCTCCAAAACATTCCCTAATTTGCAACTCCTCAGATGTAAACCATCACTGCCTCAGATGCTGGGGGCATGATCAGTGTTGACTGAAAACCCACCTATTTCCTTGCAACTCTTCATGTTAGATTCACAGAGAACTTACCCCAACCTCTTTGTCTGCTGGCTTTTTTCCAGATCTTTTTTCTTCATCCAGCAAGTGCATTTCCCTCTCCAAGGGATCTGGCAGGTGGGTGACAGATTTTTCCAGCAGTCCCAGAGCAGTTCAGATGGAACATGAGCCCCAGCTCTCCTGGCACAGCAGGACTAGGCTGACATCAAACTCTACAGTCTCTTCTCTCGAGTTAGTTGTTCACAGGCAACTGGGAAGAGAAATAGAGCTTACACTTAGAAGAGGTCAGGACTAGGACCAGCCTAGAGATAAAAGTCAATGTTTATTGACTGACCTGGCAACCATCTTTGCTTTTATTGATTATCTCCCAAGCATCATTTTTTCCCAATTTGATCAAGAGCTTGTGATTTTGCTTTATTTGTTTAGAGAACAAAACCCAAGATTGCATTTCTGAGCTAAGCAGCAGCAGCAGGTTTGGCTGTTTACAATCTTCCCTGGACCTCTGCATTATATCTCTGCTTATGGAGCTGAATGGAGCACCAGGAAAAGCTTCTTAGTTTGACATCCTACCCCCATAAGTAAGGATGCAAAAGCAGCCAGTAAAAGCTCACATAGCTGTGGAGCACACACCAGAATATTCTAGCCTAAGAACTTTTCAAATTTTTGCAATTGCTTTCTCAACTATTTAAAGTAACTCACACCTGAATTTTATATTACCCCATGACCATACAAAGTTATTTGCTCATTTACATAGGTATCTTTATTTAAATAATAATGAGAAGATAGCTTACCAAACTGTCCTACAAAGATCTAAAAAGCTACTGAGTCAAGCCAGTGCCAAGGAGCAGCAAAAGTAGAATCACTCCATGTAACCTCAGGCAAGGACAAAATATGCCTCAGCATAAGTAGAATGTCTGGTCAAGTAGAAATTGGTCCCAGCTGGGTCTGGCTGGGGTGATTAAAGGCCTCTGTGTGCCCTCAGGTGACAGAAAGCCCTGAAAGTCTTCATGAGCTCTCAAGTGCCTGTCTCCAAGGATGTTTGATATGACAAGTGCATGCATAGACAATCTAAAGAGATGAGCATGATGAGAGCAGCTCAGGGAGCAAGCCTAGGGGAGCAAATATCCTGTGATATTATCTGTGGTTTGACAACTTCACAGCTGCATAGTTCTCATGAGAGTAACTATTTGCTGCCCATGGTGTGTCAAAGATTCATCCTTCATGTCTCTGCAGTCTTTTTTCAGGATATGAGTTTAATCTGAAAGAATTTTTTCCTTTATTCTTTCTGTTTCTTTCCTGTCATTGGTATGATTTTCCACTGTACTTTACCTTATCACTGTACTGACACTTAACCGTGTAAGTCAAAAGTTTAAGGCAAGAAAGACTTTCTGCAAAAGTCTGCCTCATGGAGAAGCTTTTACCCTCTTACTGTCGGTTCAATCCACTTTCATGCTGTGCCTCTTCTAAGACATCCCCACCTCACAAACACACCTTTCTGTTCTTTGCCATTGCACCCTCGGAACCGGTTTTCTCCGGGTAGCCTCAAACCTCTAAAAGCAACCCTGAAGCTGCTCACTGGCCTGGGGTCATCGATGGGGTGGTGTCTCTGGGCAGCGGGCGAGCGGGTGACCCCGAGCACCGCCGGGGCGGACAGCGCTCCTTTCTCGGCGGGCGGGCGGAGGGAAGGGGAAGGGAGGAAGGGCCGCCTCCCCCCGGGGTGCCGCTCCTCCCCTCGCCGTCTCTCAGAAGCCAGGTGGCGGCGAAGGGCGCGGGAGGAGAGGGGAGCGCTGCCGGCGGGACGGCAGGTGAGGAGCGCGGGGCGATGCCGGAGCGACCCCGGCACGGGGCACCGGCGNCTTTTACAGCCCCTTCGGCGGGGCCGCGGCCGCCGGCACTTCCTCAAAGTGCGAGTGGCGCTGCCCTGGGCGCTGCAGGCCGGGCCCCCCGGCACCCTCCGAGCTGCGCCGGGCGCCGCCAGCCCGAGACATGCTTCGGGACCCCTCTTGACCTTGACCCCCGTCGTTAGCACCTTGCTCCAGCACGATTCACATCTTTCCCCATTCCCGCTCGGCGTTTGAAGTGAGGGCTAAAATCTGAGAGAGCTCGATCTGTAGAGCCACTGCTGCCTTTCGATGGCTGCGTTGGCTAAAACGCGCTGCAGAAATCCCGAGTGGAGACAGCAGTAGCCTGAGGACACGTTTGTGGCCTGTTTGATCCACCCGTGCCAGGCCTTGCAGCTCCCACGTGGAGCCCAGGAGCTGGGGCGCGTTCCCGAGCAGATCCAGGCTTGACCTGAAGGCTGTAAGATGTGGAGCCCTGACGGTTTGGGTTTGGTTGGGGTTTAATACTGAGGGGTTTGTTGTCCTCGTTGCTTTGTTTTGCCCGTTTTCGAGACCAGGCTTTGTTTATGCTGCGTACTCCAGTAGATTTACAAGTGTTTGTGTTGCCTTCAAGCTGAAACCTCCTGGTTTGAAGAGGAAGTGGGGAGGAATGGTGGAGTGCCAGGATTAGTACACTGAGGCCATGGTTTTCCAAGCCGGTGAAAGAAAGGGTTTCGCCCGCCCCTTGGGCTGCTCATTTTCACCCGTGTCAGCGCGGGCATTTGTGTGCAGAGTTAGATTAGGAAGCGAAACCTAATTTAAAGATGCCCAAAAAAATCCAGATCAGTTCCTAAATGTTTTTGCTGGCCCAAGAGGGCAGATGCGACTGCTGCTTTTCTGTAACAATAATGGTTTACAGTGGAACAAGGGTGGGCAAAAGTAGAGTTCATCTACCAGACTGCAACTCTGTGCTCCTGAAATAAAATCCTATGGTTCTCATCCTTTGGCCATGGATTATTTTTGAAGTTGTTTATTGATGCTTAGGAGCACGATTGGGGCATTCTGACTTTTCTAAAGTCAGGACTTTTGTTTTGCTGTGAATACATTGCAACGACAGCTGTCCTGTGCACGTTGTACTGCACTTGTGCTGAAAGCCTCACGTGCCTGGGAGACCATCTCGGGAGCTGGGTGTTGGATACTTTAGGAGAGCCACAGCCCTTCCTCTCCACAGGTACCCCCGGGTCTAGTGCTTACCTAAGCTCGTAAATCCATGTGGCACACAGCAGCACAAATTCAAAATCCTTTATCCCAGAGGCAGGAAAGGCAGTGTTCCCAGTGTTCAATACAATGCCTTTATTTACCAAGGCAAGCCAAGCAAACTTCTTGGATAAGTACAACCCTTGTTGGTTTAGTAACTGTTTAGTGTAAAGTGTAGGCTGGCACATGTAAGAACCCAGTTAACAACTCGGCTTGTTCCACAGTGTGAGCTGGCCTCTTGGAGTCACACAGTTAGGAAGCTGCAGTTTTCTGACTTAGGGCTCTCTATGTGTGTCTGTAATTTCGGAACTTCAGGGTAGACTCCCATCCCAGTGAAACTCACTGGGAAGATGGTTTCCCTCTAAAAGGATGGCTTTGAGCTGGTCAGATTATTCATTTATAATGTACTTTGTTTACGGGGAATTCCATCTAATCTTTAACACATACACTTCCATTGCCTTTATGTTTGGAATCACTTTCCTTATTAGTCGACTTTGTCATTACCACTTCATCTCTGTTATCCCTTTGATGACAAATTTTATGTCAGTGGCATTGACATCAGGTTTTAAATTACTAAATACTTGTTTTTAAGAAGATCTACAACAGACTGTAACATTGTTACATCCCTTCTGGCTTAGTTATTCTCTATGTTAAAAGCAGTCTGAGTAAGGCCCCTTCAGCAAGTCTGTGACCTGGGTTCTCCTGTGTTGTTGAATGTTTGTAATAAATGGAATTCATCCATTTTAGTGCCTACTCCTCAACTGCAAAGGCTTTTTTCAGGACAGAGAGCTGTCTCACTGGTTAAATATCACAAATCCTGTCTGCACCATCAGTTACCTTATAGCTACAAGCTCTTTCTTCAGCAGAACCCAGCTGATGATAACCAAAGCTTCTACTTGGAGCATCTCCTCTAGTTTGGCTTGGCATGATTACTGTTCACCTGTCCTGGCAGGAGCCTGGTGGGATCTCAGACGATTCACCCTGCTGAGAAGGACCTGTGCCTACATCCCTGTGCAAGTCAGCAGGAGCTGCAGATCTGTGTCTGGATAATGCTGGCAGAGAGCCACTAAAGTTGTCTCCCCTTGTGTGTACCCAAATAGGTAAAACTACTCTCTGGATTTGGTCCCCTGGGAGCAAGCTGGCAGAACTGCACATGTAAACTTGGATTTGCAGTAAAAATTAGAGCCCTAAGTGTCCAAGTCAACAAAATGCCTTTGTTCACTGGGCAGGTTGCCAAAGCAGATCCCACAACTGTAGGCTTCACAGTGTCCAGGCTGGTAGATTAGCACTGGATGGTGGGCAAACCCAGCTAAAACTGAGCTATATCTACCCAAATGGAGGGATCTGGGTTGGGGGTGTGGCAAAATCAGAATAAAACCAAAAAATCCCACATTCCTATCTTGCAAGAGCAATCGCAGGAGCAGAGTCTAGTTCAGAGGTAACAAGATAACACCTCTGAAGATCCGTCCAAGGCTGCTGTGAAGTCCTGGCAGCATAGAATGATGTTAAGACTATGAAGAAATGCATTTGTTTCAGAGTGGAGGAAAAATATCCTGTTTGTTTGGTTGGTTTGCTTTTGCAGAGCTTACACAGACTTTTCCCAAGATGGTTTCCTCAACTGAATATGGGTCACATACCTGGGACCTCTTGCTGACAGTTGATCATCAACATGAAGGTATAAAAGAGGAGATTACACTGCAGGTCACAGGGGACCTTCATGTTGGAGGACTGATGCTGAAATTAGTAGAACGAATCAGTGAGTAAAGACCTGTTTCATTTCCAGTGTTACTAAGTAATATGTGCAGCTTTCCCTCTATGAAGAAAGGCTTCTGTGTGTTTTGAAATGGTGCTGCCTCACTTCTGTGTCACAGCACAGAGTGTGGAGGTTCTCAGACCCAGGGGTTTTTGTGGTCAGAACCCCTCCCTGTGTTCCACCCTCTGTGTTACCATAGTGCCAGCAAAACTTTGGGGTTGCCTTTCAGTTAGATGAAAATAATTAAACCAGGCTAACGACTCAACTCCCTTTCCAGAAGGATGTTACAGGTGCGTGGTTTGGGGGGCAGGAGAGGTAGGTGATGCCCTGTTCATCCACCTGTGCCTGTCAGACAGGATGAGTTGTTAAAAGGCACTTCAGAAGTTCCTGTTTTCTGAGCTGTGGTGGCATTCTAGCCTAAGTCTGAGCCATGTTACTCATTGCATAGATACAGTAGGGAAGAGCTGGGAAAAGCCAAGACTGGCCGAGTCAAAATTAGGAAGTGAAAAGTAAATTCCCCTGTGTACAGGAACAACAAGGGAGCACAGGAAGAGAAGCTGAGATCACTTCTGTCACCTTCTCTGCACACTTAGACACACTTGACGGTTCAGCCGGAAACTGATGGCAGCCAGAGTTTCCACTGAGTCAGAAGAATAATTTTTCACAGTATTTTTTAAAAATACTCAGCTGGTGTGAAAAGCTTTCTGTATTAATATTTAAAGCAAATCTGTAACTGACTTGTGTCAGCAGCTCTCTTGAGACACAGCTCTTACCAGGGGACTCCCAAGTAGGACAGGGCTCTGCTGTGTTATGGACATGCTGAGGAATAGCCTCTGCCTCATGGAGCTGATGAGGAACAAGGATTGATGCAAAGACTGAAACAGCTTGGCCAAGACCACACAGAAGCTTTACCTGCTACTACATATTGACATCTGGGAAGTCATCTAATCTTGGAATTCCCATGGAATTGAAAGCAGCAATACTTTCATCTCTTTCCTTGTACACAGCTACTCAGCTGTGTGTAACCAAGGCTTCCATGGACTCTAAGCTGGTTCTTAACACTGAGATGAGCTGCTCAGTGCTTCTGCCAGGAGGCTGTGGAAGAGCTTGTGCCCATCTGGGTGCACAGGAGATTTTGTAGGAGGATTTTCAGCTTGCACTGACAAGTTCTGAATTGGAACTCTTTGTTGTTAGTCCTTATCCCAGCACAATCCCAACAGCATTGCACCATATGTAGCACAAGATTCAGGAGATGTTCTTTCCCTTTGGATATCCCCAAGACTGAGGCAGTGCCACAGTCAGCACCTAGGTTAGATCTTCAGGGAAAACAAACTTGGTTCCCAGTGACTGCCACAAGAATTCAGCAAGGGTCTAGGCTGGGACCTGTAGCTGCTGCTTTAATCTAAAATATTTGTGTTTGCAGAGACCTGTTTCTGAACCAAGTGTTTTGTATATTTGCTCCATAGTTTGTTAGTAACCATTTTGTATTTCCTAGAAATAGCACAAGATTGGTCAGACTATGCTTTTTGGTGGGAACAAAAAAATTGTTGGCTTCTGAAAACCCACTGGACACTGGATAAATGCGGGGTGCAAGCAGATGCTAAGCTGATCTTTACTACTCAGCACAAAATGCTGAGGCTTCGCTTGCCAAACATGAAGACTGTGAGACTGAAAGTCAGCTTCTCTTCCATGGTGTTCAGAGCTGTCAGTGACATCTGCAAAATGCTCAGTAAGTAGATAAATCTCCTCTGGCAACTAAGCTGGAGCATTTATTGGGTGACTTTGTTTTGATGTGAAGTCCTTCCTCACAAAATTGTTTAGCTCAAAGAGAAAATTGAGACAGGTTTTTGGTGGTTTCAGTATGCAATGATGTGAGTGGTTCTTAGCCTCTGTGATAACTGATGCAAGCACTGTCAGGAATGTGTCCCACGAGCTGCAGGAGTACTGGATAGTCAAAGCTGGCAGTTTTCTAGGAATCCTTGTCCTCCTAGAGCAGGACTCTGTCCTGATTCTTCTGTACCATTGACTAAGAGTGTGAGATTATCAATGTCCTACACCAGCCTTCACCATTGGCAATTTTACTGGTGTCAACTGATTTATCACCTCTTTTCACTAACATTAATGATATCCAACTCTGCCTGTTATATGTGTTCACTTCAGATGTAGCATGTTTTAAATGTTCAAGACTTCTGTATGCCCACATCTGTTCAGGTCAGGGCATACCTAACAACCCCAGCCCAGCCCATGAATGTCTCACAGCACTGAGTCCCCCACTCTTCCCAATAATGGAGCACTTCCAAGTAAACGGTGTGGAGCATCAGTGGAGTCTACAAGCAGTCTTCAAAATCCCTTTGGTTTAGAGTAAAATAGGGATTAAATTCCTCATCTTAATTGAGACCTTCAAAGCTTAGTCCATTAACACACTCATCTTCCGAAGGAATTTACTGCCTCATATTGATCCACTTTCAATTTCATCTCCTAGCAGTAGATTGTGAAAGTTGCAGTGTCTTTATTATACCTAATAGCTCTGATATAATGATGCCATAATTGTCCAGCTGGCATTTGGCCAAATTAAATATTCCTACATTTTCCCTCCAGGTTGAGTCAGTACAGAAACACTGTAACTTTCAATGAGTGAATACTGTCAAAAATGTCTTTGCTTACCCCAGGGTAAAAGTGTTTTTCAGAAATGAAGTGCCAGGTTTGTGACTGGAAATACTTGTCTGGATTAGTAGTGCATTAGAGAACAGGGAGAACCAAGACAGAATCTTGTATGAGAAATACATTGAATAATAAAAGGCATCAACCTCAATTACAATGGTTCTTGCTTATTTGTAATTTAGATATTTCACAGAGGTTATTATGCTCATAGGTACTGCAGAGCTGTTAGGGAGAAAGAGCTTCTTCCTGGCATTCTAAAATGCAGCTACATTTCCTACAAAGGGAGATTTAAATCCTGCCCAAACTCACTCTTACAGCCCAAAGTCTTTGGCCTTGTTATAGAATTAGTGAATTTTCCACAGCTACTACTTTCAACCTGCTAAAAATAAAGTCCAGATTGCAACATGAAGCTTCCTGAAATGCTGTTACCAACCATGGGTGCTCTTTTGGATGTAATCGTCTTGCTTCACTTCCCAAACTGCCTTGCAGATATCAGGCGGTCGGAAGAGCTCTCTTTGTTGAAGCAATCAGAAGGCACACTCAAAAAGAAAAAGAAAAAAGACAAGAACAGCAAAGAGCCAGCTACAGAAGATATCTTAAACCTGTGCAACTCTCCAGTGAGTTCTGGATTACCAGGTAATGAAAAATCAATATGATTTTATTGTTCTGACTGGAGGTCAAAAGGAGGAAGAAATTCTTTGTTATGCAAAGGAGGCCAGTTTCATGTAGGATGCTTGGGTAGACACAGTGGGCCTGAAATCAGTGGCTTCAGGAAATCTCCAATATGTCAGTATTTCCCTGTTGTCTCTAGAAATGTTTTCCTTTCCATTGATAGGAGAAAGGCCACTCTAGAAAACAGGTTGTGCTGCTGCCTTTGGTCCCTGCACACAGGATGTGCTGCTGCCCTTTGAAAAAGAGGGGCAACGCTTAAAATATTCATGAAATTTGGCAACCTGCAAGGAAAATGAGAAATAAAGGCTTGAAACATGTGTTACCTGTGTCCAACATAACTGAGATCTCACAGAGCAACAAAGAGCATTTCTGTCCCTGAGGTCACCTCACGTGTGAAAGGACAAGGCCAGCTGGAAACAGCAGAGATAGGAGACTGTCCTGAAAGAAAAGGGTTGTAATGATGGAAAGTAGTGGACAGGACCACATTTCGTGGGAATAACATGATGCTCTTAACTTGCAGCCAATCCAGGTTTATACAGTAAGACCATGACACCTGTTTATGATCCTGTCAGTGGGTCACCAGCTTCTTCCACAATTACTTGGTTCAGTGATGGTTCCTCGGCTGAGCAGAACTGCAGCATCCTGGCCCTCAGTCATCCCACCTGTTCCCCAGAGATGCTGGCAGAGATGTACCAGCCACGGACTTTGGCTGACAAAGCCAAACTCAATGCAGGGTAAGGTGCCTCTCCTGAGATCCTTTGGGTTTAAAATGAGGAATGATGTCATTGTGCAGGCTCTGGGCTGAAATCTGTTGTTAGATGAAGGCAAATTCAGTTGAGCACAGTGGGTACAGCTAAAGGACAGTTTGGATGAACTCCAGAGGCTTTAAGTAGACAGTGGCAAGAGACATGTGGATAAGTTCAATGATTTTGCATTAAAAATAGGTGACTGAGTTCTGCACAAGTAAATACTGCTTTTTGTATATACACAGAAAATGGAAGTTAGAAGTCTATATGAATGCTCCACCTTCTTGAGTTACATGAATTTCCCCTAGATTTAGAGGAATTAGAGCTGTTTGCTCCCACTTTTGTTTCACAATTGCACTGGAGCTCTGCAGGTGTGATGGTTTCTCCTGTACAGATGGATCTGTGGGTTGTTTTCTTCCACAGCTGGCTGGATTCATCTCGATCACTTATGGAACAAGGTGTTGTGGAGGAAGATCAACTTCTTCTACGGTTTAAATATTACACTTTCTTTGATTTGAATCCAAAAGTAAGAGCCTTGCTTTTATTGCTATTCATTGTTTGCTTGCTTTCATGTCAAGGAGCTATACAGCAATATAGAATATATATAGCTCTATGTGGAATTTCAGCTAGGATTTGTAACAAGCCCTTCAGAGAGATCAAACTCAGCTTCTCCCCCTCAGCTACAGCTGTACTTTTACCCTCTGGACACTGAATCACTGTTCCTCACATGAAATGACATCTTAAGTTTAAATGTGGGGTCTGAAGAGCAGCAGAAACAGTATCCTTATTTCCAGAGGGGCTGCTTTCTGTGTCTCTTTTAATAGGAAAAATTAAGGGGAAGACTAGACTAGCAGTATCCTAAATGATGTAAGGGGTCCTGATTTTGAAATTTGGCTTTAAAATGACTTTAATATTGCACTGTCCTCATTGAATTTCACAGCTTTTCTGGGCTGAAGCCCTCAGAAGAAATCAGGGCAGGCACTTTCCAGTTTATCTGGCATGTTTTTGGGTTGAAATGGCACCCCCACTAAAATCCAAGTACATGTCTCAACTTCAGCAGCCCAAACATTTCCCTTCTCTGCCCCAGCCAGCCCTGGAGCAATAGGATGAAACAACCCAAAAGAGCTTCAGGCAACCTAATATCTTATCTCTGCTGGGAGAGGTCACGCTCCAAGGTTTACCCTCCCATCACCTACATTTCAGCAGCTCTGGGGCTTGAACATTTCTGTGAGTCACTTCAGCTTATTAACCAAGTCAATAGTAAGGAATAATCACTATCCAAAAACCAGATAGTGAATTAAAGCAGATCTGGCAAATCTCAAGCCAGTGCAAAGACAGAACCAGAAGTGAAAAAGCCAAGAGCAGAAGAAAGGAAGCGAGGAACAAGAGAGTTCTGCAGGTCACATTCAAGTCAGCCGTGTCACGTGATGTTCTCCCACTGCGGTTTCACATCTTGGTCACACCAGTCCAAGGCTTCCAGCCCCAAAATGAGATGTTGAGCCCCCCCTGCTGCCTCAGCCAGGGGCTCCCGGTTGGTTTTGCGTAGGCTCAGCGAGCCCTGGGCCTGTGCACACGATCGCGTGAGCTGGTACAAGGCAAGGAGGGAACAGAGGCGGGAGGAGGGAGGAAAGAAGCACTGCAGCTCAGCGCAGCGCTGGATGGGCCCAGCTGGCTGTGGGCTGTGCCTGGGGTCACCCGCAGGCGCTCTCTGCTCCTCCTGCAGTACGACGCGGTGCGCATCAACCAGATCTACGAGCAGGCCCGCTGGGCCATCCTGCTGGAGGAGATCGACTGCACCGAGGAGGAAATGCTCATCTTCGCCGCGCTGCAGGCACGTACTTGAGCCCAGTTGCAAAACCTGTTCCTTCAAGAGGCAGGCACAGGTTAGGACAAGACTAGGACAGAGCCCAGGCCAGGAGCTCTGCTTGGATTGGGGGTCTGCTCTTGGGGTGAGAAACAGTCAGCAGCATTCATCAGCTAAAGCAGCTAAACTCAGTAGCAGCACTAACACCATTATTCGCACTATTATGGAAACATTTACTAACATTATCTGCACCCAGAATGTAACTTTGATATCAGTATTAGTATGAAGTGTGGCTTCCCATACCAGCTACCATCCCTTCACCTCTTCTTCCTGAAAATGTCTGTAATTTCTGTACACCATGTGTAAACCATGTCAACATTTCCCAACAGACGGGAAAAAAGCCATAGCACAACGTGAAGATAGGGACACTATGGAGTACTTAGAAATTTCACATGACTGAGCATGGCTTAGTCTCTGACCACAGGTAATAAAGCACAAACCTTCATTAATAATAAATCCCTTCCTTTTAAACGTAAACGGAGCTGCCAAGAATCCACAGCCTGTCGCTGCAGAGCACCTTGCTTCCAAGTTTCCACCTCGTATGGATGGCAGGACTAGGGATCCAAATGTAGCAGCCTCCCAGAACAGGGGCAATTATTCAGCAAAGGAATACAAACCCTGATCATTAAAACAGAAAACCATTATCAGCCATTGCACAGGAGTCACAGTGGACATGGCTGTTTCCTTGGGAAAACCCCCTGATTCCTGCAGAATTTCACTCAGTTGTCCAAGACCCAGGAGACCAAATGATCTGTTTTCAAACACTGTGATTGTGTGTTGATTAATTGATGTATTGACTATTGGATACTGATGTTTTATTTTAGTACCATGTAAGCAAGTTATCGTTATCATCAGAGACACAAGATTCCACCTGTGAGTCGGAAGTGGATGAAGTAGAAGCCGCCCTTTCCAATCTGGAAGTGACACTGGAAGGTGGAAATAAAAGCAACATTTTGGTACGTCCTTTGGGATCCCAGAATTTCTTCTGCTGTGCCAAATCTGTTGACTCTCATGAGCCTTTCTGGTTCTTGATTTTTTTAACAGCTGATTACAGAGTGCATTGTACTAAAATTATTCCTAATTATTCCTGATTAGGAGGACATCACAGACATCCCAAAACTTGCTGATAATCTCAAGCTAGTTAGGTGAGTTGTTAAAATTAACAATAAACATACAAAACCAAAAGCTTAACTTTACGAGAGATCTCTTGAGTTTTTCGTTCTAATCTAACAGTACATCTGACAGTTATAAATTGACAAATACCCCAGATGGGTCTAACCAGCCTAACATTCTCTTCCAGTCTTTCTCTTCCTGCTTCTGACAGTGTTCCTTGGCAAATCTTTCCCACTCCTGGGATGCTGGGGTAGCTATATTTGTACTTATTGAAAGACCCTGCTGTCCGTATTTCCTAGTGCTCGTCAGTCATCATCTCTAAACAAAACAGCCTAAGTTTTATTTTCAATCATATTTACTTTTTTTTTGCCAGCAAAGAAACAGAAGAAACTTGCAGTTCTCCCTGAGAAGAATTTCTGAAAGTAACGCCAGGGAATGTATTTTTTGAACAAAAGAAACATCCAAATTACCCCTTTCTTACTGAACACAGAGTCTGTTTTTTCTAATATCAAAATGAGTTTCTGTGATCCCATTGTAGTATCTTGTTTTATGGGTGATTTAAATGACTGTAGAGACCTCAAGTCTGTAGTGCCTTTTCTCACAAAACAGTCTTTGTGTTTTAGAAAGATAAAGTGTTCTGTTGTACAAGTATTTATCAGATTCATCCGTTGACAGATGGTATTTTTAATCTGGGAACTGAAAACCGCACCTGAAAAATTTTGACTGTTGTTAACTGCTAACAATTGTTAATTATTAATTTCCAATTTGGAATTTTATTTGACATTCTTCTTATGAAGGTGGCTTAAGATGAAAGGGAATTAAGGCTTTTAACAATGGGTTATTTGTTTTTCCCCAGCAGTAGAACAGTTTGCTTTTATAAGCATTCAGCAGTTATTTATCATCATGAAAAAGTTCCTATATAAATGATAAATCACTTACCAAACCTAAGGCATTGTAGAATCCAGGTAGGGTGTAAAACTTTTCTTCAAACAACAACACTTTGTGGCCATAATTATTTGATTAATTGTAAACCTGAATGCAAAGCTGTGCATGTCCCACTGCTTACTGTTCCTATGGTGAACTTTTATTCCTGTTTATTCACAGTATGCACCACAGTAAATGCTACTTTCATGTGGGGACAGTATTGTGGAGAATTGCAACATTTTTTTCAAAAACAGCAAGAAAAAGTTTTCTAAAAAGTTTTCAGCAGCTTTTTCA
This sequence comes from Urocynchramus pylzowi, assembly GCA_013397555.1. Lineage (NCBI taxonomy): Eukaryota > Metazoa > Chordata > Aves > Passeriformes > Fringillidae > Urocynchramus > Urocynchramus pylzowi. Next base: position 475,750 of record VZRH01007183.1, on the reverse strand, counting down.
GGGATAGAAAAATAATTTTATCTAAAAAAAATTATAGTCCCTTATTTTTGAAGAATGTTGCTGTATTGGAAAACTAAAAACCAAATTATTTTATCATTTTGAAAATCCAAGGTATTTTAATTTAAACATAAAAATTGCCATTTTCTAGAAAGGATTCTAAACTAGGATTTTTAGAGAGGGTCTGGAGGTATATATAATAAGAGTATATGTAGTACATCACTCTTTTCCAGCTGGTTCTATACTCTTTGTAACATCCTCTTAGATTTAAAGGGAAATACTGGAATTTTTTTTCTTTTTTCTTCTTTTTTCGCTTCATTGAAGACCTTTGTCACTAGCTGTGAAGTATTTCTCCACTCAAATTTTCTCTACTCAAATGCTAATACCTCTGGTTTTCTCTCCTGGAGGGCTACAAAGCTTCTGTAAACTTAGTGAAGAAATAGAATTTCGTTGTGTTAGGTATGATTCAGATTAAGCCAAAAAAAGCTGATCTCTGCTTCCTTACATTGAATATGAGTTGGTTTTATGGGTGCAGATATTTAAAATAAAGCACTATGAAAAACTGATACAAATTCATGTTAATAATGAATTACATTTGTGTTACTGAGTTCATGGGAAAAATTAGTCTGTTAGGAGGGAATGGCTTTGATTAGTAATGGAAGAAATAAATGAGGAAAATAATTTTATTAATTTAGCTGGATGGGATCCAGCTAAAATCTGGAGTGAAAACCACATCCATACCTGGGATACCCTGGATTGGATCCAGGCATTTCCCACCCCCTCACTGACACAGAGGTGCCATACCCAACCAAAGCCATGGGTATAACCTTGAATTTCAGAAGCTCTGTAATATTTGTGAGGCACTTAGCAATTTGTATGTGTTGAAATAAACAAATGGGATTTCTTTTCTCTGGTAGGCCCAAGAAGCTGGCACTCAAAGCTATCAAGACGTATTGGTTTGTCTTCAGAGACACTTCAATATCTTATTTTAAAAACAAGGAATCTGCACTGGGAGAACCTATTGAGAAACTAAACCTAAAAGGTAGGAATTCTCCTTTCTTTGTTTTTTCTGTTACATCTGTGAACTGAATAAACAAGAAATCCCTGCTAGACTCAGGAAGGCCAGCACAGCAGCATTTAGTCTGAGAGCTTTTTCAATTCCTGAGACTCCTAAGCAGGCAGATTGCACCTGCAGAAGAGGCTTAAACAGAACAGATTCAATAGTTTAACCCGAGCTGGGATTATCAGAGCCTGGTTTGTAAAATCCCCTGTACTGCTGAATTCTTCAAGACAAGCCAGGTAGGGAATGTGACTTGTGGGATGCTTTATTTCCAAATGCTTTCCCTCTACATTAAAGGGAGTGTTCCTCCATGTCCTTGGCAAACGCACACTGGCAGCAGAGCATTAGGGATGATGCCATGGGCAGGAATGCCAGAGGCTGTCCCTGCATTCTGCTGTGCAGGGACAGCTCCAGGACCTTCTCTGGGCCTTGTTGGTGTCCTGCATGGGGATTCCCACAGCTACAGCCAGCTGCTGGAGGAGGAGCCCTGGCTGTGCACACAGACTCCAGCACCCTGTGTAGCCTCCATCTATATCTGCTCCTGCAGGGACATCCTTTGTTCAGCATGAGGGAACCAGCGATGCCCAGGACTCATCCTAGAAGAAACCTTTGAAATACAAGATTGACCCCTGTGAACAAATGGCTCTGCATCCCAATCTGCATATCCTCAGTAGGTCAGAGAATGCCTGGAAAAGCAGCCAGGGTGGCTGGAACCTCACCAAGTAGCCTCTCCCACCAGTTCCTCTCCATTTTGAGTGTTGAGCATTTGCTAAGATCAGGCTAAGGTTTTGGGAGCGCTCGCATCCTTTCACTTCCACGTTGTCTCATGAGCTCCCTGAGCTCAGAGTATTCATCCCCCTGGCAAGCCAGACCAGGCAGTGAGCTGGAACAAAACCCTTTCATTAGGGCCTAAGCTTCAAAAGTCCTGGCTTCAAAAGTCTCAAAGAAAAACAACCACGAAGCACTGTTCCTTATTGTTAAAGCAGTAATTAACATTACTGGTATAATAATGAAATAAATTAATTTCTTTCTGATTCCCTGTGATCTAGGATGTGAAGTTGTACCAGATGTAAATGTTGCAGCGAAGAAGTTTGGAATCAAATTACTAATTCCTGTTGCAGATGGCATGAATGAAGCATATTTAAGATGCGATAATGTGAGTAATAAGACAAGAGAAAATTTTGATTCAAGATTTATGGCAGATTGTCCTGTTCTAGAATTTGTATAGAAAAAATGAGGATGCTGCAGAGAGTTTGTCTAAATCTTTAGAAAATTTAAGAATGATGTGGTGGCCTAATAAATACATAATTGTTCTGGGGACATAAGGACAGTAAGTCATCTTGTGCTTACCACCAGTTGCCAAGTAAAGCCAGAACAAACTATGAAAAAAAAAAAAAAAAAAAAGATGTTACAGCATTTTGTTCCAATATTGTCAGAGAATTGAGGTTTGGATTTTGTTCTCTTTTTTCTTAATTAGAACTCTCCCCATTCAGATGAGGAGAGCATGATAAGGATCTTACATTAGTTTTCAGTTTATTGCAACTTATCAGATCAAATTGTGTAAAAAGTGTTCAGTGAGTGAAAACCAGTCATGCAATAAAATTTCCAAGAGAATCTATTTCAAGGTGCTGGATTTCTTAGAAAATTTAAAACCTAGGAGTAGTTGAAACTAGTCCAGTCAGGAAGGAAGAACAGTAACAAACAATGGTCTTTGTTTCAGGAGGATCAGTACGCTCGGTGGATGGCTGCTTGTGTTTTAGCCTCCAAGGGCAGAACGATGGCAGACAGCTCCTACCAGCCCGAGGTCCAGAAGATCCTTTCCTTCCTGCAGATGAAGAACTGGACCATGTGTTCCCAGGCTGCCTCTGAGCCAGACAATGTAGATATGAAACCCGAATGCTTCGTCTCACCGCGCTACACCAAAAAATTCAAGTCCAAGCAGGTATCCTGAGTATGGCTGGATGGCTGGGCGTGGGCGATTCCAGGGGGTGCTTAGGGATGAGGCTGGATCAAAGCAGCATTTGGAAGCCTTGCAGTACAGCTCCCTGCAGTAGCCATTTGTCCCTTTACAAGAGGCCTTTTCTTCAAACTGAACACAGGGACAGGTGTTTTGGCACCTCCTGCAAGCACTTCTCCTACATCCACACCTGGCTTAAGTCATCCATGATGTTCTGCTCCTGATAACACTGTTCCTGAAAGTCTCTTCAGAGTAGCAAAGGAAGCATTTTAAGGACTGCCACTGTCTGCATCTGATTCAACAGGGTCTTTGGGCCCTCTTGCCCTTCAAGTCTTTCCTTGCTCTCCACCTAATTCCTTGTCCTGCTTTGGCTGTGCAAGAGCTCGGCCTGTCTGTCCTGAGGAGGGTCCCCAGAGCAGTGTATGGAGCCAGGGCAGTGCTGCACAAACCCAGACCTGAGACCTTGCTGTCCATTCTGCCCTTTGCATTTGGGATGTGTCCCCAAGTGCCCTCTGTGCTGCATCTGCACAAACAGTGACAACAAAGTGTCTGAACACAGCGTCAGACCTCATGATTTCTGATTTAGTGAAAGCAACAGGATTTTTGTTCTCCAGTCAGCTGAAAACTTTCTCTCTTCCTGTTTCCCAGCTGACTGCCCGTATTCTGGAAGCCCACCAAAATGTATCCCAGATGTCCCTGGTGGAGGCCAAGCTGCGTTTTATCCAAGCCTGGCAGTCCCTCCCTGAGTTTGGTTTATCCTACTACATTGTAAGGTAATTGCACTCTCACTCACATCAAGCTGCTGTAACAAGTTCATGCTCAGTGATTTGCAGGAAGTTCTTTGACACCCTGTTCCAAAAACATTTTCTGGTTTTCCCCCCACAGACTTCTTTTAATTTAAGTGATTTTCCCTACTGCTGGTTTTTTCTATAGGAGTAGCACCCAGTAGCTCCATTCCTGGAGTGAGACTCTTCATTACATCTGCCTTGGTACAGACCTCTTGGGTTTAGCCTGAGTAACTTCTCACTAGCATGAAACCCTTACTGTCATAAACTCTTCAAAATGTATAAAATGCCTGTCTAATTGGTGTGCTCAGGTTTGCAGGATGTGTTCACTCTGGCCCTTATTCACTGCAATATGATAAAATGCTAATTTATTTTGTATTTCATTAAGAAAACAGCAGATTATCCCTTTTTAAGGTTAATCTGGTAGAGCAGTGAGCACAAGAAAGGTCCCATTGTGTTCACAGCAGCTTCCTTGGACACAGCAGAGGTCTGATCTGCAGCCTTTTCTCTTGACAAAACACCAAAAAGCTCAAAATTACTGGCACAACCATACTTGGAGGCACCTTCCTTAATTTGCCTTCCAGGGCTGGCCAGGAATCATCTGTGGTACAAATTGAAGCAGCTGGGAAGCACGCTCTGGCAGAGGCCAGCTGGCATAGCACAGCCCACATCTGCACTACTGAACTGTGACTTCCCAAAATCCAGTAGCCTCGTGTGAACTGTGGGATCGTGTGGGTCCTTGGATGTCCCAGGTTCCAGACTGTGCCTGGGAGTCACTTGAGAAAGCACTGCTTGTTTGGAGCCAGAATTCTCCCTGAATTCCATGCCCAAAAAAGGTCCCTGATTCTGTTGAATTTACTACCACAGGTACAGATTTTTTGCCCCATCTGTCACCATTAATCCTGTTAAAAGCACAGTCAAACCCAACACCTAAACTGCATTTTAGTGGTGAATTGCTACAAACTAAGTGTCTCAGTGGGGCATTAAGCAAAGCACAAATTGTGTCCAGGTCACATTTTCTCCCTAAGGTCCAGCTGCATCTAAAGAGAGAAGTTTCACAAACAGGATCAGAAATACTGAAAGTACTCACAGCAGGCAGATGAGATTTCTTCCAGCTTTCAGCATGAAGGTAGAGGAAGGTTGTTTCTTTACCAGAGTAATCTGTTCCTAGCTATTCCCAACTCAAAAAATTCTGTCCCCAAAAGATTCAGATGTTTTTGTATTTAGTTTTCATCTCTAATCAGAAGAACGTTGTAACGTTAAAATGCCTCAATAATTTTGTAATGTGACTTATACTCAAAAACATGTATATATCAGTTGTTTTGATTATATAATTTAGGTTAATATAACTAGAGGAACGTGTTTCAACATTAGAGAAATGAAGCAACAAAAATTATTGTTGGCATTTTTTCCAGTAAAAATATAATCAAGTTCATGCATTTGGGAAGAACAGTATTTTTTTTTAGCAGGAAACAATGAAATGGAAAGATTTCAGCCAGATCTACCTTCCTGATTATTTTCCATCTTGCACCATGGCTCACCAGCCTATACTTTTGCTTTATAACGAATCCTGTTCTAAAGATGGGTCCAAGCTCTCCTCAATCCCAGGCTGTTGTGACTTTTCCCACGTTTTTTGCACTTCCAGAGAAGAGCAGCTGAAATGCTCCTCTAGCCAGAAATCATTGCCAAGCAGATCTGCTCAAAGGCTTTGGGTTCTTTTCAGGTTTAAAGGAAGCAAGAAGGATGATGTGCTTGGGGTGTCCTATAACAGGCTGATACGGATAGATATGGCCACAGGAGATCCTATCACAACGTGGAGGTTCTCCAACATGAAGCAGTGGAATGTGAACTGGGAAATCCGCCAGGTAAACCCAGAACAGCTCTGCCTTCAGTGCTTGCATTTCACACACTCAAAGATGCTTTCAGAAAATATTTTCCAGCCTCACTGAAAAGATTTTGAACGTGTTGTGACATGTTATTAAATAAGCTGTCTGCAGTTTTTCTTAGTGGAGTCTGTAGTCAAAAATCAGAAACAAAAAGATCACCAGTTTTAAAGGTTCCTACCAAGCTTATTCTTGACAAGTTGTCCTTGATTTTGATGGGATGAAATAGAGACTCCAAGGTGAATTCCAACATGTGTTTACTGCTCTGTCAGTAAAAATCTCATTTTAACTCTCATGCATCATCCTCTACATTGTGGTGGTTCAGTCTCTATTACAGACTGAGGATATAGGAACCCTGTTTGTCTTTCAAATCCCAAACTGAGATTGTGAGGCCTGCAGCTCTGTGTCAAGGTGTGGTCACTGATTTGGGGCTTCAAAGCTTCAATCCAGCTGTATAAATTGTAGATTTCTGGGGTGGAACTAGTGTGACCTGATGTAAATTGAAGCAGCCTGGAAACAGTTCCTGCTTATGGAGTTTTGCAGGAACCAGGAGAGATCAGATACACTCTCTACTGCTCTCCTGCAGTACTCCCTGCACCAGTGCCTGTAATTCTGGGTCAGGTTGCTGGGTTTACATTAGATCCCTCTCAAAAAAGGCAGAATCCACAGTGATCAACTAACCTCAGTTAGCTGCATTTTAGAACTGACGGTAGCTGGAAACCAAAACGGGGACCCCAAAGGCAGATTTAAGGTCAGCACATAACAACAGACAGATTAAACAGATTATTCACTAGACAAAGAGTCAGGAGTGCCATTCCTGCTCTTCCCAGTGTTCCCTTTATATGCCATTGGAAAAAAGTTAAAAGATTTTGTTGCCTGCTTGAACAAGCAAAAGTATTCACCACAAGAGGGCCCTGATGTAGCAGCAAACCTAAAACCAAGCAGCCAAACACTGAGCATCCAGCAGACCCAGAACTCTTGGTTAGCAGGGGCAGGTAGTACTTTATCACAGCATTTGTGATCCAGCTGTGTTTCTTCCCAGCTTATCTCTGTCTGAATTTGCCACATCTGTTCTCCTTAGGTTGCCATCGAGTTTGACCAGAACGTGTCCATCGCTTTCACGTGCCTGAGTGCAGACTGCAAAATCATCCATGAGTATATTGGGGGTTACATCTTCTTGTCAACACGTTCCAAGGACCACAATGAAACGCTGGATGAAGAACTCTTCCACAAATTAACTGGAGGTCAGGAATGAGATGAAGTAAACTCTCTTCCCACTGCCTGCTTGTTCTTATAGCTAAGACTACCAGAGATAAAACAAAAATATCTCTGATTGTTAATTGCCGGCTACTAATTAGCGTACGTGTCGGTCTTGTACTATGACTGGGATGGTTTACGGTTTTTGTTAAATACTGAAGCTAATGTCACTGGATGCAGTATGGCAACTCCATCATTAATACTTGAGAAAATGTAATCGTTTTTGTTTTCCTTTTGTACAGCTCAATGTTTTTAAATAAAGTGTCTAGCCACTGGACAATTTATTAATCTAGTATTTTTAATTGCAGCAATCTGTTTAAGCATCCAGAACAAGTAACTTGAGGATATGGTACAGTGAATTTACTTCTCTGTTACAGCCAGGCAACTTCCATTGTTAAACTGGCCATTGTTAAACAGCCCAGCATTTATCAGCTGAATAAATACATATTTTAAAGCTCCATGGCTTGTCTAACACTTGCCCTGAGAACACAAAACATTCCAAAGTCCTGCAGACTAAGCTATTGAAACTCCTGTAGTGGTTACTCAGTTGCTCAAAAATGTAGAGCCCGTGTCCACCTTCATCCACTGAAGTGGTTTCCTAAAAGCCAGAGAAGCCACAGAGCATTCGTCTTAGCAGCACTGGATCCAAAACGTTCATATTTTGAGGAACATTGTTACTTACCTGGTTGAGAAATGTGCTTTAGGAACTATCTAAAACTATTAAAGAAGCCTCTGAGTGTGTCTCTATTTTCTGTCTCTGTTATTCTGTTTCACTGTGACATCTCACTGAACGAAGCTATTCACGTGAGGATCTGAAAAGCCTGTAGAAATGACTTTACATGTGTGCTGCAAAATGCAAAGAGTGATGCTCAGAGGGCTGGAGCCCCTCTGCTCTGGAGACAGGCTGAGAGAGATGGGGATGTTCAGCCTAGAGAAGAGAAGGCTCTGGGGAGACCTAAAAGCCCCTGGAAGGGCTACGAGGGACTTTTGCCTAGGGCACACCGTGATGGGACAAGGGGGAATGGCTTCCCACTGACAGGGCAGGGCTGGATCGGATCTTGGGGAGAAATTCTTCCCTGTGAGGGTGGTAAGGCCTTGGCACAGGTTTCCCAGAGGAGCTGTGGATCTCTCTGAGGAGCTGTGGATGTCTCAGATCTGAAGCCAGCAGCTCTGCCTGCTGGAAGGAGCCACACACATCCACCGAAGTGAATGAAATTTGATACTACCCTGTAAAGCAAGGACAGAGTGGAACCGGGAGAATTCATGAAACTACTGGACAAACCAAAACTGGTTTCACATATCTAAAGAAGTACAATGGGCAGGTGTTGTCATATCATAAAGGGATGCTGCAGAAACCACTGCATAAATCCATAACATCACTGGAAACTGAGAGCCCTCATTTTCATGCCATTTGCTCTGCTTTTCCCCAGCTCCATCAATGGGTTTTATTGGAATCACTCCCAGTTTGTGCAGTTTAAACTACAGCTTTACATTTTGCAAAAAGAAAAAATTACAGCCTGCTTCCCAACCCTCTGTTCTTCCCTCTCCTCAGCACTTTTTGTACAGGCTGAGGGACCATCCAGTTTTCCTTCAGAAGAGAACCTACTCACTTGTCACCTGCTTGACCCAAGCAAAGTATATTCCTCACGTTGTGAGATCTGCCCAAGTCCAAACACTAGCCATATTTAAAGCCTGCCTAAGAGTGCCATGGGAGAGCTAAATGCTCCTATTAGTGCCAGCACCTCTTCCACAGACAGCTGCCTTCCAGATCAGTCTCCACTGAGGCTTTGCAGTGGGGATCCTGACCATGCCTGCATGGAACCCTTCCTTTGGCAACGAGCAATGCCAGACTCCTGTGGATTGCTCCCTGGGAAGCACAACCCATGCTTGCCACTCTCAGAGCAGAGCTTGTCCCAGAGTGCTGCATGGAGGCCCTGTAGTTGCCACTTGCCTATGTGACCTGAGCACAGGAATGCAGAGACTGGGGAAATCTGAGCATAGCTCTCATTAGCAGAGTGTGGCTCATTTCGTTGCTAAACAAGCACGTTCACTTGCAGTTCAAGCTGTCTCTGCTGAGATTTCAGAGAAACAAGCAAATATTTCCATTTTCTTTCCTGCCCCTCCTGCAATCTTACCCAGTGTGTCACTGCCTTTGCACTAAATCCTTCACTGCTGCTTTGCAAGAAGGAGTTCTGCCAGCTCATCCTGGCTGGCTGAAAGCCCTATCCTTTGCCATTTTAGGTTTAAGAGAGTGATCCCCTGCTGATGCCCCCTCTCTGTATTTCCTTGGGTCATTCAGCTGTCTCTTCTCCTTGCCCCACTCACTTTGCAAGGCTTTTTCACAATAGGTGGGAAACTGGTTTTATCCAGCTGCTTTGAGTGCTGCACGTGACTGCAGCTCCTCTTCCTACAAAGAGGAGAGGTTTCAGTGGGAAGACTCCTTCCTGGAGAGGTTGGAGTGGGAAGGCAAGACCCAGGGCATTCCTGCACTTCCATAATTCCAGGCTAGATATGGTGGGCAGCACCTGTGAGGAGGCCTGCCCCAGCCTGCTGTGCCTGACACCTGCACCAGCCACAGCCTGGAGTCATCTTTCATCCCACCCTGTGTCAGCCAGCACGTCCCACCAGGCTCCGGACATTCCCTCAATGCACGTGGAGTTCCACACCCTCCCTAATTAGTGCAATAACCTGATCACTTTGGGCTCTCATGAGCTCATCACACCTATTTATACACAGGGTTAAGACCACGGGCTGAGTGGGCTGTAGAAACCACGTTATTAATTGCACAGTGCCAGATGTGGGAGAGGTTTCCCAGAATGAGTGGAAGCAGGACAGGGGCGTCCACCCTGAAGTTTTGCAATACAGAGATGAAATCCCGGACAGGAATGTTATTAGATGAAAACAAACCTTTAGGAAACTTACACCTCAGCTCAGCTGCAACCCTATTCTGTACACGGTGCTTAATTAAACCCAAGCCAGGTCAGGGTAAAGCACTGCCGATGTCAGATGGATTTTGCTGCTCTTACATCAAATTCCATAGGGGATTTCACCACTGCCTTCAGCCTGGGTTAGGAGACACACACCCCATCGTTTTCTGAAACCTCGGCTAAATAATCCTGTTCTTCCATCCTCCCCCCTTTCTCTGTAGGAAAATGTCTTGCTTGTGCTTGCTCTGTGGACAGACCTGTGATACAGTTCTTCTGTTGGCTTTAAAAGCCAGTCTCCAGATTTTTTTTTCAGGATATTTTCATACTTAACCATCACTTGGATCACGGCCAGTAAGAAACATTCACCTCTTAAACTTTACAGCCTGGTACCATCCTCACCTTCTCCTGCTCGCCCCAGCTCTGCTTATCTTGGTGTCACTAAGGAATGCAGGGCTCAGCCCGAGAATTCCTGCGGGCAGAGGGGCTTTGTGCAGCCCTGAATCGCCCCCGGGGAGGGGGCGTCTGCTTCAGCTCTCTTTGCATCACGGGTGTGAAAAGGCTGACAGGAACGCCTGCCTTTGCTAACTGCTCCCTCAGGTTGTCACCGAAACTCTCAGAAAAGCGGAAAAAAGAATAAAAGGCGACATGAGAACAAGCCAAAGTGAATCACAAAGGGGAAATTTCTGCCTGCTGTTAGCAGATATTTCAAAGAAACTTTTGAACGAGGGCAGCTGCGTGCCCTGGGAAACTTCCACCAGTACCTGGGCAGCTGCCTGAGATGTAGCACCACAGCAGAAATATTTCAGATTATGAGAGTTTGCAGTTAAGCAAAGAGCTGGGGAGATACAATACCTGCCACAAGAACTGGCCAAACAAAAAAGCAGAAACAAAGATGGAAAATAAAAATAACCAAAGCTCATTTTCCAAATGTGCTCTGCCTCTTACAACACGTTCTCTGTATATCGCTCAGAAATCAAGGGCCTCGGGGCAAAGAAAACCTCCACCTCCCTTCCACCTTCACCAAAACGAGCAGCTGCTTTCTCAGTCTGACAGTCTGCTCGACTCAGTCTCCAAAATAAAGTCAGTAAGGATGAACTCATTAAAATTAAGGCAGCTTTTGGCTCACCGAGTTTCCTGGAGTATTTTTTCTAAGATATTAAAATCAATAAGATAACAAATAATCCTAAGATAAGCAATGAAAATTCACCTGTAAATGTAAATGCTGAGCTAAGGGCAGCAAACACAAATATTTAATAGTCCAGGGCAACGCCAGGCCGCCTCCCTGCTCCTCGGCTTCCCAAAGAGCAGCACCGCGGCCGGCAGCTCTGCGAAGCCAGAGGGAAGGCAGGGTTTCCACCGGCCTGTCTGGAGCTGGGCTTTCTTCCTCTTAAACCAAATTCTTCAGATTTTTGTAACCTGCTCCACTGTGCCCTTTGAACCGCAGCGAGTGCAGAGCTCTGGAGGTACCTGCGGGCGCGCACGTGCCGGGCCCGGCCGCCCCGCTCCGCCCGCGCCACCAGGGTCAGTGGTGGGATTAGCCCCTCATTTAGGAAACCATCCGTCTTGCCCTAGAGCCATTCCGCAGGGGAGCAACATGTGCACCTCTCCCAGCCTCCGAGGGAACGGCAACGGCTCCAGAGAGTCCTACGGGAAGCTCCTATCTCTGTTCTGTGGATGTTCTGGTGTTTTTCAAGGCTCTCTCCCCACGCACATAATGACCCACACGGTCAATAGATAAGGACTGCCTAATGCTTGCTTGCAGACTCAACGGTTTGGGGCAAGCAAGGCCTTTATCTGCACTTTAGCACCGAAGTTTACAGGTCGGTGATGCCTTCATGTCAGGGATCTGTTTTGTTGCCCCGATAAAGGAAAAGCACTGACTACCGTTCTCCTTGGAAATTTTAAAAATTAGTTGTCCTGCAGCAGCAACAGAACAACCACCTTTTAGTTTGGAACAATCTCCATCAACTCATCCCTTTCTGGGATCGTTTCCCTGACTTTATTCTCTGTTCTCGACCTAATTATTGTTTGAATTGTGGGACTGCTGAAAAACGCAGCTCGGGGCAGGTCCCTCAGTGGGAGATGGTTTCTGTTGTCAGATTTACTTATCCGGCTAAGGATGAGAGAAGTAGCAGGAAGGGAATTGTCCCAAGCCATGTGGTACACAGATGCAGAGCAAAGAACACAACCCACGCACAGCGGGACCAGGAGAGGCCTCCCAAGGCCGTCACACGGGGAGTGAGATGCCCTACGCCCTCTCCATCAGCACAGAGAATTCCTCTCTGCTGGAGGAGCAGGTGAGAGTTTCATTTCTGACATATCCTAAGGGCCTCCTTAGAAAAGTAATTTGTCCTGCATGAACTTTTGCAGGTTTTACTCCCCAAGAGCAAGAGTCTTAGAAATTTAAACACTTGAAGCCCCTCATTGGCGCCTAAAGAGAGAGACCAAAGCTCATGTTAGCAGGCAGAGCCCCAGCTTTACATCATCCTGACCTGCCAACAAAGGAACACAATTCCTCTCCCTCCCCCCGTCGGTGGAAGACGTGAGAGTTGGGACTATTGACACTGATCTTTTCCCTTTACCCCCCTCTGCTTAGACAAAGACAGACAGGAGCAGCCCTGCCTGAGTGTTGGGAAATAAGAGCCCTCCCACCCACCTCCTGCTAGGGCCAAGGGAGCGGGGAAAGCTGCCCGGAGCCGCCCCCTCTCCAAGCTGGATGCGGGGGAGCGAGCCTGGAACAAACCTCGCCTGAGCTTGTGGGCAGAGCCGGGAGCAGGGAAAGCTGGGAACAGAAGAGAGGCAGTTCACGCTGCCGGCTGAGTCACCCCCAGCGTATAAAATCAGGGCCAAGCAATCGGAGTCACTCCGAGCGGAGGCACGAGGCAGCGGGACTTTTGGACAGGTACGTGCAAGCGGATGCGGTTTAGAGGCAAGGATTAAGATTAAATCTAAGACTGGAATACTGCAGCCCAATTCCTCCCATCCTCTCCCTGCCAATGTGCTGCGGAGCAGGAGATCCAGCGGCTCCGGTGACCGGGAAGCCCTGAGGCTGCTTGGATCTTGCACGGTTCCGTCTGACGAAAAGGACACAGGCAAACACAACACGTTATTTTGGCGGGCCGGTGTATACTATTTTGCTGGTCCCTACCTCAAACCTGGGATGGCAGCAAAGGATAACGGTCTGGGCAAGACCTGGCATCATTCAGGAAACAGCAAGGAGCAATTAAACTTTGGAATAAGTTTGAGCTCTTTCATAATTCGTGGGGCTTCGGCTACCACCCTACACTGTAATATATTTCTGGATGACGAATCATCATTTTGTTGCCGAGAAGCAAAAAAAGACAAAAGACAGCTCAACAAGAAAAGCGCGAGTCTGGGGCTGGGGTTAACTCCTTCCTCTGACGCACATTACCTGTGGGGACCCCGCACAAGTCACTAAGGACTTTTTTTTTTTGTAAAAAAAAAAAAAAAAAGACCAAAGCAGGGGTGGGAGGAGGAGGGAGCACAGAGGGAGCTGTAACACTAAATAACATGTTTCTTGGCGCTCAGGCCTTTGGGGCCCCGATCCAGGAGCATACTCAGTTTCTGACCACTTCCACTGCAATGTGGTTCGGGAGCTGCATTTTCAGTGCATCCTTTCCCAGCAGCTGGGCCGTGCAGCCTGCCTGTGGCTGCCAGCTGCTCAGGAGCCCCAAGAGCCCTGTGGGGTCCCCACTGGCACTGTCCTCAGAATGGGGCACAACCGCCCTGGCAAAGCCCACACAAGTCCCTGGTTTTTCTGTTCCAGCTTCTGCTAAGGAAAGGAAAGTCCTTCCTAACGCATGAAAGGCACTTTTCCCTGCCCACTCCAACACAACTCAGCCCAGTTTGGGGTCCTGGGCTGTAAAGTTTGGCAATCCTCCTCTGTCCTCGGATCCATTAATTTGCTTTACACCACCTCACAGAAAAAAGTCCCTTGCCACAGGCACGTTTGACCCGGTTGTTTGGGCATCACCCCACTGGAAAACTCTTCTCACTGGGCTGGCCAAACTGGACACTGTGCAGGACAACCTGCTGGCCAAACTGGACACTGTGCAGGACAACCTGCTGGCACTGAGGGTCCTGGTGTGGGATACAACTTGGTTCATGCTTCCTGCATGAACGACTGCAGGCACACTTAGACTAAGACTGCACGATACTTCTGTCCCCAAGGATTCATGTTTACTTAGGCTTAATTACAGAAGAGCTATTAATTATCACTTATCACTGTCTGGATGTAATAGGAAAGGGCTTATAAACTGTTTTTCTTTTAAATAGTTTTTAGATGATTGGAGGGATTTTAATTCAGCTCTAAATTATGATGTTTTGTTTTCTCCTCCCTGATACAAAAAGGAAACAGATCTTGCAAACTACAAGCACCGCTGAGAGGGATGTTGCCACCCTTGCTCATCCTCCCTCTGCTGCTGGGGACCACAGCACATGGCCTGGTGAGCAGAGCAGCATCCAGGGATGTCACCACCTTTTTCCAGCTGGCTCAGGAGGACACTTGGGAGAATGTTAATCTCACCAGCATGACCTGTGAGGATCAGAAGAACAGGACCTGGATCACCCTGCAGCTGACCAACAGCAGCCTGACAGCTTTCCCAGTCTGCCTTCCGGAGGCCCTGGAGACCTTGGATCTCAGCAATAACTTCTTGGAAGAGGTGAATGGCACAGAGCTAGCAAACCTCCCACAGCTGCGTGTCCTCTCGCTGAGGCACAACCACCTCTGGTCAGTGAGGTGGGGATCTGAAGCCCTCAGCAGTCTCCTCAAGCTGGACTTGAGCTTTAATAAGCTGTCATCTGTGCCATCCTGCCACGGCTCTGCCCTGCCTAACCTGAGGTGGTTGTCCTTGGCTGGAAATCCCCTGATTGAAATCCAGCCACTGGCTTTTTCCTGCTACCCTCAGCTGCAGGTCCTGAACCTCTCTGCAACGCTGCTCGGGCAGGATGACAGCAGAGGAATTGGAGACTCTGCTTTTGCCATCGGCACAGATCCCAACGAGGCCATGAACAGGCCTGGAAACTCCATCAATGTGCTTGATCTGAGCGGGACCTTTTTTGAGAAAAGTAAGTTTCTGGGTTTCCCACTGTAAACACAGGGCTTGTTCAGCCCGGGGAAGCAGAAGCCTTGCTGGGACGATGGCTCCCATCCTGGCTGAGCCTGGAGTGCAGGGGGAACACCCCACACTGAAAGCTGCAAACAGCTGGTTCAGGCGTGCAAGGCACTCTCACGCAAAGCAGCCTCCCAAAGGAAGGGCAGAGACCAAATACCATGAGACAGGACGATTTGTCCCAGTGTAGTCACCCACCTCCATCCTAATCCCACTGTCTGCTACTGACAGTCACCTCCCTGTCAGCCCCGGGATTAGTTTTGGGAAGCACAGAAGGAAATTAGTTTCTCTTTCCAGACAGGCTGTTGAAATCTTTCTTTGTCCCCACAGCTACACTCAGCCTTTAGAGCTGCATTGAAGACGAACAGAGAGAGGCTTTTTGTGCCATCCACAGCCGGCCAAATACTTCCGCTGGGGGTGGGAGGGGGGGCAATCCCTGCTCCAAGCAATCCACAGGAGGTTTTTTCCCTTTTGCCCTGCCAGCCTCAGTTTATACCTGAGGTGCTGAGACACACAGATGTGAGATGCCTTGCCCAGCTGCTCTCAGCCTGGGGCAGGGTCAGGGCCTCCTCAAGCTAGAGGCTTCAGTTCAACTCACATTAAACAGCTGCACCACCAAATTTCCTCCGTGAATTTGCCTAATCCCTCTTGTGGTAGCGAGTTACCCTATTGAGTCATGGGACAGAAAGGCCCTTTCTTACAAGATTTATTCTTTCAGTTTCATGCCTCCTGGCTCTTTTTCCTGTGCTAAGAGAAATAAGCGATTTGCCTTTCTTGCACCAGCCAGGACCTTATAGACCACTTTCCTGAGCAGAGAAATCCTTGTTAATTTTATTTCACCCAACAAGAAATCTATTCCATATCTCTTATCAGCTTTGTTGCCCTATTTTCCCCTCTTTTCCTCTGCCCTATGACAGCCTGACCTGCAGGGACTATAACAAAAATGCAGCTGCATGAGTGTTTACACGCCGGTGTATTGACTTTTGTTCTATTCCTTTCCCAAAGAGAATAGCTGCAGAAGGTGACAGATACTTTATATCTATGAATTCAAACCCTTTTTCTAGGCAGAAATCCATTGGAATGCTCTGTTCAGGCAATAGGTGTAAATTCTTTTCTGTTTCAGTTCAACCAGAGTGGGCCAGAGATTTGGCCAGCCTCAGATCACTTCACCTGACAAACATGCCACGGTTAAGAAGCCTTGACAGCGACTTCTTCAGGTCCCTGCCTGGTCTCCGAGAGCTGCACTGTCAGGACTCCCGTTCCCTGGGTTTCGTGCAGACAGAGATGTTTGACAGTGCTCCTCATCTGAGCCATCTCTCATTTGAGAAGTGAGTTGTTCATTTCTGCCCTTCCTCACATAATGCTGCCTTTGCCTCACAGCCCTGTGGTGCCTGGGAGCTGACTTGAACAGTTTGTTATCAGATTTAGGAAGGAGGAGTGGACTTGCTGTCTTTGCCATGTAAAATCTGTGATCTGGCCTGGTAGAGCTGATACAGCCCAAAGAGGCAGCATGGGGGTCATAGCACAATTAACTGTTTGCCTGAGGTTGTATCCATTGTGTTCCCACTCCTCTGCCTTATCTGCCTGTCCCATGGATGAATTCACCCAGGGCTGTTTAGATCAGTACAGATCCACTGAACTCTGCTTGTGACAAAGGCTTCCAAGGGCAATATCCCACCAGAGGAGAAGCAGGTCACTGTGGGTTCCCTGCTCTGCAGGGCTGAGTGCTGACAGTTCTCCAAAACCTGCATCTCAGAAGCAGATAAAATCCTGTCCCTCCCACTTTAGTGTGAGAATTTAATAAGTTCCTTGTTCATCATTAGTAAAAGCAATGTTTTAGTCCTCATTCTAGGGGTAGCACCTCTTGGTACATCACATACCTGGAATACTAAGAGGGACAAAAGTCTGAAACTGATTTATCAAAATAAGAGCAGGTGAAGTGCACACCGGGCAGTCAGCATAAAGGAAAAAATCTGGAGAGCACTTTGAAACATTTTTATAGTAGTGGCCCAGATATAAGCATATCAGAAAACAAACACTAGAGCACTGGCTGTGCCTAGAAACCAGTTTCAGGAAAATAAACCCATACAAAGCAAAAATCCTATGGATTCCATTCCCCCTTGATTGTCCTACTGAATTTACACAGCACTTTCCAACACCTGCAGGAGTACCAGTTTAAAGTGCTAAAAATCACACCCAAACTTAAAGGAATTGAAGTCCTAGAAAAAAGAGCTTCTTCTGAGCAGGCAGAGTGCAGGATGGTAGGTTTAATGACTGGTTACTTCCAGGGCAACTGGGAATATTGCTCTGTGCCTTACACACACTAAGGGTAAGGGATACTAAGCACACTCCAGTTGTTGGAAGGTAGCTCAGCAGTTTTTTTAATTACTGCATTTGTCTTCTTGTAGCTGTAACCTGAGTTCCTTTAATCCTTGGAACACCAATTCATCGGATGGCATCACCATCAGCTTGTACGGGAATCCTCTGCTGTGCAGCTGCCAGCTCTCCTGGCTGCTGTCCAAGCCCGAGAAAGTTGTTCTGCAAAAGTAAGTGAGCCCAAGAGATCGAGTAATGCTCTTCAGACACAACTTCAGTGTGCAAGTTGTTTGGGGATCAGACATTCACCTACCGAATGTCTGGTCCACTAAGTTATTCAAATTCCTTGTGTGTTCTTCCCTTCCACAAGAGGTAAAAGTGCAAAATAATGTCCCTTTCAGGGACTAAGCATAAAGTGTTATTAGCTGTCGATTCTACTTTAGGGTGTGAATATTTTCTTTCTGTTTTGGACCATATTTCACATATTTCCATGTTAGCTGAAGATAGAAAATGAGCTGTCTTGATGTGCCAGCAGAAACTGGAAAACTTTGGAAGATCTTTAACAAATTATTTTCTCCTCACCCTGCTACTTGCAAAGCTTACATCACCACCGGCAGCCAACAAAACCCCTTGCAAATAGCACCATTTCTCACCTATTGTTTTCATGCTCCCCTACAGTTTTACAGTCTAATTACAGTAAGTTGCAGTTAAAAGAAATATTTGCATATAAATGGTCTCTCTTCCTTTTCAAAGGCCACCCAGAAGATTTGTCATCAAATCTCTGAGAGAGCAGGGAAGTAGATTATTGGAATTAGACAGTTTTTCATCGGGATGGGTTTAGCAGTTGCATTCTTTACCAGAATTTCAGCGTCTGAGTAAATAAAGATTTCGATCTTAGTCATTTAAAAAGTCCCGTGTCAGCCCACCTCCAGCTGCCTAAACCAGATGGATTAAGAATCCTGGGAATGCTGTTACAGCTCTCCCCATGTGTTCCCCTGTTACTGCTGCATTAAAGTCTGACCCCTTAAGACAAGTTGAATCCCGATGCCCTTTGCTAAAGTTCACAGCCATTGTTGTACCAAAGGATGCTTCCCCTCGGCATAAGGTATCCCTGCACATTACAAAGCCAAAAAGTCAGTTCCAGCTAAATTCCACAGTCAGTGCTGTGGAAAGCTGCCTGGACTGTTGTTAAGGCAATCTAGCTTTGGTCTAGGTTTCACATTCTCACTAACATAAAGATGGTTTTGACAGCAAGTCACTAATTCTAATCCAAGCAACCTACAGAAACCTGTAATGTTCTTCTGGATCTTGACTATTCTGGTTTCCCTCTGCAGGCCTTGGGAGACTTTTTGCACATCCCAGGAAGATTCGGGCAGACCTTTGACATCTGTTTCACTGCTGGAGCTCTACAACAAATGCCAGTCAGAGAGCAACGTTACACAGCCCGGCTCAAACACAGCCCTTCCTGATCATGGTGCTTTCAGCTTCACCAGTGGTGATGCCTCTGCTGTAGTGACAACAGACTCCGCTCTGCTGACCACAGATTTGACTCACACCAGCTCCCTAATCCAGAGCAATACAAGGAGCACTGCAGCATCCAACCCAATGCTAACCAAAGACACCTATACCAGCTCCCTAATCCAGAGCGATACAAGGAGCACTGTAGCATCCAACCCAATGCTCACCAAAGACACCTATACCAGCTCCCTAATCCAGAGGGATGTGATGAGCACGGCAGCATCCAACCCAGCAGAGCCCATCCTAACAAAGGCCAACAGTTCCTCCCACGAGGAGGAGGCAGTTTCTGAATCCACAAGCAGTCCCCCTTCCTTGGCATCTGTTACCTCCTTCCCGGTTTTTCTCCAAGAGCTCTTTGCTCAGCCCTCAGACCACAGCTCCACAGGTCCAGCTGGAACGGAACAGCTACAGAGAGGGCTCAGAACAACAGACACAACATTCCCCCAGGAAAGGCCATTCAACCAGAGCACCAGTGATTATTCCACTGGAGGAACAGGAGTCCCCGACACCACCAACCACCACGGTCACTCCTTTGCCACCCATGCCAGGGAAGGTGCCCCCCAAACGAGCCCCCCACAGCTGAGCTCCACAAGGAGCAGTGCCCGCTCAGAGCCCGCACCCACCACGCCATCGCCACATTACACCGATGACTACGACTACGAAGAGCAGCCAAAGGAGGAACCCCCGGTGCAAACGGCCCAGGTCGCCTGTGACTACAATCCTTGCAGGCACCTGCAGAAGCCGTGCAGGGAACTCCAGAACATATCCCAGTGTTCATGTCCCGGCACGTCGAGGGAAGATGAGATTCCAGACCCACCCAGGCTCAGAGAGGTGACTGAAATCACCGACAGCTCTGCACAGATACGCTGGTGTGCCCCATATTCAGTTGTTCACAGCTACGAGCTGATGCTTCGTGCCCAAGACGACGAGGACAGGCAGCTCGTCATGGACAACATCTACCCCACGGCCAGGCAGTACACTCTGTACAACCTGCTACCATTCACCGCTTACCGCATCTGTGTGACTGCCTCCAACAAAGCAGGCTCAAGCCAGACAACAGGCCAGGAAATTCCAGGTAATTCGTGCACCAGCTTTAAAACAAAACCCAGCTACAAGTATGTTTTTGCTGGTCTGTCTGCAGCAAGTGGACTCTTTCTCATTACCACAATTATTTTGTCCGTATGTCTGTGCAAGGCATGTAAAAAGCCTCAGAGTGAGCAGTATGGTACACATTTAGTCTCCTACAAGAACCCAGCATTTGATTATCCCTTAAAACTGCAAACCACTAATTAGCTCTGGGCGATTGTTCTACACATTCAAAGTTCACTATCTCCATCACCTTGGTGTGTTTTTGTGAGACTCTGAAAGTGTCCTTCAGCAAAACTATGAACCATCAGATTCCATAACCCTGACATTTCTAAGGGAGAGAAAATCACCAAAAACAAGAGAAAAACTAATAATGAAGTTAGTCAACCAGAAAAAAGTCTTTGGACTCCTGTTCCTGTACTAAGCAGCAGCAAGCCTGGACACTAATCTTGAAAAGTTGTTTTTGTAATCACCTACAAATAGAGTAGCATAAATTTCACACAGTGAGAGGCTGCCTGGCCAGCTGTCTGCCCCCAGTATCTCTCATGAGCACAGTCAGATGAGAGCTGTAATCCAAGGTGCATTAAGCTTTGCAAGACATACTCTGCTTTTATTCACAGAGCAAAGCTGGGGGTTCCGTTTTTTAAAGGTATTATCCATAAAGACAGTATAGCTGAAAGGAGCGAGTGGGCAAGTTGTGGCAGATCTAACTCCTTAAGCAGATGCAGTGGATGCATATGATCAACCTAACTTCAGTTCAGGAAAAAGAAACATGAAATTTAATTGTAGTCACAGATTGTGCAGGATCCTTAGGGCAGGGGTAATTGTTTTGGTCTGGCTTTTTATGAGGTTGTCCCAGCTGAGCCTCCCAAGTGCTTCCCCGAAACAAGCTCACAGGCAGTGGGGGGTTTGCAGTACAGCAGTAACCCATAGAAGGGGGAGGGGAGCACGTCAACATTTGCTTCCCAGTGGATTTTAAGCAGAGAGGATGTTCCATCCCAATCATCTGTCCCATCTACAGCTTTAGCAGCTGATGATTTACCTCATACAGAGGCAAAAAGCCAAGTAATGAAGCAATCTAATGGTGTGCTGCTAAGGCTTGAAAAACCCAAATCCCCTGCACTAGCAGCAGACCATTCTGCAGACACCTTTCAAAGGAACACTTGGGTGCCAATTTCTGTACAATAATAGTAAGAAATGCTGACAATCCCAACTCTGAGCTTGCCATTGGAATCCAAAGAGGTGTCCCAGTCTGATATTTCCCCATAGGCTTCATTTCCAGGAGCTGCCTGTTCCTGCTGCTGTGCAGTGCTGTACAGGTGTCTGTACAGTGGATAAACCCCCCTGAACTCTGAGGGGAAGGTGCTGTACTGTGTAAGAGTCTCTATTGTGTTCTTTTGGGGTTTTTAATGCTCTGAGTACTACTGAAATAAAAGCCACAGAGCTACGTTCTGGTTTTTCATTAAAGACATGGATCTTGGTGTTGTCTTTACCATCTACGATGTTTAGACTGAGAAATTAACTCCTTTTGTTGTTTTAGAATGAACTTTCAACACGTAGTAAAGAAATGTTTTTATGATGGTAGATTTGTGTTCTCTGATGGCCCAAGAGCTTTCATTTTGTATGTGGCAGAAGGAGGCTTGCTCTTGTCACCACTATGGGCTTGCAGTCCTTTCCTGGGAATTTGTCCTCTCTGCAGCACTGCACTGGGAGTGACACCATCACTGGACAGGTACAGATTCCTGCCACATCTGTCCCAAGTTTGGCTCAGCTCCATGACTCAAACTCGTAACAGAAGTGAAATGCAAATGAAGAAGACAAGATGGTGTGACCTCTCACTTTGAAAACCTCTTATTTTTACATTCTGGTAGTTCAGAGTTTTCTCTGTTTGGACCTAGGTTTTTATACTTATTTCTGGCCTGGCTTTTCCTGCATGTTCTCGAGGATTTAGTGAACGGGTACATATGATTGTCATTTGAAGGGAGCAAGTGAGCCAAAGACTCATTATCCCAAACTGGGGCAGAGATCATACATTTCCTTGTGTTTGAACAGCACAGCTCTAGGAGACCTTGACTGGGGTGTTTGGTTTTACCAGAAACAAAGCAAAATAAGAGATTTGTGAATAGCAATTTATATTGTTTCAAAGATTAGCTCCAGAGAAGGACAGGAAAAAAAGATACTACAGCTGAAAATAAAGATTGCTTCAACTTAAATATGAGTTAGTCTAAAGCAAGGGACATCATTTAAAGTGAGGTATTGGGAAGACATATCTCCCTACCCTTTACCACACTGCAGCTCGTAATCTCTGAACTAGGAAGTTCATCACAATTGATTTCTCCAATTCTCCCTCCAGCCTCTCCTGAATTTCACAGCCAAGGGAACACATTAGAGCTTCCCATTCTTTTAAGGCGCCCTTTCTGGGAGCCACACAAATATAGAAGTCCTGCTCCCACAATCCCCACTTGTTCCAACTTAAACAGCCCAATTCCATCTGAGCTGATGAACCATCCTGAAGCACAGATGCCCCAGGCAGGGGCAGTGCCTCTCTCTTGCCCAGTTACACTCAACTCTTCCACAAGTGGAAAGTGGAATGTATGAGATGCAGCAGCAGGGTTAAAAACATGGGATATGTATTTATTAACACCTGTAAGAAGGATCAGTGCTTCAAATGCAGATATTTTTTTTGCTACTACCACCTTGTATTTTCACCAGGATTCATTTTAGTAATGACCAACTAAACTCTTTTTTCCAGCCGAGGGAGCTCTCAGAGAGCTGCTCGGGACTGAGGCAGTGAGGGGAGCAAAGCAATCCGGGGGCTGCACGGAAACTTTGCCGATAAAGCCGTGTTCAGGAGCTGCCCAGCTTTGCTCCGCCTGCTTGTTCCTCCCCCTTCCCCTGATTGCACCCAGCAACAAATCCTGTTCGTACCTCCAGCTTCAAAGACATCGACCTTTGACAGTGTGACTGGAATACCCAAGCATCTCTGAAACAATAGCTATCAAAAGCCAAAATATAAAAAAAAATATGACTAAAAGTTCACTTACTGTTGCGCAGTTCCACTTGTTCTGTTTCTCTGAGAGGAAGATCACTTGGGGGAAGTGCAGAGAGCATTGAAATACAGTTTTTGAACAGCTTATGTAGCTTTTTCTCCATCCTTTCTCTGAAGTAAGTCTTGTCAAGATCCTTCTCCGTTCACTTGTATTAGTCTTCTTTCCACAAACCAAGTCCAAGCAAAGAGCCCACAACAGGCAGCAGTGCCTGTGGGTGCATCCCCTGGCTGTCGAGGCAGAAGTGCACGATGCTCCACCTCTAACAGCACCTGCAGATCAGTCACTGAGTCTCACAGTCTCTCCCAGCAGAAACACTCTGGGAAATGGAGCTGATGCCCTCCACACAGGAAAAAAAAGGCTCTTTAAGGGCCAGAATTCTTGCTGGCCGTGAGGAAGCACAGAGGGACACCTTGCTTTTGGTGCAATAAATGCCATTAGAGAAGCAGTCCCTGAGAGCCCTGTAAGCAGGCATGTGGGAAAGCCCAGAGCAGCAGGACAAGGTGCTTCAGCCTGATCCATCTCAGCACTAGAAGGGATCCTACTTTTCAGTTGTCCCAGGCCAGAGGGGAGACAGGCATTAAATGGGCCAGCTGCAGGGTGACACAGCCCAAGGCAGGGAGCTCACAGCACATCCCAGGCTCCATCAGCCTCTTCATGGAAAGATGCACAAGTTCAACCACAATGCTCTGTCAGTAAGCACTGCCCTGGAACAGCCATGCTCCTCCCCAGGGATCTCTGGAACAACACGTTTGGGTAGAGTTACAAATGAGGACGCTTCTGAAGGCTCAGGATGCTGCTTGCCAAGAAGCCTCTGATTCGTTCTTTACCTGTGAAATACAGAGAGAGATATCACAGGTGAGAACATGTTTCGTGTTTGTGGAAACAGATTCATAAAAGAACATGTTTAAACTCCGGGTGGTTTTTCTTTTCATCAGCTCTCCAAAGGATGCAGAGTTTGTTCTGAACAGGACAATCCGTTAATCCCAACCTCTCCAAAAGGCAATCAAGCAGCATTACAAATTAACACTGCTCTTCTGAAATACATCCAGGAGGCAACGCCTCACAGCAAGGCTAGTGCTCTGCTGGCATCTAGAGGGAGAGGGGGGAATCATCTCCCCTGGCATTCCCACAAAGAAATACTCATTCTTTCACCCAAGGGCTTCAGCCTGCACCCTGCAGACCAAGGGTCACTGACTTCTACACTGTTCCTGTGTGTCCTCACCTACTCCTGTGTGAAGGGAAAGAAGTGCTGAGAATTAACAGCAGCAACAGACCCAGTCCCACAAACTTATTCAGCAGCTTGTCTGTCCCTGCCTCTAATTCCTTTTGTAGCCTTATGACCAGGAAGTTTTCTGCCAACTTGGCACTGATAAGGAAAAATGCATTTTTTTCTGTAAGAGCAAGGAGGGAATTACTGCCTAGAAAAACTGGAAAATCAGTCTACAAGTGCAGTAAGATTTTTTTTTTAACTATTGTAGATTTAGAAGCAGAGATCAGATCTCATTCATTGCACTTGAAGGAAAAATAAATAGCAATGTTTGCACTGATGCCTTAGCAGAACAAAATCACTATGGGCAGATGTTTTTCTTCCCTCCTAAACCACAGGGCAGGCCTGTATTTTGTGCTGCTGCAGAACCCTCACCCTTCTGTGCTGGGTGACATTACCTACAAGAACACGGAATAAGGTAATACTTGTATGGCACTGCATGCATTTCCTGACACACTCCCAGAGTGTGTGCCCTCATTTTTCCTAGATCCCTTGCTGAAAAGGTTGTGTGAGCAGCCTTTTCATCTGTGGATGTCAAATTAGATTTTTTTTAAAGGAACATAAGGGAGGAAAAAACCCTCAAAACCCTCAGAAAATATTAACAAGAAATGGAGGAGTAGAATGAAAGGAATAAAACCTCTTTACAATACATAGTCCAGAGCAGGAAGGAAGCAAAGAAAACCAGAAGAAATCAAGTAAAGAATCCCAAGAAAATCCATAAAATCCAGAATCACTCATTCATTGTCTTCTCCAGGAGGTGGAAGCAGCCATGCAGCCATCCCATGCAGGCAGGACTGGCAGCTCCTGCAGGGCTCAGCCTCAGGCACCACAAGCCAAAGCTTCTGGCATGAAACTCCAGATAGAAGAGGAAAAAATATTATCTAGGTAGAGACTTTCTTCTTCTCTGAAAAACTAAAATTTAGTTTGTTAAAATTTGTGCCAAAAACTTCATGCTGGGAAGACTCGAGTATTGCCTTTATTAAATGTCTAGAAGCTACTCACACTTATCAGAGCACGATTAAGGAATGGTGCACAATAACTTATCTAAGGCCATGGGACGAAATGATGTCACCCTGTTTGTGGCAATCATTCCTTCTGCTGTCATCGCTGCTGCCTCCAGCATTCTCGGTGAGTTATCTCCAGGGAGAAGCAAAAAAGACCCCCTGGAAGATTAATGTCCATTTCAGGAACATTGTGTCAGCAACAAATGTTCCCAGAGGGCTGAGCTCTGTCCTCAGTGCAGCTCTAACTAAAAATCTCTCTTCTTCGTGAGGCTGCCCATTCACACCAAGCCAGAAAATGCAGAGCTCCTGTAGTCAAAATTAGGTCCAAGTTCTATTTGAAGAACAGAGCACTAAGCACACAAACCTTTTTTTTTCTTGTTCAAGAAACTAAGCTAAAAAACTCCATTACAACCCCAGGATCTTGCATGGGGGTGTTTATTGTGGGATTTGTTATTGTCTCATTGCTTCTTGGAGATGCTGGAAAAGGTCAGAATAGCCAGAAATTATGATAAGAGGGCAAGGAGAACAATATAAAGTGCAGGCAACTCCAAGCCTAAACTCAGCTCTTAAGACAAATCCAAAAGGCTTCAGGGAGTGCTGGCTTTAAACGTGACCTAATGACACATTTGGTCCTTGGGTGCCCTGGCTGAAAGCTCAGCCTTCACCCTGACATGGCAAGTCCTAAACCACAGAGCCTGCTCTGGCTCAGTCCCCATCTGGTGCCACCTTCACACCTGCAAGGGCCTCGGGCCAAACCAAACCATGGCCAGGGAGTTCATACTGCACACAGAAGGAGGCAGATGAGGGTGACAGAGGATAACAAAAGTGGAGAACAAAACCCCTTTTTTTTTGTAAACAACTCATCTTAAATCCAGTATAATCCAGTATATCCCTGAGGGCTGATGAAAGGGTTCTGAAGCCCAGTCCCAGGGAAGGAACCCTGCCAGACCAAAATTGTTAGTAAGGAGCCCACTGACCACAGCAGCTCTAAACTTAGCTCAGCAGCTTGCTGCACACCAACTCTAAATGCAGGCTCCACCCAGCAATGGAACAAACGGACTCCCAATGATTCTTAGCACTGGAGGAGCTGCTTTTGCCAAGCACAGAGCCATGTGTATATAACTAGGTGGCTGGGACAGCAGCAGCTCTAACCTTCAACATTTCCTTCAGTAACTCCTGGAAAATCCTTCCTCCCAGCCCCAGGGCACCACTGAGCAGCACGTGGTAACTGCTGGGAACAGTGCACAGTCCCTCTGTGCTTTCCTCTCAGGTCCTTTGGGGCATGCTGTGGCAAAACCAAACTCAAAGCCCAGCTCAGCAGCAGAGAAATGACATCTGCCACCACCCAAATTTACACCATGTCCTCGGATGTAGCCATGCCACTGACTACACACACCCAGGAGAAGCCAGGAACTCCCTGGGATACCACAACAAGCTCTAAATGATCCCTAACCTGAGGGAACAAGGAGGTGACCAACCACAACCTAAGCCTTCCTCAACAGCTCCTTTAAAATCTTGGCTCTTTATTGATTGATTCCAGCTGTAACATTGCACTAGTGCTAAATATCCAGGATTTGGCACTGCTGCCATCCTTGCTCGGTGTAAGTGAAGAGCAGGGTCAGAGTTCACAGTGATTTTGGTCACTTTGGGTGTGTTTGGATAATTTTAGAGGTGATATAAATCCAGATATATCCAGACTATTACTTGTCCCTGTATATGAGCTAGGTGAGCATTTCTCTACCTTTATACGAAAACTGGTTTCCTCTCTGCCTGCTAAAAATTGAACATAAAAAGGCAAAGATCATCCACTTCCAAATCCTCTTCTCAGTTATCTGTTTCAAAGGTGCATAAATCCAGCAAAGAAATAAAACCAAAAGCAACTGCTAAAAATGGTTGAAAGATGATAGAGTCACGTTTTCCCTATTTCTCCATTTTGACAACTGTCCAAATGCTGGATTTTGATGACTCACCATACAAAGCTGTTGCAGGCACTGGAAAACTGCTCACCACGAGGATGTGCTTCACTTGCAATGAGCTCCTGATGTAGGTACAGGTGCTTGAAAATGGAAAACAACCTCAAGAGCTCCCATTCTCCACCTGTTTCCTACACCTTGCTGCTGCTGGGGAACATTTCTTGGATCACTGTCTTTATACAGGAGCACTTTTAACCCTGGCTTTTCACACTCAGCCGAAGATATGAGATAAAAATTATAGGGTTTAGGTATTATGTGGGCATTTTCCTTTCAGTCAGAGCTCTTTTTTGAGCTGCTGTGTTTTATTGTGAACACAATACAAAATTAATTCACTTTGTGGATTCTAATATGTGTTTTGCACCTAAACTACATTACATTTGTATTCTGTTAATGGTGAAGAAAATAACTTAAATAGCTATTCAGAAACATAAAATAAAAAAGAAAAAACACAGGAGCTTCTTATAGCAATACAGTGGTTAAGCTCATCCTAATAGGTATAAGCTATTTTTCAACTCTTAACTTGCTTTTTAGTCAGGGTAAAGCCTACTGCTCTACAATGGTGATACAAGCTGAGCCTCTCAGACACAAGGAGGTTCAGGCTGTTACAAAAAATATACCTTGTATCTGTTCTTTCCCTGTAAATCAATCCTGCCTAAGCTCACCTGTGACAAAGCTGCTGCTTAAAGTCCTTTTTGGCAACGGGTTCTCTAAAAAACAGATCTTCAAAACCTACCCAGGACAGGTGGGATGGCACAGCAGGTCCTGGACTTAGGAGGAAAAAAGCCACCAGGTGCCACACCGAGATTTATAAAAGGGAAAGGCTGGGGCTGCCTGGCGTTGGGTCAAAGCATCCCTCCCTCAGCTGCCGGCTCCCTCAGGGAGGATGGCGGCATTCCCCGGACTGTGAGCCCCATCCCGCCCCATTGCCCCCTCAGTTCCCGGCTCTCTGAGGGAGGATGGCGGCATTCCCCGGACTGTGAGCCCCATCCCGCCCCATTGCCCCCTCAGTTCCCGGCTCTCTGAGGGAGGATGGCGGCATTCCCCGGGCTGTCAGCCTCATTCCCCCCCTCAGTCCCGGCTCTCTGAGGGAGGATGGCGGCATTCCCCGGACTGTCAGCCTCATTCCCCCCCTCAGTCCCGGCTCTCTGAGGGAGGATGGCGGCATTCCCCGAGCTGTCAGCCTCATTCCCCCCCTCAGTCCCGGCTCTCTGAGGGAGGATGGCGGCATTCCCCG